>CM046853.1:56919232-57375811 GCA_025617745.1 Heliocidaris erythrogramma
GCAAATATGACCCAAGTTAGGTTGTAATCCAAGCAACTGATGTGAAGTTATTTCACAAAAGAGAGTCTTGCAGGTGAACTTTAACGTATGACCTTAAATGACTTTTGACATCATCATGTGACATCCGACAACACAATAACATCGAGATGCCCCTAGTGCTTCTATCACCCAAGTGTGGCTGCCAATGCAGTAACAGTTGCCAAGTAATGCATCATAAGAGAGTCTTGCAGGTAAACTTTAACGTTTTTGACGGACGGACGACGGACGGACGCCATTTGGATCCCTCAGTATAAGCAGTATACACCATGTGCCCTGTGTTTACAAAAAAATACCTCCCAATGCCTGCTAAGCAAACAGCACGCCTCCCTTTTTGGTTACCACCCAACCAAATTTTGGTTTGGCCATACAGTTGTATGCTCAAGTAATACTGGCAGGCAAGATGTTGTAAGTCTCTACATTGTAAAATGAGCACCAGGGTATATTCTGTCATGGGATATTGATATCTCATTGATACTTACATGTACCTGTTCAGCTGGACTCTGAGCATTCAGTTGTCTTTGCTCATATGCCTGACATTCCTCCTCTGTATGGTCCTGTGCAAGAGAAAGAAGTTTGCCCTTGAACATTAAACATGTCTATTTTTGAATCATTCGTTCTCGATGTAACAGAAATCTTTGTTACATGTGATTTCTTAAAGTCTACACCAAGAAACAAAGTGAAACTCAAACTAGAAATACCTGCGAAACCTTAACCCTAAAAAGACTGGGGGGCGGGGGTCCTAAAAGGCCCCCCTCAACATAAACTGCGATTATTTTGTAACGCTTAAGATTTCGCGCTGCTGTTTCATGACTTTTTTCTTTATAGTTTTGCACAACTTTTGATACCAAATTTGCATGCCCCGCGTGTACGATAACAGAGTTACGTCATGTTTTCACAAGGCATGTCAAGAAAAATTTGATATTTTGCATTCGTTTGTGTGTAAAGTCAATGGGGACTGGAATGAATATTACAGATACTGTTTTCAAACTATATTTTCATTGGATTCTTGTTAGTTAATGTCATTTGTGAATACAAATAACTCTTCTATATCATAAAACAATGAAATACATTAATTTAAAAAACAATGAAATACATTAATTTAAAAAACAAAGAAATACATTAGAAATGAAAAACAAAGAAATACATAAGGAAATAATGCATTAAATTTGCCTCTATAACGTTACTTAAATAGTAATATGCATATTCATTAATTACTCATTTGCATAAGTGTATCACATAATTCAAACATGAAACGGCTTATTCTCACATATAACAACCTTGAACAGGGATTTCTAGACTATAATGGACACCTACATGTAAATATTTAAAAAAAAAAACATTTTCGAAAAAAATTTGCATATTTGTACAATTATTTAAGAATATCTTTAAAAATAAGATTAATTTGACTATGCATTCATGTAGAAAATTAACTATGTGTATACCAAATTTGGTTGCAATCGGACAATCAACAGCCGAGATCTTAAGGGGGGGGGCCTAAATGGCCCCCCCCCCCAGGTTTTCCAGCCTCCAAAATACCACAGTCTTTTTAGGGTTAAGCTCAAGTGGAAACACAGAAAGTATGAAGAAAAGAAGATAAATGTTACTGCATCTCCTCCTGGTTTAAACTGTTTAAACTGGTTTAAATTTGAAATATTGTGATAACCAGAATAAAAAGCCTACAATAACATGTTAATTGACCTCTGAGATTTGCCTTACACCTTATAACCCAAAAGTCTGATCATTTAATCTCCTCTTCATCATGAATACAAAATAGTTGAGACCTCATGATAACAAAGCTAAAACATTAATTTCACATATAATGACCTCTATGACCTGTCACCTTTGACCTACGAGAACAAAACTCTAATCAGTTCGTCTCATTACAGTGATGCAAACGAGTTCCAAATTGAATGGCTCAAAAAGTTCCAGAGTGTATTAAAGCAAAAACCTGAAATTTCATGGTAAATTACATCCATGACCTTTGACCTACACTTGCCAAAATCTAATCAAGATCGTCTTCCTATGGTTATACATACTAGTACCAAGTCTGAAGTGAATGGATCAAATGGTTCTTGAGATATAGTGTTAACAAGGCTAAAGCCTGCAATTTCAGAACTGACCTCTTAGGCTCTATAACCTTTGACTTACGTACCCCAAACTCTAATCACATTGTCTTTTTATGATAGTATGCATTAGAGCGAAGTTTGAAGTTCATACCCCAAATGGTTATCAATGACAGCTTACATTAAAAGTTCTGTCAAGGTCATTTATCATATGAATAAGACTTCGTCAGGCACAATTCAATCACAACACTGATTTCTACTGGGTTTCTTCAAATTATCTGTTGAGAGCCAGAAGGACATTCACTCATATCATTTTTCATAGAGTCAACACCCTTTTGCTCTCAGCAGACCAAATACTAATAGAAAGCCAAAGCCCTACCTCCGGGTCCTGGTCCAGGGTAGCCAGGTTCCTTCTTTATAGGTCCATAGCTAGATGGCATGTTGCCATAGTTGGATCCGAGATCACTGTAGTTGCCTTGGCCTTGGTTTCCATAGTTACCACTACCTCTTCCACCAAAATCTTTGGAAGGACCCCGAAAACGGTCTCCCTGTCCTCCTCCACCTCCCGGGGACTGGCTGGAAGCTCCACCCCATTTGATATCCCTGCTGCCAAAAGAGCTTTCTGACTTGGGAGCACCAGCACCAGTCGTCTCAGCTGCTACAGCAGCTGGAAGAATTTAGGAAGAGGAATAGATTTAATTTTGAAATTATCGCCCATTGTAGCCTCTGCTCCCTTACATTCAATATTTGGTTTCTATGATAAAAAACTTACTGAACATGACATATTCCCTCACTGTTACCTCAAATAGAGCCGTATCCAACATGCTAGCCATTGGTAGACTATTTCTAAGTTCAATATGTAAGCACAGAAACATAAAGAATGGCCAGTACTGATTGAAAAGCTGATGCATTCCAATGGTAAACTGAATATTCACAAACTTTCATCGGCAGTAACCGCACAGAAATCTAAAGCAGTAATAAAATCCTTTCAATTCTACAAAATAGTTTGCCTTTTGAAGGTAAACAGATCAGATAATGCCTTATGGTTGTTTTTTTGTCTTGTTTTAGTTTTTTTTGTAATTATTTTTCTATAGTTTTCATTTGTTTAGAAAAGTTCTGCATATCTCTATATAGCTAAATGATATACATTGAGCTCTAATCTCTACCTACCATTTTGGATTGAATCTTTTTTTTTTTTTAAAGATGAATAAATATGACCTTCCATCACAAACCAATAAGTTAAAAATTTGGGTTTTTTAAATTTTGGCAGTTAGATTTTTTTTTTAAATTGTCTTGTATGGACTAAGCAAACCTTTGTAAATTACCATGAGAATGTCAACATGTCAGGCAGGCTAATGACCAAAACAATAGAGAAAAGAGGGCTTTAAAGAAGAGTGACCATTAATTTTAAGAGTGCCTAATCTGTGTCCTATTGTTTTTCGAATATGTTGAGTCAAAGCTCCCTAGCATACACTGTGAAGTACTAATAGGATTGGGTTGAAACATTCCATACCTTTAAAATAGATTTATTTGTTTCTTTAGATTTTGAACATCAGGCAGTGCATAGTTTTTGAGGTATACCAGAAAAGCGATATGAAGTACAATCCCAGCTAGCTAACACACAACGTTTGAATGTCCAGGAAACAATGGTAATTTTGAATCAGATTAAAAACATATTTTAACATAGTATTTTTCCATTCAGAAAAAAGGTTTGCAGTACAACCATGTGAGTTGGAATAATTCCATGTTCCGGTCAGAATGCTCTGGCCGTCGTCAGGAGAATGAGAAGAGCGAATAAATCAGCAGAATTTATATATGACGCGGTAGAAATTCTACAGCTTCACAACTTGTTTGTAATGTTAGGCAATTCACTTTTAAAAGGAGGTAAACAATAACATCACAGAATTAGTATAGTATATTAAATTTTGTCAGATGGTAGATTAATAAATGAACTTTCAGAAAATTAAAAAAAATTTCCACCCAAACCATCTTTTTTTCAGATGTTAACTCTAAAACTCCCACTGCGACTTATTGGCCGTTTTGTGGTGGAGGGTCACAGATAGAAACATGGAGTGGTCATTTGTAGACTATACAGTGAATATTATCCTACCTTTAGCTGCTGTCCAACTCTTCATCATATGATACCATTTGAGCTTCCACATGTACATGGTGCGGTAATACTCCTTCATCTTGCTCTTAGACATTTCTGGATTCAAGAAATAATAAAACAAGAAAAGATTAAAGATAAAGTACAGTTCTGATCATGCAATTACTTTGTGAAAGAAATTGTCTCCAAGGAATTTGGTAAGGTTGACCATCTCTACGTAAGAATTGTTTTATACTGTGTTGTTTTGGAATCATCAAAATATCTAAGAAATTGACCCAATCTCACTGAAAAGCACATGTACTGCACACAGAAATGGGTACATGGGACTACATTCACAAGCGGCATGAATGTTCGGCCCTAATCTACATTTGCCACTCTCCACCCAGGTGTTAAATGGGTACCCGGTAGGATGCGAAAGTTAATGTCGTTTGTTTGACCATGTCTACGTAAGAATTGTTTTATACTGTGTTGTTTTGGAATCATCAAAATATCTAAGAAATTGACCCAATCTCACTGAAAAGCACATGTACTGCACACAGAAATGGGTACATGGGACTACATTCACAAGCGGCATGAATGTTCGGCCCTAATCTACATTTGCCACTCTCCACCCAGGTGTTAAATGGGTACCCGGTAGGATGCGAAAGTTAATGTCGTTTGTTTAGCAATTTGAGCGTCACGGTACTGCCCATTGCTGGAATACTCCCCAGGGAACGGAGAATGTGCATACATTGTATGCGGGCATGCCAGTATCCGATCTCCGGGGTAATAATATATCCTTTGTAAAGCGCATTGATATAACCTTCGGTTATGAAATGCGCTATATAAAAACTACCTATTATTATTATTCCATCAAGTGTCTTGTCCGTGATTTTTACTGACAAATTTGCTCTTAGGCAATCAGATGCAAGGATTTCAGTAGCTTATAACAGTTATTGCAACTTGTCATTCATGACAAGTTTTATGAAACCTCGCCCAGGGTAACATTGGAGCACCTTGCATGTAGACATGAACGCTGTGAAGTATCCAATATCATTTCTTGTTTCTTCAGGAGCAAGCAAACACACTTTTGTTTTACCTAGGTCTCTTTCTACTTCGCTCAACTCTCGCCTGAAGTCCCCTGGCATCCCTCCTGATCCACCAGGGTGAGACGATGGCGCATCTCCAGGAAAACCTCCCGGGAAGTCCATGGGGCCATCTCCAAACTGACGTCTCAGCATCTCCTCTGAAGGCATGCCATCAAACATTGCATCTGAACACAAAGAAACCAGAAAAGATTGAATTGAGGCATTGCTTGTTACCCCTCCCACATGTTATTCTAAAAACAAAATTCAGTTCATTGCCTGAAATGTTCTTGAAATATTGTGATTAACCAGAATAAAAAGCTTAAAATAACATGTTAATTGACCTCTTTGACATTTGACCTTACAACTTATAACCCAAAAGTCTGATCACTTTATCTCCTCTCAGTCATGAATACGAAATAGTTGAGATACATGTATGGTGATAACAAGGCTAAAAAACACATATGACCTCTATGACCTACCACCTACATGAACAAAAATCTAATCAGTTCGTCTCACTACGGTGATGCATACTAATTCCAAGTTTGAAGCATCTCCTCTGAAGGCATGCTATCAAATATTGCATCTGCATCGAAAGTATATGTATGTATATATGTATATATATTTATATATGTATTTTTTTTCTTATACGGGGGGTGCATTTATTTTTTATTTTGTTTTAAATTTTTATTCTCTTGGAAGTTATTAGCTGTGCTAAAAAAAATGTTCTTCTTCTTCTTCTTTGGTTTCACCTTATTACACTGTCATATTTTTTCCTCAAATTCACTACATACTCAAATTTCCAGTGGGCAGTCGCAACCACCATGCCGTATTTCGTGTGTAGTCGTAGTCTCGTCATATTTCAACGCTTATTTACGCCAACAGAGACACTGTTTATGTTGTTTTCAGGCTTGTTTTATGTTGTTATCATGTTTGTCTCATGTTCCTTTTGTGTTTGTTTTACTTCCGTTTCTATTAGCTGCATGTTCCTGCTTCAATACTTACGCTTACTTAACCTTACACGGCAAAGTGTGCTCTTGAAGGGAGATAGCGCCAGTAACTTAGTTTATAATGTCGTTTTGTTATTACTTATTCTATTGGGGGAATTTCCTTTGTCAACATGATGAACTTCAATACGTCTTTTGATTCCCTCATTAATGACGACCTATTTAATATGTTAAGACCAGATAATTCTGATAATAGCATTCATACTACATATAAATACGATTGTACTGCAGATAATATCAATAGATCCTCTGATGAACTTGTCCTTAATCTTGATGATAGTGATCCAGCCCAAGGTGCTCTTTCAACATACATTACAAATAATCAGTTTCATAATATTACCAAAGATTTTAATATAAACACATTTTCCTTACTACATCTTAATATTAGAAGTCTGAAAAAGCATTTTGATGAATTACAATTACTTTTAAATAATTCCCCTAAACAACTCTCTATAATCGGTCTAACTGAAACATGGTTGTCCCATGATGTTAACCAACCCTTTTCCCTCGATAATTACAATCTCATTTTCAATAATAGGCAAGGGAGAGTTGGGGGTGGCGTCTCAATATACTTGCTTAAAAAGTTCAATTACATAACTCATAATAATATTTCTGTAAGTAATAACGTTGTAGAATCACTATTTATTGAGATCATAATTCCTGGGAGAAAGAATATTATAGTTGGCGTGGTTTATCGTCCCCCAAATTCTAATGTTAATGATTTCCTAGTGTATTTATCTGGCTTGTTTCATGATCCCATTTTCATTAACAAAGACTGTTTTATCATGGGAGATTATAATATAAACTTATTGAATAATGATACTCGCGTTTCTCATGACTTTCTTGAAACATTTTTAGCCGCCTCGTTCTTGCCCCTTATCTCTAAACCTACCCGTGTCTCAAATAATTCAGCCACCCTTATTGATAACATATTTTCTAACGTCATCCCTCATCCTAACTCGCATATTATTCTTTCTGACATTACAGACCACTATCCCATTATGACTTATTATAATATTTCACAATCTGCCTTTAACCCCCGTTCCCATCACCTCCGGCGTAAAGTCACTCATGAAAGTGTTGCTCGTCTAGGAGCTAGTCTTGAAAACACAAATTGGTCGTCTGTTTATAATGATAATGACGTTGATTCAAGTTATGAAAATTTTTGCCATATCTTAAATGAAAAGCTAGATAATTGTATTCCTTTACAAAGAGATAACCGTAATAACTACAAGAAATCTCCTAGACTCCCATGGATCAGCAAATCGCTTCTACGTTCAATTAACAAAAAGAATACTCTATATTATAAATATAAATCCACTGGTACAGATATATCATGCAAGAAATACACTACATATAAAAATGCTTTACTGTCAATTATTCGTTTTGAAAAGAAGAAATACTTTGTAAATCGATTAGCATTACATAAACATGACATGCAAGGAACTTGGAAAATTTTAAAACAAGCAATGAATGTATCGAATAATAATAGTAATATTACTCAAATAAAATGTAATAATGAATTTATTGAAGACCCTCTCACCATAGCTAATATTTTTAATAATCATTTTACCTCGATTGGAGACAACCTTGCGCATAATATTCCTCCATCTAATAAAACTTGTGCAGATTTTTTAGGTCCTCGTATTCCAAATTCCATATTTCTTAATCCAACACACAAATCTGAGATTATATCTTTCGTTTCTCACCTAGACAATAAGAAAAGCTCTGGATATGATGGGTTTAACAATTTCATTTTAAAACGTATCATTCTTTTGATAGTTGACCCGTTGGTTCATATATTTAATTTGTCATTATCAAATGGTCAATTTCCCACGCCTATGAAAATTGCAAAAGTTATTCCCCTTTATAAAAAAGGAGATGCACTAGATGTTAATAATTATCGCCCCATATCTCTTCTTTCTGTTTTTTCAAAAATTTTGGAAAAAATAATTTACACTCGAATGGTTTCATTTTTTAAAAAACACAACATACTCTCTGACACGCAATTTGGTTTTAGGGAAAAACACAGTACTGTACATTCGTTATTATCTTTTCTTCAAAAAGCAGCCCATTCCATTGATCATTCTTCACATATGATAGGTATTTTCCTGGACTATTCCAAGGCCTTCGACACGATAAATCACGACATTTTACTTTATAAACTTGCTCATTATGGTGTTCGTGGGATGGCCTTGGAGTGGTTCAGGAGCTATCTTTCTAACCGCAAGCAATTCGTTTATTTGAATGACCAGTCATCTGAATTATGTAGCATAACATGTGGAGTGCCACAAGGAAGTCTACTTGGTCCATTATTATTTATCATATACATTAATGATTTCTCTAGATCATCTGATATTTTATCATTCGTTCTTTTCGCTGATGATACAAATCTATTTTTTTCTCACAAAGATCCCCTTTCACTTGCTAAAATAGTAAATAATGAATTGAATATGGTTTTACAATGGATACGAGCTAATAAATTATCGCTTAATTTTCAAAAAACAAAATATATGCTGTTCAGCAATTCTATAAATGTTTTACCCCTTAATATATATTTTGGAGAAACTTTACTGGAATCTGTATCTTCCATTAAGTTTCTAGGAGTAACTGTTGATAACAAATTATCATGGAAAGATCACATAGACAAGACATGCAAAACAATATCCCGCAACATTGGTGTCATAAATAGAGTCAAATCACATCTCCCGTTAGAATCTTTATTAATACTATACTATTCTATGATCCTACCTTATTTAAATTACAGCTTGCTAGCCTGGGGCAGTGCACATTCGACCTTTCTGGAAAGAATACTATTATTACAAAAAAGGGTCATTCGCATTATTTGTAATTCTAATTTCCGTTCTCATTCTGATCCTTTGTTCCTTAAAACTAAGATATTAAAGATAAATGATTTATACCTTTTTCAATTAAGATTCCAACCTACTTGTTTCATTTTGTCTTAGGTCATCAAGTTTTTCACAATCTACTGTAGGTGGGTGCTTCTATCCACCTCTCTCCGCTTCCTTTATTAATTTTGCTTCATTTTGAACTTGTGTATGCAGCCTTCTCTCTCTCTCTCTCCCTCTATCTCTCTTATTACATCTCCGTCTTTTCTCAACTATTATATTTTGTTGTGTTTGTTTTGTTTTGTCTTGTTTTCTCTTGTTTTGTCATGTACCGTCCTATCATGTATATCGTCCGAATTCCACCAGGTTCATATCCCATAGAAATTATGCGTTGCGTCTCTGTTGGCCTCTTAACATATTTTATAACCTAACAACGAGTGAAATTCAGTGATCAGTTTTGCTTTTTTTTTGTCTTATTTTTTACTATGTTAATATTCTTTGAGGGATCCATGATTTACAAGCAATGCTTTTTAGTGGATTCCTCCATTTCCGCAGAGAGTAGAGGAAAACAAAAAAGAAAATGCAATGTTTTTTTTTTTTTTTTTCCTCTTAATTATAATAATGTTATTTTCCATTCATTTAATTGTCATAATTACTGGTTATCGTGTTATTTTGTTAAAATGCACTTTGATATGTACCTTTCTGTTGGAAATGAAAATAAAATTGAATTGAATTGAATTGAATTGAAATCTGAACACAAAAAAGTATGAGAAAATATTGAATTAAGGCATTGTTTGCTACCCCTCCCATCTGTTATTCTAAAAACTGAATTACCATTAGCTTGATCACAGATATTTGTACAAGATTCAACCAAGCAAACAATATTCAGTCCAGTAATGAGAATAAGCAGTATCTACCAGGATGACTGCTCTACGGTTATTACTATTTTATCAAACATTTCACCATGACATTAATAAATTCCTCAAATACTCGTTTTTTAATCAACCTAAAACAATCACACAACCTGTACAAAATAAAGGCACATTTTGACATTGATGTTTGGGATTTTGAAGTAGTACTGAAAATGAGAAACCGTCCTGACTGAAGTTCCTGCTAGACCAAACAACTATTAATCAAGGCAGTGTAACCTTCCCCGACTTTTTAATATAACACATTGCAACACTAATCTATCCCTTGTCAAAAAAAAAAAAAATTATAACCTTCAACAAGTAATTCAAATTGCCAAATCCTCCAAAATTGTTGTGTTTGTCTCGCTTGGTGTACAATGAACTTTAGTGGCATGGTCAAATTTTGAATATCATAGCACTTACCATCCCATTTGTCCATTGCTCCAAAACCTTGTGCCTCCCTTCTTGGAGGTCCAGATGAAGATCCTCTCCCTTCTCTTGGTCCACCTGGTCCTCTGGAGCCCATGCCCATCGAGTCCCCTGGCATTCTATGCATATCTGGTCCTGGCAGTCCTCTTGGCCCCATGCCTGGAACCCTATCCATCATTCTTTCTCGATCCATCATTCTTTCTCGATCCATTCCCATTGGCCCTTCTGGTCGCATTGGTCCTCTTGGTCCCATAGGTCCCCGAGGGCCCATTGGGCCATCTGGTCCCAAGTCAAAAGGTGGTCTATCCATACCAAAACCTGGGTCAAAATCCCTATCTGGTCCACCTCGCATTGGACCATCGTGCATACCCCTCATATCGTCTCTTCCAAAATCTCTTCCACCGCCATCAGGCCCCCATTTGCCCCCACCCCTTGCCCCATCTCTTCTTCCACTGCGACCTCCTCCACCACGACCCCCTCCTCCTCCTCCTCCACCACCACGGCCTCCTCCTCCTCCACCACCACGGCCCCCTCCTCCTCCACCACCACGGCCCCCTCCTCCTCCTCCTCTTCCTCCACGACCTCCTGCTCCTCCTCCATGCCCAACTCCTTGACCTCCTTTGCCCTTCTCCTCAGATCTTGGAACTGTAGGTGCTGTATCTCTCCGCAGTTGCTCTTTTTCAATGGCTCTC
Organism: Heliocidaris erythrogramma; assembly: GCA_025617745.1. Classification (NCBI taxonomy): domain Eukaryota; kingdom Metazoa; phylum Echinodermata; class Echinoidea; order Camarodonta; family Echinometridae; genus Heliocidaris; species Heliocidaris erythrogramma. The sequence continues at coordinate 56,930,391 of CM046853.1, forward strand.
TTCACCTCTACCCTTCTCCCAAGGAAATTGTGATATTTCATTCCTAGAAAAGGAATCAGAGAAAAAATAAAGGTGAATAAGCACACTGTCAAGACATAAACAAATACTTTTGTTGCCTCATCCATAAAACACAGAGTTGGTCAAGGTCATCTATACCTACTTGCATACAGTGTGTATGAAGAATGTATTATTCTCAACAACTTCTAACAGACAAATGTCTGTAAGCATCAACATTTATTTCAAACCAATATAAAACTAAATAATGCAGGACTACATTATCAAATTTCACCTATAACTTGATATCTAATCAGACACATTTCTAGCTAAATTGAGTGCTTACCCACAACCTCCCCCACAATCTGCTTTGATGCAAAGGTGACGAAGGCAAATCCTCTTGGCTTTCCATTCTTTTCGTTGGGTGGGATCTCAGCTTCTATTACTTCCCCATATTTGGCGAAACCCTCTCTCAAGGACTGCTCTGTGGTGGATTCGGGAATGCCCCCAACAAAGATCCGAGTCGTGTTTTCATTGGGTATGGCGGCCTTCAATAAGGCGGCTTTAGAACGGCTGGGCTAGAGGAACAACAAAAGAAAAGGCTGAATCAACTACAACCAGTTTTTACTTGGCCAGTCTTACATCCTCATCAAACAATGTTCACAGTTTATTTGATATAAGTATAAAATAAAGTCTTTCTGATTAATAACAAGTAGTTTGTAATTTATCACAGAAAAGAAACAGGATACTTAATATTTAATACAAACTGTTCTATTCAGTCTTGCTCACCTGTCATTCAATTTTAAACATAATCACAGTATGCAATTTCATTAACGTTACCTCGCCTTCTGTTATTCTCTTTATCTCCACGCTTTTTCCATCCACCGAGATGCGCATATCTGGATGGGCATCTATAACAGCTTCCATCATGTAGGCTTTGCTGAAGGTGACAAAGCCGAAGCCCTTGGGCTTGTGATCGGCCCCTCTGACAAAGAGAACATCTACAAGGTGGCCGTACGGGAGGAAAGTTTCGTAGAGGTGCTTCTCTGAACTTTGGCTTCGGAGACCACCTACAAACAGTTTCCTATCATTGACGGGTTCATCAATTTCCCTGTAGATAGCGTCGAATTCCTGTAGCAACAAGGAAAGAAAAATTTCATATCATGATATATAAAAAATAGGATAAGGTGTCTAATTTTAGTTTTAATTCAGCTTTCAAAATCAATCTTTAAGTTAGGTTTAGCAAGTATGGTACTGTGACCAAATTTGCAGACAGTCTCTATCTTGCGAGTTCTGTAATATTTCAAATGTCTGACACCACCAATAGAAAGAGTAACATAAAATCACCTTGTCTCTAGATTTTCTGTGAAAGTGCATAAGATTTGTCAAGACATTGTTGAAAGACTGCAAATTGTGCATGCCTTCTGAAAAAAATGCGACCTAACCAATAGATGTCTAGAAATCTTCATTTAGATGATACCATCGAAACTTTAAGTAAAAATTGATATTTTCACATTATACAATATTTTGCCTTTCAATTTATGCAATCACTCTGCCTTTTCATGGATTCTCATTTTGGATAAACCATCTGTAAATTCTCATGCATAAACTTTGGACTCTTTCCTTTTTTGGGGGACCTTTTGTATAGTTTCGATTCGCACATGCTGTCGCCATCTTAAATCTGCATGACAAGAGGAGGCATGGATACACAAACACTGGTGAGTTCTCACAAATTTCTTATACTATATTTTTGTTTTGTTTTTTAAAAAATATTTACAATTATTTCAACACAAACATTCCAAAAGTTTCCCTAGGAAGAGATGGTGTGGTGAAGAACCTGTCAGTCGCGGGAGTTATCAGGTGCGCAGTTAGATTGGCGGAATAAAACACCTAGCTTTGTGATGGAAACAAAAAAAAATAGATCTAAATATCACCATTTCCCACATACTGTGAGCAATGCAAACCACCCTTGGAGTTTGCTAAATGGGTTACCTTCCAGGATCAACTAAGATTGTAAAAATTGAATGAATAAAAAAGAAAAAAAATACAAAAATCTGCAGTTTTTTTTTACCTCGACATATATACAAGTTACACATGCAAGGTAAAAAAACCTGCCATTTTTTTTCTTTTTTATTCATTCATTTTTACAATCCTAGTTGATCCTGGAAGGTAACCCATTTAGCAAACTCTGAAGGTGGTTTGCATGGCTCACAGTATGTGGGAAATGGTGATATTTAGATTTATTTTTTTTGTGGATAGTTCTCTCTACAGTACACATGACGGTATATGGATCCCACTCATGGCTACATTACTGTAAAATAGTTGGTATTTTCTGTCGCATGTACTAAAGGTATGGGGAGAAAAATAAGATAAATATTTTAAATACTTGCTTTCAAATTCAGCCCTTAAAACTCTCACTCCTACAGGTACATGTACCTCAAATGGCCGTTAGGAAGAACTTTTGATATTTTCAGCAAAATCCAAAGTCAAAATCTTGTCCAAAACCGGAGAAATCCCCGCCGATTTGTTTCGCAGTCGCATGTTGTTTACATACTGCAGATGTCTTAGACTAAAATCGGCCAATAAAGCGCACATCGATCTTTACGATCGCGCACACAAAAAATCGGGACTTTTCCGTGTACACCATAGGGACCGAATTTTTAAGGACAAAAATCTTTTGGGGAGATGTCAGCACCCGCGGCGACCACGAAATGAACACAATGACTCCGATAGCTCGTTTCGCGAGAATCAACAGTAAATTACCGATTTCATTTTTGGAAATATCTTTTCCAACATCGGTGAGTTGAATTGTATTTCTAGGATATTTTGGGGTCGGTTTTTGTAAATGAAATGCTGATTTTGAGTGAATGTTGGTGACTTTTGTGCAGTGGTGTTTTAAAAAGTTGAGGTGTACATTCTACACACGGTATAGGAATGTAGCTATGAGTGATGGATCCCATGTACAGCTCCGTAGGCCAGTACCAGATTGATGAGCCAAGGAGCTCGTACAGCTACATGTAGTCTGCGCACCTAAGTTTATGACCCGAAAATGAACTAGAATTTCTTCAATATTAGTTTATTTTATATTATTCCTGATATCAGTGATATTCTAAAGAGTAAGTTTGAAAAAAATCTCAAAACAATGCCATTTTCACAAGAAACGGTGGCCGTGCCATTTCAACATTGAAAAAACAATGGTGCCCTTGTCTGCGCTCATTCATTTGCATTCATTTTACACGCGGTTTGGGAGTTTTGACAACATTTTGAGGCTTGTGAATAAAATGTCTGAAATAAGACCATTTTTTCATTATTTTTACTTGTTTTTTGCATGAATACCCATCACTATGATAAAGATGAAATGTTTGTGTTCGTTGCGTGTTTTGTTTTATTAGAATCGCGCAGTTAAGCGTGTGCGCAGACTTGAGCACTCTAGCCATATAGGCCTACCCAGAGGCCAGACATTGTAATTCCAGACAGGTTGGTTATCCGGACAGGTCATTTTTAAACAATAAATCAAACAACTTTTCATGCCAATTGTCACAAATCTTTCACAGGATAGGTTGAAAATCATGCGAATTACAAATATTCACTGGTTTTAGTGTTACTTAATGCATGTGTTTCGTAAAATCTGACAGCAAAATTGACGGGCTAATGTCCGGAAATGCAACCCCGCATCATGCCCATCCTATTTCTTGGATATGTCATGATATGTTGGGGTTGGTTTTTGAAAATTAAACATTTTAAATGCAGATTTTGAGTGTGAATGTTGGTGACTTTTGTCTGTTTCGTCTGGCAGTGGTGTTTAAAAAATTTATAATCAGTGTATGACTGCCTAGATCCTACACACGAAGTACCGGTATAGTCATGATAGTCCTGTAGCTATGACTAATGAGTATGACTGAGTGAGTTAGGCGTCCTTGGCTTCGACTTTTGAGGCTTTGTTTGTCCAACACATGGTACCAGTAGTAGGCCTAGGCCTATGTCATGATTGTCGAGTTATGCAAATGCGCGCGTACACAGACAAGATAGCCGATGGCCTTGTCATGCTTGTGAGCGTTTTATCTCGTATTTTCAATTATAGTATATACATACCGGGTTTCCCATCGCCATCGTTGGTTTTTGTCAGCAAAACTATCCAAAAGGCAGAACGCTAACACTGGCGTATTTTGATCGCTTGCTCTTAATCTTGAGAAATGCGAAAGCAGGCAGACAGGTACTGTGCATATGGATATATGCCTGGATAATGGCTGGCCCGGCAGCGCTGAGCTGCGTTTTGTTGCGTTGCGCTTTTTCACCTTAATCCAGAGAAACTGTTCACCTTCAACGCTAGATGGCGCTTTAATACGAAAGTTTCAGATTTGGAAATACGTAAAAAATCTAAAATCTCTTGACAAATGAGACGGGAGCGTGGTTGATCCTGTATTAATGAGAATAAAAAAATCCAGGAGTCAACTGGGCATCGTTTCATCAAACCGTCATAAGTACAAGTTCGCCGACATCCCATTGAAACGCATGTTAATTTTAATACACACATTTCAATGGGATGTCGGCGAACTTCTACTTATGACGGTTTCATGAAACGCTGCCCAGGTCAACTGACAAACAGACAGAGTAGCAACAAACAACAACAATATTGGTACTTCAAAATTTTGGCACTTAATTGGCTAAAACAAAAACTGTGATTGCTGAAACGTGGCTAATCACAAACTACTACAAAAAGTGCTAAAATTCGGCAAAAATAGTCAGTTTGGACTATTTTGACTGTGGCAAAAATGAAAAGTGAGTTTTTACTAATTGCCAAATAAAAACAAATACTAACATCAAAACATCAGTGGAAATGTATTGCAGATCAAATAATTCCTCTAAAATACACCAAGGCATCCAAGCTTTCACAACATTAGCTTCCAAACATTATTTCTCTTGAATGGCTTTACAGCCGAATTTTATATGAATATTTTTGATTATAGCTACCATTAGGCCTACATCTATTGGCGGTCCAGAATGCATCGCGAGCGAATGAATTACTCGTGTGTGCCTGTTCTGTTTAAAAAATGAGAAAACTCGATCAGCTTGAATTGTTGTGTCTAAAATCAATTATTGATAAACTCAGTTAGACTTGATTGAAAATTTTTTAAAAGCCTAAATTTAATTCTTTCCTTAGATTTTAGTACTTCACGCAAGAACAATGCCGGAAACAATGAAGCGACCACTTTATTCTATAGACTGGAGATCGGAACCGGGGTTCTGAATATGCCTATAAAAATAGAAATAATGTATATAAAAATAAAAAGAAATAATAAAAGAAATAATAATGTAGAAATATAAAAATACATAAATAGTGCATGGTCAGGCATTGGACCTTTTGGAAGAAAAACCACGATCGACCCTTTTTTTAATCAAAGAAGGAACAAATTAAAGAAGGAACGAAAAAGGAACAAAAGTGCATCTGAAATCATTTTTATTGATACATATTTTTTAAAAATTAATGACCTTCACTATCATAACAAAATCCATGTGAACATAATGGAGATGAGAGTTGATCTTGTGCCAAGAGTATTCAACCGACTCAGTTTGACGGACCCCGGTACGAAACGAGTATAGCGTCTATTTCGGCCAGACAAATAATCTCATCTCATCGATACACGTCTTCCTTAAAAAACAACAACATATTTTAGACATAAACTTCCATTCAATAAGACATGCATGTTGTTTGACTCAGAGGCCGCGGAGCTTTTCCGAAAGTGTGTGTGTGTGTGTGTCTTTTTTTTTTGGGGGGGGGGGCTGATTTGATTTCACTTGAATAATTACAATTTCGAACCTTTTTTTTGAGGATTTTATGAAACGTGTCTACTTAAAAATGTGGGGGTGCAGCCCCCCCCCCCCCCCCCCCCGCCGGTTCCGCGGTCCATGTGACTTGTTGATAGTAGTTTTATTGTACAAAAAATGTAATGATTGTATCTTACCTTGATTATTTTGCGAAGATGTTATTTTGCAAATCAAAGTAAGAAAAGAATCTTACCCCTCAATAAACACATCTGAAGCATATTACTTATAGAGGGAGAGTTACAAAAAGAGGAGGCCAGGGATAAAGAAGAGGAGAAAGAAAAAGGGAGAGAGGGAAAAAGATGGGAGGAAGGAGAAAGAGACAAGTAGATAAAAATAAAACGGTAGTATTATAGGACCTACTCAGGCTATCAGAACTTTATAAGCTGAACAAACGAATGGAAATGCTGTTTAAAGAAGAGAAAGTATTATTTTACTCTTTAAACTCTCGAAATTGCCTAACATAGGCCTAATTATGAGCATTTTTATGCCAAGGTTCAGGTTTGCACCCTAACACTGGCAGCACCTTTTTGGGTGCAATCTTGCACCCCACATGAAAAGGGTGCAAAAATGCACCTTTTTGTTCTTATTTGCACCCTTTAATGCCCGTTTGCAGCCTAAAAGGTGCAACTTTGCACCTTTAAGGGTGCAGAAATTTTTGCATCCAAAGGGTGCAAATTTGTACCTTTTCTAAAAGGTACAAATCTGCACCATTATTTTAAGGGTGCAAATGTAGCTAACTGCACCCTTAAAGGTGCAAAAAGCTTCTTAGGGTGCAAAGTTGCACCCAAAAAGGTGCTGCCAGTGTTGAATTTGAAGGGTGCAAAATTGTACTTTTATTTCTAAGTGTGTGGGTACACATTTTGAACTATGACCTAGAAAAATGAATTGTATATGTTACATGATAATTATTACGGATAATCTATATACTTGCTAGGCTATCTTTGGTTTAAAAAATAATATCTATTTTGAATGTTTAGGTCCTAAGTTTTTTTTCCTTCAAATCAGGCAGTTTATTATTACTTCTCAAGCTGTGGTTATTACTCATTCACAACCCCATGGCAGACACCGTTATAATCTCCTATCACCATCATGGTCAATAATCGGTCTAGGAAATGTTGACCCATCTCTCTCTCTCTCCCTCTCTCTTTCTATTCTCAAGGCTTGTCAGTCTCCATCGCTGCTCCCATATTGGGGTGTTGCAAGAAAGTTGCGATTGATTGCAAGTTGCAACTGATCGGTACTGACCAATCAAAATCATTGTTGCAAGCGCATCTTCTTGAATGGGCAGACCCTGAACCATTCAGAATGGTTGTTCTACTTTGCTTTACAATTTGCAATTGATTGCAACTTTCTTGCAACACACCAATATCTCGTATCTATGATGGCGTAGACAAGGGGGCAGACTCACCATTGGGAGTTTGGGGAGTTTTCCCCAAGGGTCGGTCGATGTTTTGGTTAAAAAGTCCGGTCATACAAAAAAAAATGGCGGGTCAATAATCATGAAAACGGTATGGCTCGTACTTTTTTAAGCGGAAAGTTAGTTCGACGCCTATATAGGGGGCGTGTTTCCACCCTCCAGCGCGAAGCGGTATGAAGCTTTGACGTTTCAGCAAATTTTGAGTAACGGCTCGTAGCACCATTTTTAAGGCTTTTTTCTCTCACCCCCCCCCCCCTCTCCGCTTTTCCTCACTCGCTTCTCCTTTTTTTTGGGGGGGGGGGGACGGCCTACTGCCCCTGGCTGGGCCCTGGCTACGCGCTTGCTGCACTATTGAATTCTACGTGGTTATGAGTCATTCACAATCACATGCAGAAATCCTGGTACTCTTTCGTCGTCAATTGGACTAGGATATTCTGATCCATTTCTCTCTCTCTCTCTCTCTCTCTTTATAGTTTAATCTGTTTCTGTCTTTGTCTCTATCTGATCTATCGCTGAGTTCTGTCTGCATGTGTCTCGTGACTCTCGTCTCTTTTTGTCAAATGGCGTAGCGCATTTCCATTCATTCAGGGGACGCTGACCGTCATGTGCACGATACCGGCCTTTATTGGTCGATTCTATTCGATATGAAAATTCAGTATTTCGACTTCTGTTATCATTATTCCTTTAAAGTAAAGAAAACCGAAGGTAAACGTAGCTTCCATACTTCGACTTTCATTAATTCCGTTGAAAAAAAACCAACAACAAAAAAAAAGAAAAAAGAAAGGTAGCTAACGATTCATGTTGAAGCCAGTATTTGTATTCTTGACTGTAATCAATAACGGAAACAGTTTAAAGAGACCAATAGCGTATATTTCAAAGGGGCAAAGGGGCATGCATGCAGTTCTCCCACTTCAGAAATCCAACTCCAAATCCAATCCACTCTAACCAAGAAAACAAAACTGCCTTTTCAATTAAATGAGGAAATCATGACATTTTTTTCAAAAATGTTCTGCTCTACCGCGTTGCGACCTCGCAAAACGAGTGTGATTATAAAGCCAAACTTCCAAAAGTGAAGAGAAGGGGGAAGAGCAGTTCACGTATTTCCCAACAGAAAAATCCCAATAGAGGAAGTGAACGCCGTTCGTGAAATATATGAATATTGAAATCTATCTGACTTATCATCAATCATACAAATCAATAGATTTCGCAAGCAATTGAATGCACCTTTTATACGGCAATTTAAAAAGAAATTTGGCCAATTTTTTTGCTCGCTTGCTTGGCACGCTCTAATAATATTGTAGGTTCATTGAATAAAGTCCTGAATAGCGCTATTAATAATTGTGCACCTAATATCATATCGAAATCAAAATTATAAATTTTCAAATGAAAGGGATGGGGGAAAGGGTACGTCCTAGTCCCCCCCCCACCGTGCTAAAATCCTTTTCACTCGCGGGTCAGTACTCAAAATATATTTTGGATATAATGTTGTTATTATTACAATTTTGTCAGTTTTTATATTTTTGGAATGCACATCCATAGCTCTTTCTTCTGACTAAATGGGCTTCTAGGTGAAAATTTACCCAAATTTTTAGGGGCGTCTGACACCCCGTCCCGCTGTATTTTATAATGTCCAGTCATACTACAGTGGCGTATCCGGGGGGGGGCGCAACAGGCGCCCCCCTATTGGCCGTCGTAAAAAATATAGCACTATATAGCACTATTTTGCATCTCAGCCCTTCTTCAGAAGCAAAATTTCTCCCACATGACGGCGATCAATAATTCCTGGCGCCCCCCCCCCCCCCTATTGGCAAATCCTGGATACGCCGCTATACTACTTCCTATACTGACAATGTTTGGTATATGGGGGAGATGGGGTGAAACTTACCCAACTTTGGGGGCTCTGGGGGCTAAACCCGACGGCTAAGATCAGGCTGACAACCTCTTAGTCAATAACTTAGAATCTTAGATGTACTTAGTAACATACGGGGTCAAATCTTGTGGGTAAAATGGGGTGACTATTTCGGGACAGGCTCCCAGACTACTGAAAGAATTTTAATGAATTATCATTCAGCTTCATGCAGCGTTAATATTCGACGAACAAACTGAATTACGGAGCTGCTATAAAATAAACTAATCCACAATATGCAAAGGACACAGCTGCACTTCTCGCGAATATCGGGCCGGAAAACAGCATGTAATTTTTTTTAAACAATATTTTCATAGACGATATGCCCATTACTGAAAAGGAAGAAACAAAATTCTTAGGTGTAACAATTGATTCAAATCTAACTTGGCATAGTCACATTTGTAATATTTGCAAGTTAGCTTCGAGAGGCATAGGCATTTTATTTAGATTAAAATACGATCTTCAACTAAAGTCACTATTTATGCTCTATAATTCATTCATTCTGTCCTATATATCTTACGGGGTAATAGTAATGCGAAGAAAATTATGGCAATGTCGCGCCTCCAAAAGAAAGCACTCCGTATCTGTACTCATTCACATTACCTAGCCCCTACTGATCCAATAATAAAATTATGTTATAAATTAAAAACATTAAAAATTGCCGATAGGCCTATTCACCTCTTTCAAACTGCAATATTTATGTACAAATTTTCGACAAAAATTATACCATTGCCTTTACGAAATATTTTTACGTATATGATATAAATATTCATTCTTATCCTACACGACACTCTTCTGACCTCCATTTAACCAACCCAAAAATAATTCTAGCCCATAAATCGTGAGATTCAGGACGTGACACTAGTTATGTTCACATGTAGATGCTATGTAAGTCTCGAAACTATTTCCAGTACGTTCAGACAGGCCATTATCGACTTGCTTCTATCACCCACTCGTGATGACTATTCATCGCTCACTCGCTGCCAAAACAATAAATTACTGCGCCACACAGTGTAATTGGTATGCATGGTCAAAACGCGCGAAAGTTTGTGCACAGGGGTCATATCATTTTTTTTTGTTTTGAATAATATTTATTTGTCTTCATAAATCAACATAATAACACAATAACAATTCATTTGTAATATCGATAATACAATCAACTAGCAAATACATGTGTTACAATACCTAATTTTAAATAAACCTTGTACATGTCAAAATTATATAAAACACATGCACACTATTCTCTGGTAAGCACATGTAAATCAATATCTAAAGACCACATCATATATATATATATAAAGAAAAAGATAAAAAGAAGGGGGGGGGGGGGGGACTCAGCCCCTTCCCTTACCACACAGTATACACAGTAGCTACCCCTACATCACATGAATACATACATTACATTACAGCACCAGATGAAACAGACAGAATGATAATAGAAAAAAGTAGGGAAGAGGGTACATCACATGAATATATTATAGCACCACATGAAACAGACAGAATTATAATAGCAGCGAGTGAAGATAGCAGCGATTGCGCTCACATTACAAATAGTTACAAGCGCGGTGGGTGGTCTACCGCAAAGCGTCGATGCTTTGTCGCTGGATCCTGAGATTTACTCCTGCTAAACTCGCTGCCAGAATAGTTTGGAAACCTAGCTCCAACTCGCTTCTATCTCGTGACTATCTGCGTTCAGACGTTTGGTCTTAAAACTATCTGGTCATCACCAAAATATTCTCGAAACCTAGATAGCATCGATGCTATCGCTCTATGTGTGAACGTATGAACATGATGACAAAGAGAGTGGACAAAATATACAGCTCCTTATTGTACCCTCCACAACTGCTCTGGTAGACAAAAGAACATCCCTTCACAGCCCCATAACCCCTTTACTGAGCGTTTTTTGAAGTTTGGCGAAATTTGTTTTTGTCCCTACCCCCTCCCCCCCTCCCTCCCACTACGTTTTGACAAACTTTCATTTTTGGGCCCCTTCTTTTACTCAATCCTGCATCCGCCCCTGATAATTGTTCTCTTATGACACTAGTATATTCGTGCGTCCTTACGAATAGACTAAATAATGTCATGAGACAACAACACATTTCCAGTTTTCTCTAATTCAAAATCAAACAATTTAGGCCTATATTTGAACAAACTCGTATAAAGCGAAATGTAGTTTAAAACTATTGAAAGACAGTTATCTTCTTGTCCCACTCGTAATTTCCATATTTAAGGAGTCAATCGTCAATTGCTTGAGAATTGCTCTTAAGCAATTGCAAATCGTTGAAGACTTGGAGAATTTCGTCCGATTTTGGGGATCTGCAAGGCCAGCAAAAGAAACCTGAATCACCAGATATACCCGTGTAGTTCACAATTAAATTAATAACATGTTGCTAAACCAGGAATTTCTTCATATGTTTTGTACTTTGCGCAACGGTGTGAAATTTAATTTTATGACTCATCTCTGCTTCTCACCATGTCAATTTGTTCTCATTTATCCTCTTTCCAATATTCTTTATAAAAGGGATATATGACCTTACTACAATTGTATCTGGTGAATACATAAAACAAATCAGAGAAACGGATGAAATTGTGAACAAAATCAGACAAACCATAAAAAAATTCTCACCATACCTATAAGTCTATACCTATACGTATGAAAATATGAAATCGGTAATTAGTCACGCGACTGTGACGTATATTTGAGGAAAACTGTGCAATGGTTGTACACTAAAATATTAATGATTTCCAGTTCTCTCTTAAACGCCTTTACCCTTTGGGCAGTATTCAAAGTGTATTATGGATATGGTATTGTTATAGGCCCCTCAAAAGAGAATCATATCTAGTCATTAATCTCTAAAAATGATACATGAATTTTAGTCACACTGTATATGTAAATGGAAAAGGGGAGAGTTGTCCGACACTACATCACAGTTTATATCAACAGTTCTCTTATTTAAATTTCGCAAAGAAGTATATATATTGATTGCAACTTTCAAAAATTCACGACTTTATCATCGTTCGTTCGTTGATTTCGTTCAGATTTTCTTCAATCTGCTTGCCTGATTTATCTTCTTTCCTTAAGAGAAACACACTTTAAATCTTGATATAAACACACTCTAAAGCCAAATATTCCTTTAAAATCTGGTGTTAAATTTGAAGCATCTGATGAAGATGAAGAGCTGAAGTCGAGATATGAATACATGTCACATTAATGTGTACTCATTAACTTAGGATTTTTTTTTTTTACATTGTCGTTTTCTTCTGTAAAGAATGGTGTTTACACATTGATGATAAGCCGTCCACTTAGGAAGATAGTTTCCATGCAGCTTGTTAAACATGTTGGATGTTTCGTTTAGGGGAGGAAATTTTTCTAGATATTAACGCGCGCCTCAGAACCCGTCAATTTCTTGACACCGTATCGACTGAAAAGCAAGTGCTATTCTTTTATATCCACCGACACCCCGGTGGAGCCACTCCCCCGCAGAGGGGGACGCGTATGACCCTTACCAAAAATGAAAATAACCCCCTTTTGCAGTCAATTTCAAGGACATTTTGTGAAATTCAACCCCCTTTTTTACGTCAAAACAAGAACAAAATGGTACTTTGAAATACCCCTATTTTTAAGATGGTAAGGACACTTTCGGAAACTTACCCTTATTTTACCATATTTCAAGGACAAGACATTTATACCTTTTTTCACATAACAATTATGTGTCCAAGACCCGATTCCTCAAATTACAAGTTCACACACAATTAATATAAGGAAAATACATTTTTTAATGTGTTATTCATAGTTCGGCAATAGTTCATATAAACTCCTGGGGAAAAACCACTGAACTCTATGGTTATTTGAAATAACCACTATGTCTATGACCACTCACAAATAGGCGAGGTTAAATAACCTCATACCTAGCTTTTACGGGTGAATAGGCTTCAATAGCTTTTTTTGTGTATCAGCGTGCCTTTTTCCAGTCTACATCATTCATACATGAGAGGAAAATTATTATTTAAAATTTCACTTTCAGTACTGAATCCCCAAATTTGTGGCACAGTAATGACAGTATCTGAATAAGAGTTGAAGAGTCTTTGAATCAGGTAATCTAGCAAATTTAAGAAAATTAAATCTTGTGGGCCTTATGTGGGACTGTGTCCAACATTCACTGTTGCAGCAGTCAAAACAGACAGCAAAATTGCTCTAAGCAAGATTTGATTTTCTTAAATTTGCTAGATTACATGATGCAGGGACTCTTCAACTCTTACTGTGCCACAAATTTGGGGATTCAGAATTGAAAATGAAATTTTAATTTAAATAATTATTTTCCTCTCATGTATGAATTATCTAGACTGGAAAAAGGCCCGCTGATAGTACACACAAAAGCTATTGAAGTCTATTCATCCGTAAAAGCTAGTCTGGAGTACAAGGTTATCTTCAGATAATATTGTACATGTATAAGTGGCAAGGGCCTATATGAGTGCCTCATAGAGTCATACCCATACACCCATCAACTAACATGAAAGCGTATGGTTGGGACGGTTAGTGTTGTTAGTGTTACTTGTTTAAAATGGGTCCTCATACCTGTGAAACATAACAGGCCCGTAGCCAGAGGGGGGTCGGAGGGGTCGGATGGCCCCCCCCCCCTTTTGGGCTGAGGTCCGCTTTTTCATGAAACGAAACACACACACACACATTTAATTGGACCCCCTAACAAGGACCTGCCTTCGGCAGGTCCGTATTGATTATGACAAAAAGGTCCACTTTTGCCAAAAACGACCCACCCCTTTAGAAACCCTGGCTACGAGCCTGCATAAGTCCTTTCTCACGACTTTCACGAACATCACGATTCGTGCAGTTGACTGCAGCGCAAGACGGCATCTTCTCTGTTCATCTTTGAAGGGCATATGATGATTATATAAGTGAAAATAGTCCTTCAAACTTGGTCAAATGTTACATTATACAGCGGCGACGTTCCGGAATTGTTTTGAGGGAAACAAGATGGCGCTGGCGAACTGCCAGTGGCGTCATGTTGCCTATGGCTAATCAGCGTGCAGCGAGCAATCGAGCCCATTCCAGTCATATAGTTCAGTGGGAAAAATTTACCTTCACGTCCGCCATCTTGCTGAGTGACGGCAGTGCGGGGATTTTTTCCTCAACGATGAGCGGCCCTCCCCGGCAGGCCCGCAGCTATAGAGCGACTCGGCTCCAGGATTTTTTCTTCACGGGTTTTCTTCCATTTTCCTGACCCCTATTTAATCAATTACGAGGACACCTGCGCACCCCTATTTTCTATATTTCGAGGAATATCCTGTCCGCGGACGTTCCTTGAAATTCACCCCTTTATCCGCGATTTTGGTAACGGTCATGCGGTCCCCAAGTCATATTGAGTGGCTCCACCGGGACCGACACTTTGTATTTATACCAGTACATCTACTGTGGGTAGGAGCACAAGGTGGCAGAATTACACAGATGCATGTGATGTTTTGCCCTTAAAAGAATCTTATAACGAATCATCGTTCAGTTTTATGCATCGGTAACATTCGACGACCAAACTGAATTACGGAACTGTTATAAACCAAACTAATCCAGAATGAAAGAACATACAAACGACACTGCTGCACCACTCGGGAACATTTGGGCCGAAAGTAGCATATATACCTTAGGCTTGTCAATTTATTTCTTTGCATGTCTTTAAACATTATAGTCTTGATTATCATTAATCGACAGAGAGATATTCAGGACCTGATGCGCTTATTCCATCAATGTCTGGCTGTAGCTAGCTTAGCAAACGGTGTCATTTGGAATGTCTGGTCTATTCTTTGGTTTGCTTTTAAAGATCAGTATTCTTGTTCTCTCATGACAGTCATATTTATATTTCCTTCTCGCATTACGACGAATATGATCATGGCATGTCTCTGTGGCATCAACATCAACCTGTACCTCCTGATCAGCAGACCGATGCACTATCACATGATCGTTACTTCAAAGCAGGTACAAGTAGCTTTAGTTGTGATGCTTGTCGCCGTTCTTCTGATCAGTGGATGTTACTTTCCTGTAAAAACTTCACCGTTTGTCCAATTAAAAATCGCCCAATGTATCTCTAATAGGTACTCCATTGAGAGAGATGTGATCAAAGTTTTGACTACCCTTGCATTGCTAGTGCCCATTTTCTTCACTCTTGTTGTGTTGGCGGTTATTTATATCAAACTTCTAATAATTGCCCGCAGGCAATTGCAAAGGGTTGAAAACTTAAATATTCGTTTTCCTCCTGGAAATTCGCCCGATAATCAAGATTTGCATGATCAGCAAAGAAATGCTAGATCACTCGGAGGGTTCAAAAGAGTTGCCACTGTTTCGCTTCTTTCGGGCTCCTTCTTTGCCGTATGGACCCGTTTATGTATTTCTTAATTGGTCCCAGAGGCTTCATCAAAACCCTGGGTGAACATTCTGGACACACTGGCCTCGGCAAACTCATGGGTGCAACCAACTGTGTACTTCATTACTAACGAGGAAGCCAACCGAATCATTCTAAGTTTTATCCAAAATCGTCCTCGTCTGTGATAAAGAAAGAGATAAATAATCTTTCGTTTTCATTCATACTTATATAACCAGTTATAGGTGCATGTAAAATAATAGAGTAAACAAGTAGACCACTCTACAGTCAAGTAACGTACAAGTCTATCGTTAACTCTCAGAACTATGCTATCACCTGGAACGATTGGTCAATTCTTTCAGGTGGCGACAAAAAAGAAAATTTCGCCAGACCTCCAAAATTCGCTCGGGGGGGGGGGGGGGTATGGTGGTCCAGTATCGCTACATATTTTTCTTCCAAAGGGGGGGGGGGGGGGCACGGGCCGGATGTGCCCCCCTTAAATCCGCCACTGCATTCTTTGGTTCGTTCTCTAGGACATGTAGGATCGATACGAGTTCTGTTATCATAGACGTATGCCTGCAAGCCGAAGCACTATCACATGATCGTTATCTAAAAATGGGGACAAGTCGCTATATTTGCTTATCCTCATTTTCATTTCTTATGATAAGCTAATCTGCTTTTCCAGCAACCACTTTCCAATTTTACCCAATTCAAAATCAAACAATGTATATTTAAAAAGACTCGCCTGAAACGAAATTTGTTTAAACTATTGAATGCCATTTATCTTCTCGTCCCACTCGTTATTTCCAGTTTTAAGGAGTCATGCGTCAATCGCTTGAGAATTGCTCGTAAGCACTTGCAAATCGTTGAAGAATTGGAGAATTCCGTCCGATCTTTCGGATCTGCAAGGCCAGGAAAAGAAACCTGAATATCCAGGTATATACCTGTGTCGTTCACAATCAAATTAATAACATTTCACATAACGTGTTGCTAAACCAGGAATTTCTTCATATGTTTTGTACTTTGCGCAACGGTGCGAACTTTAATTTTACGACTCAGCTCTGCTTCTCACAAAGTAAATTCTCATGTAAGTTCTCATGTATCCTCTTTCCAGTATTCTTTAAATGGCGATATGACCCTACTAAAATGTTGTATCTGGTGAATACAGAAAACAAATCAGAGAATTGGATTGGTGAAAAAAAGTTCCACGCCCCCCCCCCAAAAAAAAAGGGGGGGGGAAGGAAGGGAAAAAAGAGAGAGAGAAAAAAATGAAAAATTTGAAATTACCTACCGGATATAGGTCTAGATCTATGACAAAATTACATTTTCATTAAAAAAGTAGATTTTGTTTGGCTCGCTCGCTTCTCTCGCTCGCAAGTATTCAGAAATCGTGCTGCGTATGCCTATATTCAGCCCCCTGTCGACACTACATCACAGTATATTAACAATTCTCCTATTTAATTTCGCACAGGAATATAAACCCCTCCAAAAAATGTTAGGAAACTCACGTTTGATCGATTATATTCCTCTTTTCATGGCATGATCATCGCTTCTTATAGTATCATTAGAAAGTGTGTTTATTACTCTTTAAAATGATTCCATATCTGTTATTATTTAGCAGTCATGGAATAAGCAGAACATCAGAATATGGAGCAGGATAAAAAAGAAAAAGTTACAAGATGCACTATAGGTGGTAAGCAGTAGTATTGTTATGCAGGGCACTCTTCTATCTTTGACATGAGAGTGTGATTTTTGTAAATGACTGTGGGGCTATTGTTCCAAATTCCAAATTATAAAGAATCCTGAAAATGAAATTCATTCACGAAGTATCAAACATGAACAAAAATATGATCTTAAGCCTTGAAGTTTCTCTCGTGCTTGTTTTTTTTTTTTTTTTTTTTTTTTGCAGAGATGAATTCATGTGAAACGATATGTATTGCTTATTTGTTTGAATGGTCATGTATGTTTGTTTCAGTGATAATGCATAATTATTTTAGTGCTTGCATGTGCATGTTTTCAGTTTGTATGTTGCTCATGGAATATCATCTGAAAACACAGCCGCTCTACACTCTTGAAATAAACATAAAGAAGAATGCACAGCATAACAAGAGCAGCGCATTTTGCAATTTTTCACATGTGACCTTGCCCCTTATTTTGATGTACTGCACATTTCATGACCGCAAAATCATACCAAATGGGGGTTTTTATGTACTGTATTCATGATTTATCTTTTGCCAGGGACCAGCGCTTCTACAAGCTATGATTCTATGCTGGTCTCTGTTTTCATTCTCATTTTCATAAAATTATCCTAATGCATGCAGTCTTCATTACTGTTACTTTTTTTTTCTTACAACTCAAACTTTAATGCACTTTATTTTGCTTGTAATGATCGAAAACGTTTCTGCACTAAGTTGTGTTGTCAATTATATTGTATATTGTTGATTGCACAATACATATTGTTATAATATACATGTACTTTGAAAAATGAAAATGTAATGAAATAAAATCCAAATTTGAAATCTGAATAATTTTAAGGAGGAATATGTACACACTTTCTAATGTTACTAAACATGTAGCAATGATTATGACATGACAAGACAGATGTAATCGATCATACTTGAGTATCCAAACTTATTTTGAGGGGTTTATAAATTGATTGCTACTTTCAGAAATTCACGACTTTATCATCGTTCGTTGATTCGTTCAGATTTTCTTCAATCTGCTTGTCTAATTTATCTTCTTTCCTTCGGATAAACACACTTTAACGCTTGATATTCCTTTAATATCCGGTATTAAATTTGAAGCATCTCATGAAGATGAAGAGGTGAAGTCGATGAATGAATGTCACGTTAATGTGTTCTCAATAACTTAGGACGTTTGATTTTTTATATTGTCATTTTCTTCTGTAAAGAATGGCGTTAACACATCGATGATAAGCCGTCAACTGAGGCCGATATATAGCTTGTTAAACATTATGTTGGATGTTTCGTTCAGGGGAGGAGAATTTTCCGGATATTAACGCGCGCCTCAGAAACCATCAATTTCTTGACACCATATCAAATGAAAAGCAGTGTGCCATTCCATTATATTATGTACCAGTTCATCTACTGCGGGTAGGAGCACAAGGTAGCAGAATTACAAAGATGCATGTGAGGTTTTGCCCTAAGAATCTTAACGAATCATCCTTCAGCTTTCGACGACCAAACTGAATTACGGAATTAAAAACTAAAATTATAAACTAAACTAAACCAGAATGAAAGAACATGCAAACGAAACCGCTGCGTTCCTCAAGAACATCGGGCCCGAAAGTAGCATATACTTTGTCAATTTATTTCTTTGCGTTTCTTTAAACGTTATAGTCTTGATTATCATTCATCGACAAAGAGAGATTCAGGATGTAATGCGCTTATTCCATCGGTGTCTGGCTGTAGCGTGCTTAGCAAGCGGTGTCATTTGGAATGTCTGGTCTATTCTTTGGTTTGCTTTTAAAGATCAGTATTCTTGTTCTCTCATGACAATTATCTTTATATTTCCTTCTCGCATTACGACGAATATGATCATGGCGTGTCTCTGTGGCATCAACATCAACCTGTACCTCTTGATTAGCAGACCGATGCACTATCACATGATCGTTACTCCAAAGCGGGTACGTGTAGCTTTAGTTGTGATGCTTTTCGCCGTTCTTCTGACCAGTGGATGTTACTTTCCAGTAAAAACTTCACCGTTTATCCAATTCAGAACCGATCAATGTATCTCTAATAGGTACTCCATTGAGAGAAATGTGATCAAAGTTTTGAATGCCCTTGCTGTGCTACTGCCCATTTTATTCACTCTTTTTGTGTTGGCGGTCATCTATATCAAACTTCTAATAATTGTCCGCAGGCAATTGCAAAGGGTTGAAAACTTAAATATTCGTTTTCCTCCTGGAAATTCGCCCAATCGAGATCTGCATGATCAGCAGAGAAATGCTAGATCACCCGGAGGATTCAGAGGAGTTGCCACTGTTTCGCTTCTTTCAGGCTCCTTCATTGCCGTATGGACTCCATTATATATTTCTTACTTGGTCCCAGAGGCTTCATCAAAACCCTGGATGAATATTCTGGACACACTGGCCGCGGCAAACTCCTGGGTACAACCAACGGTGTACATGATGACTAACGAGGAGGCTAAACGAATCATTCTCAGTTTTATCCGAAATCGTCCTCGTCAGTGACAAAAAGGATGACTAGCCTTCTCGTCAGTGACAAAAAGGATGACTAGCCTTGATGGAAAACGTCTTAATTCATACTGTATAACCAGTTAGGTGCATGTGAAACTTGATCGTAAACAAATATAGCATTCTGCATGCATATAACGCAAAAGTTCTACGGGTAACGCAGAGAACTATGAATAACTCGTCTAATTAAGATTTAAACCTCTAAACGGCACCTCCTATGGAACATCCGGTCCATTTTTTGGTTTGCTCTCGATCAAGGATCAGTATCTGTTATCACTTTAGAAAATGCAAAGAAAACAGTTTTATCAAACATATTCGTTTTCATTTCACGAAGCAAGTAAAAAGAATGAAGTAAAATGTACGTTACTATGTAAGTTGTTGAGAAGTGTTTGTGCCTAAACTCTTTAAATTTTTAGACGGCTTATTATATTGAGAGAAGAACTGATGTTTCTACCAAAAGTCAATGAAAGCAGGTCCTAGTGAATGAAAAATTCACCGAAAACATGTCGTCTCCAGAGAAATGATATATGGAAATTATGGTGAGCTGTATCAGTCTACAAAATGTCACTGTGAACGATTGGCATTTATCGGACAAAGAAACGACATCGTCATTTGTGAATGAACTATATAATTGTCAGTTCTAAAACTTTAATATTTAAGAATTGTAAAACTTTCGAAGTGGAAACGTAAGATTGTTCTATTTTTCAGATTGATAAAGATTAAACGATATCAATATTCAGGCGCACTGCAAAGCTTGTCACTGAATTTTGAACTTGGACCAGTTGACAGGTTTTACATGTTTTACATACAAAACTTAGAAACACTGTTCGAAAACCGGTACAACAGGGGGTGTTTCATAAAGAGTTAAGTTTGACTGAAAGTCGCACTTGAATTCCTAGTTGCGTGCGGTATAATTATGACACATCACCGCATTGGTCAGATCACGCTTAGGGGACGCGGATCGGATAATCTACCAATTTAGATTACGCGTTAATACCGTATGCACATTGGAACTTACGCATGAACTTATAACTCTTTGTGAAACACCACCTGATAGATTAGTTACATATATACTTATGATTCTTTTTTAAAGCTTTAATTAAGAGAATATCAAATGTGTAACAAAGGAAGTCATGTTAACTGTTTCGAAATTCAATGTGTGGATATATCAGATCCGCTTGTATTGTTGATGTAAGAAATAAGTTGTGAGAAGAGTTTGAAATTGTCTATGAACAGAGGTTGATTGGAATGCTATTCTAGGTGAAGTAAGCATATATATATATATATATATATATATATAGTATTAATTGCACAATAATTATTGTTATATACTTTGAAAAATGAAAATGGAATGAAATGAAATCTAAATCTGAAATCTAAATCTGAAATCTGAAAATCTAAGGGAGAATAGTGAATATTTCCGTACACAGGAATTGAGTGTGTGTTTAATGAAAATCTTCTTTTTTCGGAAGGGTCTTCATCTGGTTTTATATCCTTCTTTTCTATAATCACAGATGTAGGCCTATTTATTTTTCCTATTCCTTTTCATTATCAATGGTAATGACATGTAACTCCTAACCAGGAATCCGAATTACGTGATCGTTGTCTCAAAAAGGGTACAAGTCGCTATGTTTATCCTCATTCTCATTTCTTTTGACAACGGTGTTATCGATGATCGATGGAAATGAGAAAAGACTAGACTAAATCAAAATGAGGATGAAATATTGAATGCTGGCTCTCTTCTTGTCCTAATCGTATTTTCTATTGTTAGGAGTCAACTACGTCAACCTTTTAAGCATTCGGAAGGAATCTGCAATCCCTGAAGACTAATATCTGCAAGTAATCTGACTAATATTTGCAAGTAAAATTATCAGACAAGATCATGTTGTCCTGATATTAATACCAAAGGAGTAAAGAGAAGTCAACACAAAATCTCTCACTCTTAATAATTGAGCCTTTCATTCTCATCTTATTTTTATAGGCCTCGCCACTTGGAAAATATAGAAATGTTCGTCCGTGACGAGAACTGATCACACTCGTATTGAACAAAATTCAGCTGCTAATAGTGACATATCACTGGCTAGATAGATCGAAATGGAAGTCTCTACCACCCTCCCCCCCCCCCCTCCCCCCCCCGTTGGATCCCAATGTTTTTTGGGTCAAAGGTTATGTTTAAATTGAGGTTTCGCATTTCGTAATGTGCAGTCGTATCCATAATCGTATACAATGGCATGGTTTTAATGGGTTATTATTCTTTTGAAGTAGGTTTCAGGCGATTTTCTTTGACATGTTGACTTGGCTATAACCCCCACATTGGAAGAAAGAGAATAAGTGTTACGCGGATTGGGAACAACTGTTAAAAAAATATTTCTATACAGCATGAAATAGGAAGAACAGCTTCAGTAACGATAGATGCACCCATTGGCGGATCCGGGGGGGCACTTCCGAATTTTGAAGGTATGGCGAAAAAAAAAATTGTCATCGCCCCCCTGCATTTGTGTGCCCCCTCTTATACTCAATCCTGGATCCGCCCCTGGATGCACGGTGGTGTTTGTGTACTGTATGTACCACATTATGATGAAGTACCCTTACCCCCGCCTCGTATGTCTATATCCGGAAACAGCGGAGTCATGATTCTCGTTTCAGTGTCCAATTTCAAGAGTGACATTATATTCTCAAAATTAAAAACTGAGCTTGATGGCTTAATTGCACGTCATATCTTGTTTATTCTGATGAACACTGAATAACAACTGATCGATCCTTCTATGGACCTCAAGTAACATCTATTCACGTAATATGACCGATCCATCGACTTGTAAAGAATATAGTTGTCCGGATGTGTAAAGGTTGTCACATGCAGATTTTCTACAAAGAGTTGGGCAGACTTTCTTGAAACACACTACTTGACTGAAACGAAAGCGTTCATTTCTTGACAACAGTCTCAGTCTTAGTGATGAATATGATTTACCTGAGCTTACTCTTTAATATTTGGTTAAAGAAATAGACTTATTATCAACCAAAAATCCACAGGTTCTGATGATATCTCAGTTAAAATTCTTAAGGCGATGAAACGGGCAAGTAACGTATTAGAGAGCCTTGTTTACATCTCTAATCTCTCACTTAACAGTGGTACATATCCTATGGCCTGGGGCATTGCAAAAATTCGGCCGATTTTTAAAGCTGGTGACCGCTTGTGTGTTGAGAATTACAGGCCCATTTCGCTGCTTTCCATTGTGTAAGTGGCGATTGATTGTCTCTATTTTGAGGTTTGCGAATGATCTGGAGTGACGTAAATAACAACATGAGTAGCCGTGTTTTGAACGAGTTGCCAGTTTATTGCAGATTTGCTCATTGTTACGCTCGGTAACATTGACTGTTCAATCTGTAAACAATGACAAAGAAAAGCAATCACAGTATTACTTTGCTTCATAAATTATCACAAAATATGCATCTGTGTTATCTCAGACATGAAAACAAATCATGCCTCAACTACTGTATAATAAAATTTGGATTCATATGTCAAAAATACTTGTTAGCAACGTCTTGCCATTTCACCAAAATAAAAATGTGCATAGCAAACGCATAATTGTTTTCTGTCTTCATTTGTGTCTTATTGTACCACCAGAATAATGCATTTATTTAGACATTAGCTCTCGTAGCACTGTCATAAATCTTTTACTATAGACATGCACTACCTATCATGGCTACATAGAAATAGCTTGAACCTTGACCAACATGTCTGACCTCACATTTGTGTGACCCCTAGTTTTGACCAAAGGTATCTGAAATACCTTGCAGTTTTTGCCTTAAAATCCCTCTTTTATCATTATGGTCACAGAAATGTTACTCCAAATTGTCATTCGTTCATGTGCTTTTCTATTATACTGATTTATAAACAAACATCAAATCAACCTACGTCAATGTTGTTTCACTGTCATTCATGCTTATCGCATGTTCACACACATTATGTGTTATACATACTGAGTAATGCAGTGCACTGATTGCATTCAACTCATACGTAATTTCATCAAAGTTTCCACTAAAAATACACATCATAATTCATCGTTTTTCATAGCTCTTTTAGCTTTAAACCATACAGTAATCATTATACTTCGGATATACTGAGATAATTACTACTTACAACATTGGCTTCTCCAGATTTTGTCAACTTTAGCAAACAAACCCAAAGATGATGTCCGTTCTCTATCAAAGAAAATGTGGTGCTCGAATTTCACTACGCCCCCACTCGGGGAGATCAGGAAAGTGGAACCAAAAAACTCGCTTCTGACGTCATTGCCAAAATTCAGAAGCTGGAACTTACATCCCGGCCCCTTAAATGTGGGCTATAACCAAACATTTACAACCCCAAATTTCTTTCTGAATTTTCATATCCTTTAAACATAATCTAGTTGCTATGACAACCAATGTTGAAAACATGATATGTATCCATTCCCTTTAAGTACATACTCCTTTTCAGTGCACACATAAGTGTAATATCAAGTTCAACTTATAATTGCATTTCCATTACAGAAATCTTTCTCCTAATGTGAGCCTTGCATATCACAATCCACACCAAATCTATTATTCTATCATCAGCTTTAGTAACTGTACGCAAATCTTGATTATAACACAGTGGCCATTTTTCCGGCCCCTTTGACAATACCATGTCCGACATATATTTTTGTGTAAACTATAATCACTAATAAATGATCTGCTCTCTAGTAGCTAGCTATTATACACATGAATCTGCCATGTATAAATGCTCCAATCAATTCTAGCATCTCAAAGTTATGACACATCTTGAATAAAATTAAATTTTAGGTAATGTTCTGCTAGAATAAAACCTCAAATAAATTGATAAAAGTAATAAATGCAACAATTCCCTGCTTATTGCATTCATTTTGCATTTACATTACTGGCAAGAATCTGGCTGAAGGAAGTAGTGCCATTACATTTTGCTATACTAGAGCACAATTTTTCAAAAGTGATCTAGTCTCTTTCCAAACCCAATTGTTACAACCTGTAGTCTTTTTCCAGACTTGAAATTTCTACTCATAGTCTTGAATTTCTGACCAAAGATTTCTTCCAAAAAATTGTATAACCAAAAATGTAGTCTTTTTCTTAGACCTTACATTTTATGAATTAGTCTTATTATCAGACCCTAATTTGCTCAATACTTGATAATGAGATCAAACAGCACTATTACTTCCCGAGAGTCAGATTCTTGGGTCAAACATTTGCATCTCATGTATGTCAATAAGCAACTTGTGAAAATTACCAATTTCTTAATAAAATCCTTCACAAACAACCTTGTCATTTTATAGCAAAATTGCTTCAAATGTTCAATACACTGTCTTTCATAAGTCTGTGAGTTCAATATGCCAGTGCATTAGGTTCATGTTCTCACAATTATCTCTGCTAATTTATTGCTCAAGCATAATCCTTTAAAAGTTCCTTTTCTATATCTTAATGTTCATGTGGCATTATATCACTTCAAATTACTAATGCAGTCATCAGCATACAAGTCTATTCTTTTGGTCTTGATTTTGAGCTATCAAATGTTCTTGTTGAAGCGATGAATTCA
This sequence comes from Heliocidaris erythrogramma, assembly GCA_025617745.1. Classification (NCBI taxonomy): domain Eukaryota; kingdom Metazoa; phylum Echinodermata; class Echinoidea; order Camarodonta; family Echinometridae; genus Heliocidaris; species Heliocidaris erythrogramma. The sequence goes on from CM046853.1 coordinate 56,955,702, forward strand.
CCATCCAAATTGTAGCTTTCCATCCAAAACTAACCGGGTATAATTTTAATTTCAATAAGTGTATGTAACTCTTTTTGTTGAAAATCCTGGCACAAATCAATTACATTTAGGCGGCGCTAGGCTCACACCTCAGGGCGTGCATAACCCTGTGTTCACACATTTAATTTAAATCACTTTGCTGCGAATTCTCCTGCTCCAGAAGTAGACATAGCTTGGTGATTGGTCTGGTGAGCGTAGATATCGCCGTCTTCACCTTCACACTGCGAACATGGCCTTGCTTGTTCGGATACGTCTCGAGAACGCGACCCATGAGCCAGGAGCATCTTGGCGCTGTCTCGTCTGCTACGAGGACGACATCTCCGCTCTGCAGGTTACGTTCTGGTTGCTGCCATCTTTGACGTTGTTGCAGGCTAGGTAGGTATTCTCGTAGCCAACGTCTCCAGAAAAGATCCGCCAGATATTGCATTTGTCTCCATCTTTTTCTGGCATAGACGTCTCCCTCAGTAAATCTCCCTGGAGGTGGCTCTGTCACCTGCTTCATCAGTAGTAGGCTGTTTGGTGTTAGAACGTCCAGATCACCCGGATCATCTGAGACTCGTGTGAGAGGTCTACTGTTAATAATAGCCTCGACCTCACACATCAGTGTGCGCAGTTGTTCCTCAGATTGACAAGTTCTCAGATACTGCTCACTCAGGATGCCATGTAGTACTTTCCTTATGGTTCGAATTTGTCTTTCCCACACACCTCCTTGATGTGAAGCAGTGGGAGGGTTAAATTTCCACTCGATACCATGGTTAGCTGTGTAGTGCAGGATTTCATTCTGATCCCATTCCTTTAGCGCTCTTTTCAGCTCGGCCTGAGCTCCGACTAAGTTGGTACCATTGTCCGAGACCAATTTCTTTATAGGTCCTCTTCTGCTAATCATGCGACGTATGGCATCTATACACGAGCTGGTGTCAAGACTGTCTGCTACCTCAATATGAATGGCCCGTGTAGTCATGCAGGTAAAGACTACACCATACCTTTTTCTTGTCGATCGTCCATATTTGATGTCGAATGGACCAAAATAATCCATTCCCACATTGGTAAAGGCTGGTTCTGTAGCCTCCAGTCTGAATGAAGGTAAGTCTGCCATTTTCTGTTTGTTGAGTCTGGCCTGATACTTCCGACAGTTGATGCATTTCTTTAGCACGCTTCTTACAACAACTCCAGCACCAACAATCCAGTATCTCTGTCTTATTTCTGCCAGGACATGATTCAGTCCTTGGTGACCGACTGTATGGTGAATGTATCTCACAAGAAGTGATGTCACATGATGCTTCTTGGGCAGAATTATCTGGTGCTTAGCTTCACTTGGTATCCTTGCATTCCTTAACCTTCCACCAACCTTCAGAAGGCCGTCATCCAAAATTGGATCTAGTTTGTACAGTTTTGATTCCTTCTTGATGTTAGTGTCTGTTTTTGCTGAATCACCTTTATCTTTCAGTGTTGTCTTCTCCTCTGAGAATGCTTGACTCTGTACATGCTGAAAAATAACCCTTTCAGCACCTTCAAGTTCCTTTGCAGTCAAGTCTTTGTCACCATCTTGAATTGATGTTGTCCCCTTTACTTTATCCCGTAGCATTCTCTTCAGTTTTATCCACCATGCAACACCCCTCTTAAGTCTTGTCCAGTCTGAGTAGTAACTTATCAACTTGTCGACTAAGTTCTCTTCATTAGTACTTGATGCAAAGGTTTGCATTCCCTTTTTGACTTCTGGGTCATCATGGCGGATTTCTTGATTCTCAGCTGGACTTGCTGGCCACATTTCCTGAGGTTGTTGAAGAAATTCTGGCCCTTTCAGCCATCTTGAACTCTCCTTTAGTTCATTTGCAGGCATGCCTCTTGATAGTATGTCGGCTGGATTCTGTGCTGAGTTAACATGGCGCCATTGGTCAACTTCAGTAGCATCATGGATGGTAGCAATCCTGTTGGACACGAAGGTACGAAACCTCTTTTCCTTGCTTTGAATGTAGTTGAGAACTATCATGCTGTCGGTCCAGAATGTAGATTTACTGATAGGAAAGTCCAACTCTCTTCTGATCATGGTGTCCATTTTTGTCGCCAACGTGGCTGCCATCAATTCCAAGCGCGGAATGGTTGTCGTCTTAAGTGGAGCGAGGTGTGTCTTGGCCATCAGTAGACTACTGTGTACTTGATCATCTTCGTTTCTGGTTGTCATATATGAGACAGCACCATAGGCTATTTCAGATGCATCAGCGAAGTTGTGAAGTTGGTAATCTACTACCTTGCCAAAGTCATGAGGGGTCATACATCTATTCACCTCAAATTCTTCCATCTCAGGTAGTTGATCCAACCAAGATTTCCATTTCTGTGATTCTGCATCAGAAATAGACTCGTCCCAAGCCAACCTTTGTCTTGTCAGTTCCTGCAAAATCAGTTTAGCTTGAAGCACAAACGGACCAGCATAACCCAGGGGGTCGTAGACTGAAGAAACTATGCTCAGCAATCCCCGTCTAGTTGATGGCTTATCCTTTGGAGATATCTTGTATGTAAAGGAGTCTTGCTCTATGTCCCATCTCATACCTAAGGCACGTTCAACTGGAAGTGCATCGTGATTCAGATCAAGTCCTGCAACCTGTTTTGCTTGGTCTGCTAGTGGAATTGTCTGGAGCACTGTTGGACTGTTGCTCACCCATTTTGTCAAATGGAAACTTCCTTTCTGAAGTAGCGATCTCAGTTCTGCAGCAAGCTTGATGGCCTCGTCTTCTTGCGATACTGATACCAGGCAATCGTCAACATAAAAGTTCCGGAGTACCACCTTTGCTGCTTCATCACTGCACTCATTGTCTTCGACTGTTTTTCTCATGGCGAAATTGCAGCAGCTTGGGCTCCAGTTACCACCAAACAGATGTACACACATTCTGAATGTCTTAAAGTCTTCTGACATATCTCCGTTTGGCCACCACAGGAATCTAAGGTAGTCTCGTTCTTCAGGGGGTACCCTCACTTGATGAAACATGGCCTTCACATCTGCCATCATTGCAATTCTTTCCTGTCGAAATCGAAGGAGGACGCCGACCAACTTGTTGGTTAAGTCTGGGCCCTGGAGCACGACATCATTGAGTGATTGTCCTTTGTATTTTGCTGCGCAATCAAACACAATTCGGACTTTTCCAGGTTTCATGGGGTGAAAAACAGGATGGTGAGGGATGTACCACTTCTTCTCATTAGGTGTGTTATCGTCTTCTGTTTCCTTTACCTCTTCTGCGTAGTCGTTATGAAGAAGATCTACAATCCCTTCTTTGTACTTCTCATGCAGGATGGTGTCTCGTTCTAATCTTCTTTGAAGACTATGAAGTCGTGATTCTGCTGTGTGGCGATTATCATGAAGAGAGGGAGGACGTTCCTTAAATGGAATGGCCAGCTGATAGTGTCCATTATCGGTGGTAATGGTCTGCTCCCAAATCTCCAAGACCTTCCTGTCATTGTAAGACATTCCTTTGTTGTCGTCATACATAGAGCTCTCATCTTCTAATCTCCAAAATTTCTGAAGTTGAAGATCAAGGGAGGTATCAGCTTGAATGTAGTTAGCCGAAACATCTGCCGAGCCTTGTGAAGTTACTTGGCCGTGAAGAGACCATCCAAGAGTGGTACGCAATGCATAGGGGCCTGTATCTCCTTTGCGTATCTCAAGTGGCATCAGGGCTCTCGGCGCATCTTGACCAATCAGGAGGCAGACTTCATTTTCCCCTGCTAACGGAATCTCGATGCCTTTAAGATGAGAGAGGTTGACAATATCCTCCACCTTAGCCATATGACTACTTTGGATATTGAGTTTCTTTGTCGTGTACACATGAGGGAGATATACTCTGTCTGATGACGGCCCCGAATCCACTACCATGCTGATCACGGTGGTGCTAATCTCAGCATCCTTGTCCAGTGTTGTCAGGTGTAACTTCTGATCTTGACCTTTAGCTCCAAGATGACTTGCCAATAACTCTGTACAAAAGGAGTGTGTGGACCCCGAGTCTAGAAGAGCATAGGTGTCTATAAAGTTCTTGCCATCACTCTGCACTCTCACTGGTACAATAGGAAGCACACTTCTACCTCCGGCCCCTATAGCATTGTCAGCTGCAGTGTCCACATAACCATTTGAAGCTCCTTCATCTGGTGTACGAGTTTCTTCGTTATTCTTGTCTTGGTTGTCTGCTTTTGCTGTCTTGAGTTGGTGAAGAAATTTAGTATGTTTTCTCCCACATCCCTCGACAGAACATGTTCTGTTCAGTCTGCATACTGATAGCATGTGTCCTTTCTTTAGACAGTTAAAGCACAATTGTTGTTCCTTGGCAAATTGGAGACGCTTCTCAGGTGTCATCATTTTAAAGTCATTGCAATTGAACAGGGTGTGAACTTGCTTACAAAGCAGGCATGGCTTGACATTCGGTGGTGCACTTGATGTTGAGTAAGAGCTCCCCTGACTCCTTGTCTTCTTGTTCCAGGGGCCCTTCTTGACTGAAGATCCCGACTTCTGATAAGCTTGTTGATCCCTGTATCCAGGCTTAACATCTGTGAGGCGACCATACACAGGATCATTCTGTTGTGCAGAGGAGTCTTGAATAAACCAAAGCAGGTCTTCAATTTGTGGCAAGCGATTTTCTTTCCTGATAGTTGATACAATCTTGAGCCATGTACTTCTCATGAAGAAGGGTAACCTTTCAACAATACGAAGTAGGACGCTCTGAGGAGATAACTCTGACTTGAAACCCATAGCCTGTAATGTCTGCACGCAGATGTTAAGTTCATCTGCTAAATCTTGAATTGCTTTCTTGTTGTTGGGCTCAATCCTGCTGCCTTGAGTCACTCGCTGAATCCATGCGTCTGCAATTCTGTAAGGATTCCCGAACCTTTCATTGAGCATACGCTTGGCAGTCTTGTATCCCTCTGTTGGTTCCATCACAACGCTTGCCTGAAGTAGCTTATGGGCCTCACCTGTGCAGAAGTGTAAAAGGCGTGTCAGCTTGATGGAATCATCAACAGTGGTTTTGTCAACACTATTTTCAAATGACCTCCAAAATTCCCAAAACTTCAAGGGACTGCCGTCAAACTTCATGAGGTCAGCTTGAGGTAGGGTGACTGACTCTATAAGTCTCTGCTGGTGTAGCTGTCCTTCCTGGAGCACCTTTAAGAAAGACGTGTCGGCTGCTTCCGGTCTTGGATATGGCAAAGTGTCGTCATTTGGCTTGGCAGCTGAAGGAGGATGTCTTAAACCAGTCAAACTGGCTGAACATTCACTCAGTGCCTTTTCCTCTGCATTAGCACTGACGATCTTAGCTTTTAACTTGACCTCGGTCAACTGCTGCTGAAGCTTAAAAGCCTGAAGTTCTAACTCTTGCTGTTCTTTCAACAACTCTGCTTCGGCTTCAAGTGCAGCCTTCTTGGCAGCTACAGCTCTCCTTGCCCTGCTGCTTGTATTCGAGGAAGAACTTCCATGCTGGCTGACTGAATCTTCCGGGCCAACTTCACTTTGAGCTTGACTCATGGTGGTGTCGCAAAGTCCAAGCGTTGTTATTGAACTGTAAGTGGCGATTGATTGTCTCTATTTTGAGGTTTGCGAATGATCTGGAGTGACGTAAATAACAACATGAGTAGCCGTGTTTTGAACGAGTTGCCAGTTTATTGCAGATTTGCTCATTGTTACGCTCGGTAACATTGACTGTTCAATCTGTAAACAATGACAAAGAAAAGCAATCACAGTATTACTTTGCTTCATAAATTATCACAAAATATGCATCTGTGTTATCTCAGACATGAAAACAAATCATGCCTCAACTACTGTATAATAAAATTTGGATTCATATGTCAAAAATACTTGTTAGCAACGTCTTGCCATTTCACCGAAATAAAAATGTGCATAGCAAACGCATAATTGTTTTCTGTCTTCATTTGTGTCTTATTGTACCACCAGAATAATGCATTTATTTAGACATTAGCTCTCGTAGCACTGTCATAAATCTTTTACTATAGACATGCACTACCTATCATGGCTACATAGAAATAGCTTGAACCTTGACCAACATGTCTGACCTCACATTTGTGTGACCCCTAGTTTTGACCAAAGGTATCTGAAATACCTTGCAGTTTTTGCCTTAAAATCCCTCTTTTATCATTATGGTCACAGAAATGTTACTCCAAATTGTCATTCGTTCATGTGCTTTTCTATTATACTGATTTATAAACAAACATCAAATCAACCTACGTCAATGTTGTTTCACTGTCATTCATGCTTATCGCATGTTCACACACATTATGTGTTATACATACTGAGTAATGCAGTGCACTGATTGCATTCAACTCATACGTAATTTCATCAAAGTTTCCACTAAAAATACACATCATAATTCATCGTTTTTCATAGCTCTTTTAGCTTTAAACCATACAGTAATCATTATACTTCGGATATACTGAGATAATTACTACTTACAACATTGGCTTCTCCAGATTTTGTCAACTTTAGCAAACAAACCCAAAGATGATGTCCGTTCTCTATCAAAGAAAATGTGGTGCTCGAATTTCACTACGCCCCCACTCGGGGAGATCAGGAAAGTGGAACCAAAAAACTCGCTTCTGACGTCATTGCCAAAATTCAGAAGCTGGAACTTACACATTGTCTCCAAAATTATTGAAAAATGTGTTCAAAAAGCATTCTATTCATACTTGTTACATAATCATTTTTTTGTAAAAATCAATTCGGTTTCCGCCCCGGACATTCTTGTGAAATCGCCCTATTATGCATGACCGATGATTGGGCTGCCGAAGTTGACAAAGGCGACCTTTGTGCGGTAGGATTTGTGGACATGCGAAAGGCATTTGACTCTGTAAATCACTGTGTGCTGTTAAAAAAGCTTAAAACTAGTGGTTGTTCAGACAAAGCTTTAAAATGGTTTAAATCATATCTTTGTTATCGAAAACAATACACGGTTATAGATGGGAAAAGTTCATCAAGAAGGTCAGTCACAACAGGGGTGCCGCAAGGCTCAGTCCTCGGACCCCTCCTCTTTACGATTTATGTAAACGACATTCCATCACGTGTTAAAACGGCTAAGATGTTTATGTTCGCGGATGACGCGACCATTTTCGTAAGTGGTCCATCAGTTGAATGTGTCCAAAATAAATTAAATCAAGCGATGCAAGAGGTACATGACTGGACAGTGGATAATAAGTTGATTTTGAATACTAAGAAAACCAAGGTTATGTTGCTGGGCTCACGACAAAAATTGCAAAGATTGGATAATAGGGAATTGCACATTGTGATTAACAATAATGAATTAGAATGCGTAACGCAAACTAAATGTCTTGGAGTCATTATTGACAATACGTTATCCTTTAAAATCCACGTTGAATCGGTAGTGAAATCCACGAAGCAAAAGCTGGGCATGATCAGAAGAGTAAAACATATATTCACACCCGCCCAGCTTAGTACATTGTATTGGGGATTTGTCATGCCACATGCAATGTATTGTTCTACTGTATGGTCGTCAAAATCTGATGGTAATTATAATACAATAAACAAATTACACAAACGAGCAGCTTATATAGTCAGCGGTTCTGGATGGCAAATCCCATCCGACCAGGTCATGCGAAATCTGGGGTGGAAATCACTTAGAGAAATGTTCCATAAATCTATTGCATGTATGATGTACAAGTGTGTACGCGGTGTAGCTCCTCAAATTCTGAGTGATAGGTTCTGTTTGAACGATGATGTATCCTTAAGGCACACAAGAAGTACAGGCAGACATTTACTAAGACCCCCGTTATGCAGAACACAATTTTATCAAACTTCATTTATATATATTGGAGCAATGACTTGGAATTCTCTGCCAGACAACTGCCGTAACTCAGGTTCTCTCTCGATATTCAAACGAGCAATAAGGCGTAACGCCAACAACTGATTTTTTTTGTTTATATTTATGTTTTATTTTTAATACATGTATTGTACTGCAGTTTTAAATTGGTTCACCGAATATATATATATGTTGTGCAATAATTATCGGCTCGCAATTTCATTTGTGTTTCTTAAGAAAATAATTTCTATTTTTAACACATTTATCGTACAATAGTTTTTAATTGGTTGTACCGAATATACTAATGTTTTTTATTTTCGTAATAAATTGTTTTGCAATTAACATCAGTCTAAATTTACGCTGCTTTTTACGTGATTTTAGTTTTATTGTCTTATTGGATATTTACTGTCATTCAAGATTTTATTTGTATAATATTCGTCATGTTTTAAGTTTTATTAATGAGTTGATATATATATATATCATCCTCCAGTATTTTAATTTCCTTCTTCTAATTAGTTATGTTGTAAGTGCCATTAATGTTTGAAATTTTCTTACAGTAAATTCTGCTCAGATTTACGAAATGCAGCCTTGTTTAATGTTATATCAAAATTTTAGTTTCGATTTCACTATTAATATTTGTCAAGATTATTTGTATATATACCTTTATGTATGTTTGTGTTTTTGTTATTTTAATTGGTATATGCTATTTTTCATTTGTTGTCACTCTTGTAAGTTCAGTCGCTCAGGGCTGCATTGTAAACCAGCAAATGCTGACATGCACTACCCTGTATAAATATGTGGAATAAATAAATAAAAAAAAATAAACAACATGCAATTGCAATCCTTCTTTGCCAGATGTAAACTTTATTCCATTTTTCAATCAAGCGGTTTCACAAGATGAAGACGAAATTTATGGAAAGGCCTTGCTGACCAGTTGTCCTGGTGTGTGGTATCGCCTGCCTTCTTTCACATAAAGGTTCGGGGGAAACATACCAACAAAATCGACAAAACAAAGTACATTAGAAAAAGGAATATTAAAATGAAGAACTCTACAAATGACACCGATGTATTACTCTGGAACATCAAACCTGAAGCCAGCGTATATTTCATGAATTTAGTTCTTTGTATTTCTTTAAACAATTATAGTCTTGATTATCATTCATCGACAGAGATTCAGTACTTGATGCGCTTGTTACATCGATATTGCGTGTCTAACAAACGGTATCACCTGAAACCTGTGGTCCATTGTTTGGTTTTCTTTCAATGATGAATATTCATGTTCCATTGTTACACTAACATTTGTGTTCCCTACTCGTTTTACTACAGTTATAGCCCTGACATGCCTATGTAGCATCAACCTCAACATGTACCTTCTCATCGGCAGACCGATGCACTATTACATGATCGTCACCCCAAAGCGATTAAAATTCGCTTTGATGATCATTCTCCTTATTGTTCTGCTGATAAGTGGATGTAGCTTTCCAGTAACCAGTTCTCCTGTTATCCAATACAGAATCGAACAGCGTGTGTTAAAAAATTATTCTGGAACAAAATGTGGCTGAAGTTCTGGACTCCATTGGTCTTCTCCTTCCTATCATTATTACATTTGTGTTTTCGTCAATCATCTACATTAATCTTTTGAGATTTGCCCGAAGGCAATTGCAAAGGGTTGAAGACTTGGAGATGCGTGTTGCCCCAGGAAACCCATCCAACGGTTTCGATCTGCAAGACCAGCAGAAGAAGCCTGGATCTCCTGGACGATTCAAAGGAGTTGTCACAGTGTCCCTTCTCTCAGGCTCATTCCTCGCAGTATGGACCCCTTTTTTTGATCCCGGGTGCCTCTTCAGACAAGTTCGCCTCGTCAAGCTGCTGGGTGCAACCAACTGTGTATTTGATGACTAACGAGGAAGCAAGACGGATTTGTGTCTGTTTTATCCGCAACAGTCATCGACAATATTGAATGAACTAGCTTTATAAAATAATTAATCCATTTATGAATCAACTCAGTAAAATATAGAATGTTGACGACTGACATGTCTATTTTGTAACAAAATGTCAGACAGACAGTAACAAATGTAATAATGAAGATGAATGTGTGATATGTTTGCTAACTAATTTTGTGAACTGGTATTTTGATGTATTATCGGATTATTGATTCTACACAATCCATTATTATTGAATGACCCAATATAATGAAATGCATAAAGGATAAACATATGCACATGCAATGAATATGACTATTCTTTCAGACGCAGAGTTTAGTGATGTCAATTTCGCAGGTTCAAGTATTATACGGAAGCTATAATTTGCACAGAGGAACTTCAGTTTTTCTTTCATTCGTGTGTGGTAATATGTGGCATTATTATTTCTATACTTATTAATACTTCATTACAGGAGGATCAAATGGGAACATGCAAGTTAAACATCTTGAAAGGAGAAGCAGACTGAGATACTGAAAGTGTTATTCAAATGCTTTGAATTTCCAGCCCATTACTCTCACACTGATTAAGTGTATTTATAATCATATGTAATCTAAAGCTGTATATTGTACCATGATAAATAATGATAAAGCAATACTCAAGTAATAAAAGTGACATCTCAGTCAACGGACTGAGAAATCTCGACCATCAGTGCACGGTATTATCTAAATGCTATTAAAAAACACGGGACAAAGCTTTAACGTCAGAACATCTCATCCTCAAACTCCAGAATCATCATCCGGATTTCGATGTTCCAATATAAAAGTGACTTGCTTAACATGAAAACTTGGACTTGATGAAGTGATTAAAAGCTATATCTCGTTCGTTCCCATGAATACTTAATAATATGTGATTGATTGAAAGCATTTATCGTTTTATCCACCTCACGTATAGATTGTTTACACAATGTAACGGATCCTTTAAACATAAAGTAGTCAGATGTGTAACGGTTGACACATATCGACTTTGGAAGTATGAAGGGGCAGATATAATTCTGAGTATTGGGAAGAGCTGTTTTAATTGCTGAAAATAAATTCTTCCTTATTTATTTCTTAATGGCATTGACTAACATTTACAGCATAATAATTGTTGAAAGTAGGTGCACTCTTTCACCCTTATGTATGTCCTATTTGATCCCGGGTGCCTCTTCAGGTATCTGGGTGAACATTCTGGACAAGTTGGCTGCTGGGTGCAACTAACTGTTTATTTACTGACTCACGAAGAGGCAAAAAATATTTGTGTCAGTTTAATACGAAACCGCTATAGGTTTTGATGAGGAATTATGAAAGAATAAACGAAAAGTGGAATAAAACTTGTTGAATATGGTGTCATATTGTTTTTCTCGTAGGAAAAGATACATGTACCAGATATTTAAAGTTTTCGCCGATGAGCTTCTACAGTATTATTTTACTGTAAGTATATATGGAGGTGTCGTGGTGAAGTGGATAAGTCACTGGAATTTGAAGAACATGGTACGGGGCTCGAATCCCTGCTAAGGCAATAATGTGCTTTGGGAAGGCATTAATCTATATTTGCCACTCTCCATTCAGGTGAGGTAAATGAGTACCCAGAAGGAAAACAATTTCTTGAATACCTGAGTGCATCACATGGTAGCCCGACTAAAGCTGGGTTAATAATTTGATGGCAGAGCAATCAGGGAGAATAGATTTATTACTGATGAGGCCATTCTGGGTAAATATGACCATATTCATGATATTATTTCTATTTTTTTTACCAACGGTGCCAAATTGAAACTATCGCTGAAATCTATTTTCATCGAAGTACAACACAATTTGAGCTCTCCCCCCCCCCCTCCTTTCTCTCACACACCTTTAAGGTGCTGCTCTCACACGAGATCTACGGACAGAGTCGGTTCATGACTGTTGAGTGACCGTATTGACCGTTCTGGACAGTAATACTGCCGTAATAAGGCCGTAGTAGACCGTTCAGACCGTTTTAAGAACCGTAGTACAGACCGTAATCACTGACGGTTGGAGAGAAAGTTGTAAACATGTTCAAAACTTTCCTTCTGACCGACTGATCCAAATAACCGTGGTAAACCGTATAATGACCTTACAACAGCCGTTATAAACCGTCATGGACCCTTGTGGAGCGTACTAGACCGTAGTAGCAACCGTCTTGATGTTAGTACGGTCAAACTCGGCTAAATACGGTCCATGACGGTCTAGCATGGTCATGTGGCGATCACTACTACGGTCCATTACGGTTATAGTTTTTGGCCGCGTCCAACCGTGCGGGTTATTTATAAGTTTGAGACGGTCCATGACGGTCGTGATAGGGTTTGTTACTGTCCATGACGGTCGAGCTTCGGTCTTGCTACGGTCTACAACGGTCTAGTACGGTAGTACATCGGTTCACTACGGGCCAATGCGGTCAACAGACTGTCACGTGATCAAAATCGCATGTAATTACATTTGTGCGCGTCGGTCTGCTCAGACTTCGCTACGAATTTGAAAAGCTATAGGTACACAAAGTTCTACACAACACTGAAAATGCCAAGACAAAGGAGAAAGCCAACCCCAGGGGAGGAGAAGTAGAAATCCCTAAGCCCTCACCTCCTCTGGATACCCCGTACACAGTGACGAAGAGGAATGGGAAGTGCAGGCCAACAACCCTAACCCTGGGCCTGCTGAGCCTGAGCGCGGGGCCTGAGCTAACACAGGCTGACCTATAGAGGATAAGGAGGACCAGCAAGAGGAGGAGGAATAGGAGGAGGATTGGGACCCTGCTGTTGCTACTGCGTCTGGTTCTGCTTCCCGTAAGGGGAAGGAAAAGCCTACCCTTTTATACAAAAGCAGTAGAGTGATTAATTTGCTAACTGGTTGGAGGGAACCCCCCTGCCTCTACGACAGGAGACACCACGCCACCACAAAAATAAAACCAAGAAAACAAGACTGTGGGCTGAGAGGGCTGCAACATATAAGGCCTGCACAACGACTTCAAAAGGCATGATAAAACATTAAAGTTGTGCTGAAGGTGCAAAAGCGTAGAGTGGTATACTCTTCGAAAATGGCGTACGAGACTGTTGTAGACCGTTTATGACCGTAGTAATGACCATTACAAACCGTTGCAGACCGTTACACACCGTAACAACGACGGTTCCAAACCGTTACAAACCGTGACATACCGTAGTAACGACCGTTACAAACCGTTGCAGACCGTAGTAAAGGACCGTAACAGACTGTTGCTGTATCGTTGTATAACCGCTACAAACACCCGACCGTCAATGTCTGGGACGGTCATGTAACTGACTTCAAGCGTCATAACCGTAGGTCGGCCGTAGCTCTCGTGTGAGAGCACCTTTAATAACCGATGTATCTCTCTTTCTAGTCTACTAGAAATTATCTCGATTAAATATGTGTATGGTGAAGTGGATTTAGACAAGGCCTTTTGAAAACTTTAGTCTAGTGCTCTAGTATCCTTAGCAGCATGAACAGGGTATCATTAGACAGGATATACAAGCTACTCTTTAACCATGAATTAATTTACAAGGTCACAAAGGTTATTACGTCTTGATACCAAAGTTGGGTATACTGTTTATACGTTCTGTGCGGGGTTAAAGATACAAACCTAAATATTTCTATCACAGTATCGAACTTTTAGACTCCACCCATTTCACAATTGCACTATCATGTAAGGTCACGGGACTGCATATTCAAGTACGTCCAGTGAAAGTGAAACTAATGCGGAAACGATGTATTTCTGAGAAAATCAAGATCCTTTGTCATACAGGAAATACAATAGCACAATGAAAACGGATACACGTAGCAGCATGATTCATTATTTGGCTGAAATTAAAAGTGAAATAGGCAAATCACAATCAAATGATATTATAAATCACAAAAAGTTTAATTATAATTTCGTAATTATAGTGAATTTTAAAAAAATGCTGTCAACAAAAGTTGACCCAGATGTCCGTTGGTTAACCAACGCTTCACTAATAAAACTAAAATTCAAAGATATGTCTCTTAGCTAATCCTAACCGTTATGTAACTTTCAACCTAATCCCAACCCTAAACCTAACCATAACCATATGCGTTCGTCGTCCATGTACATATACCCTATTGGTGGGGAATTATAAAGTTATGCACACTATTTTATATTTTCGCCATTTATTATACTCTGAAGTAAAGCTTTGATCACTGGCAATATGAACAGCTACAACTATCTCATTTTTGAAAAGAAATCCCATGTGGAAGAAATAATTATGAGGGCGCTGCTCTGCGACCACTTTAGCTAGCTCACTAAGTTTTAAATCGGATAACTATATTTTTCTTTATATGAATACCACTTGCACTTGAGATTCCTCTATATAACTAGAAAGACGATCATTTTTTCATTCACTTTAATGACTACACATAATCCTATACCAAAAGGGTCTATAAAATATAAGCTGAGCTTTTCAATAGACTGCTCTACTTATGTTTCTTTTCTATGCCTAATTTTACCAAACTGCTTTTTATGTGTAATCATATATTTTTTCACATCTTCTTAATGTAATTTTCTTTGATGTTAATCATGTCAATCTGTGTGTTTTTTTGTAATGTAACAAAAATACATTTGTGGAAAACAAACAAACCTACCGTAACCTACATATAATTTTGTTTGAGACCTGTCATTTGGTATCATTGTTAATTACTCAAACTAAAATAATCAATAACTTAGTCTTTTAAAATGTCTGTACGTGACAGTCAATATATACTAATGTTATATGATTGTATCGGGTTAATTGAATGAGGTCTTTTCTATGTAAAGGAAACGTATTCAAATAAAGAACAGCTAAATGATTGAAGTAGAAGAAAAAGAAACTAAACAAAAGAATAAAGGAAATTATATTTCTTCTCATCTAATCGATTTATATCGATACCTCTATCATGTTTTGCTATTTTTCTACACTTAGTCTAGTTGTCAACTATTTTACATTGTTAACTGCACAATTGTTACTTTGAAAATTGAAATGATTTGATTTGATTTGATTTTATTAATCAGGTATACTGCAATACAAACATAACCAGGTACCATGACAGGATAGCCCATGAAAGCCGAAATGGCTTATTTCCAATGGGGTCCTTACCTAAATAACTGATTAAAAAATACACTAAGAAAACACATTAGTACGGCTACAAGACTATCGTACACGTACGACAAGTAATAAGAATGTACTAAAGTAGCAAAATAAAACATAACATTTTTATAAAGTAGGCGAAGATTACGTAAATGTGAAAACAAGACTTACTCAACGGAAAAAACTATATACAGAAAATCATAATGAAACTATCGATAATAAACGTTGGTTACATAAGTCATATATAGGAAAAAACCATCTGAGCTACAGAAAGGAGAGGAGAAATATAGTTATGGAGTAGACACATTTTTCAGATTATGCTTCAATACCCTTTTAAAATGTAAACAATTCTTAACTGACTTAACACGATTTGGGAGGGAATTCCAGAAAAGAATACCGTTAAAATAAAAGGAATTTCCAATTTTACCTTTCCGCTTAGGCACTACGAAATTAAATTGACTATTTCTAGTGTCATGCCCATGAGCACTTGAAGAGCGAGTAAAGTTATTCGAAATATAGTGATCTGCATTAGAGTAAAAAATCTTATGTACATGGTGAATTAAAAGTTGTTGTGATCTAAGGTTTACATGAAGAAGACCAGCTGTTTCAAGTTCACTCTTCCCAATGTGTGTTCTTGGTGGTAAGTGATTGATAAATCTTACAATCTTATTTTGAATTATTTTTAACTTTTTTTGATCCACCTTGCCTAGACTACAGTACCATGCCGCATTAGCATAATCAAATAAACATTGTATTAAGGAAAAACTTAAAATGCGTCTTGATTTTAAGTTCATGCAATTTTGATAACGGTACAAGAATTTTAGACGAGCATTAGCTTTTTTGACAATACCGTCAACCAAACTTGAGCAAGAAAGATCACTAGCTATATTTAGTCCCAAATACTTCACAGAATCCTGTCTCTTAATGAGTTGATTGTTATAACTTATATTGAAATCATCGGTATACTTCAGCCTACCCCGCGAACAAAACAAAATACTTTCGGTTTTACCAATATGTAAGCTAAGCTTATTTGCTGTCATCCAATTAACACAGTTTGATAATTCTAAGCTAAGTTTTTCCCCGATCAGCTTAGGATCAGTACCAGAATATAGTAGCACACTATCATCCGCATATAAAAGTAATTTACTGTCGTTGACACATACACACATATCATTAATGTAGCACATGAAAAGAATAGGACCTAATATGCTCCCCTGGGGAACTCCGCATCTTATGGGCATAGAATCGGAGAGTACATTTTGCAACGAGACAACTTGATGACGATTGGTCAAGTAAGACCTAAACCATTGCACACATGCAGAATTTAAACCCATTACTTCTACTTAACAGTATATTATGGTAAACGGTATCGAAGGCTTTTTGCAAGTCAAGAAGAACCATCCCGACAAAACGTCCTTGGGAAATTTCGTTCCTGACAAAATCTAACAGGTGAATAAAACAAGTTTCAGTGGAATAACCATTTCTAAAACCAGATTGAAATTCGTATATTATTTTGTTTTCTTGAAAGTAGTTCTCTAATTGGGCATACACACATTTCTCTAGGACCTTCGAGACTATACTTAAAACGCTAATCGGTCTATAATTGCTAACATTAGTTTTATCTTTCTTTTTATAAAGGGGTGTTACTTTTGCAATTTTCATTTCATCAGGGAAGGTGGAAGTTGAGATAGATAAGTTAATAATGTAAGTTAAAGGTTTATACAAATATTTAGCTCCATCCTTCAAAAATCTGGCAGGTACCAAGTCAAGCCCGGTACTTTTTGATATTTTCAACTTATTTAATTCATCTAAAACAAACTTTTCTTTGACAGGAGAAAAAAGAAAACAACCTTTCGACACACCCTTAGTGTCGTATAATTTTTGTAATTTAACACTGTCCGTTCCAAATTCATTTGCGTTGCTATCTGGCAGATTACTAGCTAATTTTTCTGCCACAGTTGTGAAATAATTGTTAAATACGTTCGCTATCCTCATATTATCATGACATAACTCCCCTTGGATATTAATAACATTCTCCTTAATATTCTTTTGTTTGTTTTTACAACCTAAATCTTTCAGATTCTTCCACAACTTTTTAGAATCACTTTTATGCTCATCAATTTGATTTTGGAAGTATTCATCTTTAGCCTGTCTCACTTTTCTTTGCACCAAATTACGTAAAAGTTTATATTTCTTTTCTAGAAAATGAATCCTTACTTGTTTTAATGGAGCACATTTATCAACTATAGACATGAAAATATTTTTGAAAATTGACCACGCAGTATTTACTTCTTTACATTCTAATATGTCAGACCAATTGACTCGAGATAAAACATTATTAAAATCATCTATACAATAGTTTCTCATACACCGAATACTTATATTTCTATGCTGTCTGAATACAGGTCTTATTAGCTTCCTAGAGCTGTAGGTTAAAAAATGATCACTTAGGCCAATTTCAATAACACCACTTTGACAAATATTTTCTTCTTTACTACTGATTACATGGTCTATTAATGATGAAGTGGCCGATGTTAATTGTTCGAGTGGGTTTAGTTATAAGTTAACTCAAACCATTAAAATTCAAGATATTCTTTTTCTTATTTCTTTCTTATTTTTTTGATAATGAAGACTGCTTCCATAGGCAGATATTCATGTCCCCATAAATTATAACCTCATCATCTTTTGTTATGAAATTTTAAAAAGATTATATAAAAATAAAATTAAAAATCTATGTATAACTCGTAAAAATCCATGAGCGATGCATTGTATATAAGACATAGAATTGTCCATGTTGAATGTACATTGGACAAATAAATGAGTAAAGTCAAATAAAATCAATATAATAAAATCAAAATACCAATTTATGACAAGGTTCCCATTGAAACGCTTTTATATTTCATTTAGTTTATTCTTTTTCCTTGTACTAAATAATACTTATCTCGTATTAGTGCATTATGTGCCAAAATATGAATTATGAGGGTGCTTTATAATATGTAGGATATATCAGTTTGCTATAATATTGATGCTTCAAAAACCTCGTAATTCAAACTTATTCCTATTTGAAAATCTCAAACCTTATTCCTGTTTAGAGCATTATGGAATATCCACAAAAACTTCCCTATTGTATGTTTCTATCAATAGCCAGTGGCACCAAGGTGCACCCAATCATGCAAATTGCACCACACTTACTGAATATATTGTAACCTTTCACACAGAAAAAAACATCTCATACAAGTATTTATTATTCATTGTGTATTTGTTTATGATCAAAGTAAATATGCATGGGGTAGGCGGTTCCATTATCATTGCTGGCAAACTACGCAGAGCTTTATGGTACCCGTATATGCATAAAGTTTTTTGGAAGATAGAATATAATCGTACCTTTGTACGTGGAGATATAATTTAATTCTCTCTGTCTCTCTCTCTCTCTCTATCTATCTCACTCTCCCTCTTTTCTCCCCTCTTTCTCTCTGACGTCACACACTGCATTAGTCAGCATTTTACCACGCGGACTTCCTTTGTCACGTGGTACATCCTGCATGCACGTGATATTGGTTATTGTCATGTGAGCTACAATAAAAGAGAGAGAGAGAGAGAGGGAGAGAGAGAGAAAGATAAACCCGGTAAAATCGTTTCCTTTTATAAATACAAATCGTTTATGATTTTAGCTCACTCCACGACTCGTTCTCTCCTACTCAACTTCACACACAAGGTAAGCATATTTCATTTGTGGTACTTTGGTTCTACTTCTAACATGAACAACGTGTATACAGACTTTCAATCTATTCTGTAAACTCAGAGTGCGGTTGAACGAAATAGAGGACAGTAATAGATCAAATCGTGAGCTTTATAATAATTGATTGCGGTTGAACGAAATGGAGGAAAGTAATAGATCAAATAATGAGCTGTATTATAATTGATATAGCTTTCAAACTGAGCCTGATTTTGCTTCCTGCACAATATGATTTGTAAATTGTCTTTTGTCAACTGCATTATCTTATATACATTTTATTCTCATAAAAACGTTGTTTGTTTTTTGGAATTGATATAAACTGTATAAATTTGTTCTGTACTTTTACCATTAATTACGTTAGCCTGTCTTCATTAAAACCCTTTTCATATGTTCAGTTTGAGTAAAGTACATGTACAATATCATATAAATTTGCAAAGATCGAGTTGAAGCTCCCTTTCGGCAGTATAGCAAAGCTTTGTATTTTCTCTGTGTGTAAACCATGTAGTAAGAATAACAAATAAAATAATGATTAATATTTAAACGTCTTCTTACAAAAATTCAATGATTTTCTACAAACCCCTAGAACCAAATTTGCATTTACACCCACAAAAGACGAAGGTCAAGGCATTTGGTCGTAAGAAAAAAAATGCGAATAGGCATGGTTTGGGTTAAATGGCTTTGCCATCTATAGCTTGGTCGCTCTTCATGGCCATCCGTTAGTAAGCAAACCTGATGATTATTTTTGCGCCTTAACAAAGAGTATAATGAACTTCACAGAGCATGGAACGAGTTGTTAGTCATAAACTTTGACCAAAAAGAAGTGAGATCTTCAGGGAGCACACAGAACATGTTCGTTGTCTTGAGTGCTGCATGCAGGCATCTTCCGCCGATTTTCAACTAAAAGCTGACATATTTGAAAATCAGCAAAGTAAAATCTTGATTCACACGTATGAGTTTTTAATTTTCTTTATTTATGCTCCTAGTCTTTGATTTGCAATTCTTTGTGATATTGCAATCCTTTTGGTTCGCACTCGGTTTTTTTTTGGCATTCAACCCTCTTAAAATTCACCGAGACTGATTCTTCTTTGCAAAATGATTCCTATCTGAAAAGGGTTTTATAAAGCAAAAATCCTGAATCATGGTTGAATAACATCTCATTAACACAAATTTGAAAGAGAAAGTTATCCGCAATGAGAATTGGAGCCCCAAGCCATTTCACAAAAGGTATCTTGTGTTTTACAGGAAAGTGAACCAACTAGATATTTGCACAAAATTTTGAAGACGATGGTGTTCACTGATGCATGACCCTGGAAACCTAAACAAGTTAACATTTTAAAGAATATGAACCACTCTTTCATATGGTATGAATTTCATTGTCAGTTAACATATAGTTCATTTACAGGATTTTTTTTAAACGCCCAGTATATGTATCTTTTTCTCTTTGCTTTGACCTCTGGCTCTGTATTTCCCATCTCTGTATCTGTCAATTATACTATGATAATATAATTTACAGATACAGGAATGGGAAATACAAAGCAAGAAGTCATAGGGGGGAAAAGGTGAAATAAACGGAAATGGGGATAGAAAGACGGTGAAATGTAAATCAGCAGTGAGAGGCTGAGTAGAACTCATAGATAAAGATGTATAACACCAAAGACAGAGAAATAGAGGGGAGGGGGGGGGGGGGGGGAGGAAGAAAGTGTTCAGTTAAATTTCGATTTGTAACATAATGAATCATGTAATCTCAACTAGGTCAATGCGCGTGTCGGAGAGGATTTTCCACGGAAATAACAGTCTTGATTTCCAACCCAACATCTTGCCTGTCTGGCTCAAAGTCCATATAATTATGCCTATTTTGTACGCGGTAAAGACAACTCTATGTAGCAATATCCCTGCAATACGGAAGTGGTTGTGTTTCACGTCATGTCCTATTCTATGATACAGTCCATATCCAAACTAATCATCACATATTCAACACAATTCTCCCCTAACATGTTTTTACAAAATATTAACTTCTCTTTTGTCCTTTTGTAAAAACACAGGCGAAGCTTATGAAGGGGGGGGGGGGGGGGGGGGAGCTTCCCCGTGTATTACGATAGTTTTCTTCCCAATCACTTTGTCTTTGAAACTTTTACAGTTCTTCAATATAATTTTGAAGCTGAAGTTTTTGTCGTTCTTCAAATCATTTTTGTAGTTGAAGCTTAATGGCTTTTCAACATGAATATCTCTCAATTTATCATTTTCCTCAGCCATTTTTGAAAAGACGATGAAGTCTTTGATCGTCGTATTACTGACTGTTGTTGGGGCCCTTGGGGCTCGACTCCCATCACGTGATTTGGATGAGGAATGGAAGGCATGGGTGGACTTCCATGGCAAGGAGTACATCAACATGGCCGAGGAGATGGAGAGACGAATGATCTGGGAAGATAACCTTAGGACTATCACCAAGCACAATCTCGAACACAGCAGGGGCGAGAAGACCTACCGTCTCGGCATGAACGCGTTCGGAGATATGGTAACATAATTATAGGCCTTGTTGATGTATCTGTTATGCCTCTTCCCTGTCACCTTGCACAATAAACATTCCCTTAGAAATTAATAAAGGCGATTGCGAGCATGATGAAAGCTTGGTATTTCAAGATTTCCAACATTTATTTTAATAGATCCCGCCTCCTTGGAATAATTACTTTTAAAATCAACGGTAAATTAAATCTATTCCTTGGTATACATTTTAAAGAACATAGGCGTACGAGGCGGGGGGGGGGGGATGCAGCTCCCTGGTGATTTTGAAAGTGCCGCTATTCGGGCAACCACCACCTCATTCGGGCAGCGAGATGCACGAATATCTTTATATTTGTGCAGTTTTATGCCCAAATATATAATTTATGTACAATTTCAGTTTTAAAAAATCACAAATTTAGAAACTGGATATTTGATATGCGGGAAAAGTGTCAGCCCCTTTCGCGCAAATGTGCCCCTACGCCTGTGTTAAAGAATAAACTATACACAAGACTGTGGAACTTTCTTTGTATTTAAATACTCAACATTATTTCTTCTCTCAGTCTTGTCCTGTGACGTTCACATGCAACATACACTGAATTACTTAATATATGACCTTTCCGAACGCAGACCAGTGCTGAGTTTGTAGCAACTAGGACCATGAGGATGAACAATGGACCGCCAAAGGTCGGCCGTGGGTCCACCTTTCTCCCATCCGAGTACCTGCAGCTTCCAGACGCTGTCGATTGGAGGACCAAAGGATACGTCACCCCGGTCAAAGATCAGGTATGGTAAATGGGTTTCCCCATATCGTTGGTTCTTGATTCAAAAGGGATAAGAAAGGACTATTGGGGCTTCCGTAATATTCGATCATGTTTTTACTTCATTTTTTCCTGTACGTAGAGTACTCAAGGATTGCGAGAGGTGGAAATCATTATCCCTGGTCACGATTTATATGCCTTATATTTTCTTTATCTTGGGCAGTCGGCCAATCATAATTTACGTTGTAGATTTCAAGTAAACGGCTAGTCGAACGTTGTAATATCAAATGAACAGGATCCACCCTATTCCCTTGTTATTGTTATCACTGTCGTTATATAGCATAACATCATGATCAATTCTCTGTCGAGACCCGTGTCTGTCTAGTGCTTTGATGTCTAAGTTTTTTACTCGAACTCAAGCCTCAATGCTAAATGAATGTACAAGCTTTCCCTTTGGTTTCAGGTTTCTACTGCACATTACTGGCCCTGAGGAATACAGTAGGATAATCAATATCATTTAATTTATGCAGGGTCAATGCGGTTCCTGCTGGGCTTTCAGCACCGTGGGCGCCTTGGAAGGCCAACATTTCGCCAAGACGGGTGATCTGGTGAGCTTGAGCGAGCAGAACCTAGTGGACTGTGCTCAGGCAGAAGGTGACATGGGATGTGAAGGTGGTTGGCCTTCCTGGGCAGACGAGTACATCAAGAAGAATGGTGGAATCGACACAGAAGCTGGTTACCCGTATACAGGAGTGGTATGTGCGATGTTCATGCTTACACAATCGGTGTTTTTTTTTTTTTTTTTTTTTGTTTTTTTTTTTTTTTTTTTTTTTTTTTTTTTTTTTTTGGGGGGGGGGGGGCGAGGGGTTAAAAGAAGACAGGGATTAATGATCAATCAATAAATCAATAAACCAATCCATGAATAAGACATTTATTGGAGTAACTACCATCCACCCTAGCAATCACTGTTCAAGGAAGGAATCAAGCAATCAACTGATCAATCAACCACCTACTCAAATCAACCGAATATATTTATTAACTTACCGACCAACAAAATAATGAACCACCCAACCAATCAACCAACCGGCCAACAAACAACCAACGTTCCAACCAACGTATACATGTACCAACCAACCAACCAACATACCCACCAACCAACCAACATTTTCTAGATCTGACGTAATCGACATAACTTGACCCAAATCTATTTGAAAGAATTTCTGAATTGTTAGGTCAGTTCTGTAAGAGATGTTTTTCTTTTAACAGGATGGTACCTGCCATTTCAGCACGTCCGACATTGGCGCAACCATTACAGGTTTCGTGGAACTCAAAGGCGGCAGCGAGAAATCACTTGAGAAAGCCATTGCCCAGACCGGTCCTATCTCTGTCTGTATCGACGCCAGTCAAGAATCGTTTCAGCTCTATGAGTCAGGTATAAATCACTTGCACATGGGTTAAACGGCCAATGAATATCGGTAACGGAATACTCAAACCGATGTGGCATTATTCCAGGGTCCAACTAGCCTTCAATCAAAGCCGCTGTGCTGCTTTGTCGATCTCCTGGTCGATCCTCGAAACGCTCGGAATAGTCCTCTGATTGGACGTGAAGTCGACACAAGCGCGCAAGGCGACTGTGCTGCTTTGTCGATCTCCTGGTCGATCCTCGTTACGCTCGGAATTGTTCTCTGATTGCGCGGGAAGTCGACACAAGCGTGCAGCTTGCTGCACGCCGCCTTTAATCACCCGTCAACGTCATCAATATTAATATATTCATGACGACCGAGACTGCATGCATCATTCAACAGCCTTCCCAAATAGGGCAGTACGACTCGTTAACGTTTTTAACACAATTTAAACGTGAACCGATGACTGAACTCTATTGTTCAGCGCGTGTAACCAATCAAATAAAAGGAACCGTAACGGAAAAGATAGAGCACTTCCATTACTCAGTGGGGACCAATAAGGGCAGATAGCGGGATAAAGCTGAAATTATGTATACTTTTCTTTTCTCTTGATAAAAACTCCACTCACAAATAGATGTTTGTTCATTTAAAAAAAAAATCAATAGTCATACTTTTCTTATATATAAAATTATGTGGAAATTATGTCCTATTTGCGATAACAAATTTTTACTTTCCCCATGTTTGGAATCAGCTGAGCGGTCTCTTCACGCCACGTCACAGAAGCTATTGATTGGTTCATTTTCTCTACCAGGAACTGAATGATTTTCGTAGAAAATTGACGAAAGATTTCAAAGTTAAACATATTAAGAAAACAACAAGTAACGTTGACGGGTGCGTAGAGGCTATGTGCTGAGCAAGACTTCCCGTGCAATAATCAGAGGATGGTTCTGCGCGTTTCGAGGATCGAAAAGGGGATCAACAGAGCAGCACATCGCCTCGATTAGGGGCTAGGGTCCAACCTACAAAACAACATTCCTCTGAATTTCCAACATTTTGGCTCATAAAGGGGAAGACATTAATTTGTTATACACTAAAATGAAATCAATAGAATTTTTTCAGGTTAAATCAACATTTTACGCATATATACATTGTAAACTACACTATAAAATATGATTTGAAATAACACAACTGCCTCTCATTCCCTACCCAAATTTGATCAGGTGTATACAATGAACCAGACTGTTCATCGACCCTATTAGACCACTGTGTGACGGCCGTTGGATATGATGCTACATCGGATGGTGACAAGTACTACATTGTAAAGAACAGGTACATGTTTATTTCATTCACGATTTCTTCCAGTGAATTCAATTAAACTTTTTTTTCTAGATGCAAAAGTTTGCTTATAATCGAACATTAAGGTACAAGTCGTGACCATTCCAGGAAATGGGAATTGATATTCGCCATTTAGAAATGAGAGAATGGAGTTTGTAAGAATTTTATCATTAAGAAAAAGGGCTTCTTATACCTTCCAGTCGCTTCCAATCATCCTAACTTTATCAGAAGACTATACCTGTAAACGTTTGATTTTGTTTCCGATCGCAGTTATTCTCTGTCTTATACTATGTGTGTTTTGGTGGTTCATTTTTTATTCTTCTTGCTTTCTGTCTTTTGAAACTGCAGCTGGGGAACGACCTGGGGTCAGGAAGGCTACATCTGGATGTCACGTGACAAAAACAACCAATGTGGTATTGCCACTAACGCCACCTATCCATTGGTTTAAAGACTGATGTAATCTTCTCAATTAACGAGCCAAGTAATGGGGGAGGGGAAGTTGAAGCAGTGGTCCAACTAGATGGATACACTGCGAGGGGTGGGGTGTCGTGCTCTTTCTGATGTTATTCCCATAACTACCTCCCTCTCTTTCTTTCTCGCTATCTCTTATTTTGCTCTCTATTCTTATTTCTTTTGCCTCTTTATTGAGAATTTAGAAGAAAAAAAAAGGATAAACGTTTCTTTAAAAAACACACAACTGATCAACGATAATAGTATAATTCAAAAGAAACATACTTGATTTTATTTTATTTCAACATTGCTCGGGAAATGATTTGTATAATTCGGCTGACCAATAACCAATGTTTTAAAACCAGCGATATGTTTGAGAATGGTTTTGCTTCTTACTTCTTATATTTTTATTAGTCACCAAAGTGTTTCTCTGAATGAATTTTTTTCTATATTTTTTGACCGACATAGACTGCATGTTTGAAGAAAAGGAACCTTTTTATATGTGTTTGATACCGTTCCAAGTTTTTAATTTAATTGATCATATGTACATAATAATTGGTGTAATATTATGCGCTCCTCATTTTACAACTGAAATCAAATTTTTTTAATTTGTGTTGAAATCATATTTTGCATTGAAAAGTACTGTGATGTGTTTATATTTTTGTACAATGGCAAGTTTTACAATTAAAACGATATATAGATAACATAAAAGTAATGCGTTTCCTTTACCAAAAAAAAAGTCACTTCCAAACTTTGAAAAAGAGTGATAATGAAAACGGAGCATGTGCGGTACGGAGAAAGAGAAAGAGAGAGATGGAGCTGCAAAGATATTACAGATAAAGTGGTTAAAGGAGAGACGGAAAACAGACAGCCAGACAGATACGTGGAGCAAGACCGAGTAAAATGAAGAGGCAGATTGTCAAGAGACCGAGAAGACGAGAGAAGACCAGATGTAAAGTGAAAAAAGAAAGGTGGGGGGGGGGGGGGGGGGGGGGGCAGGGGAGTGCGTTTGAAGACAGAGTGACGTAAATGAATTACAACAGACAGGTAGATGGGAGGGATAGGAAATAGAACGTGTGTATGCCATTGAGCAAGGTATTTTATCTACATTGATCCTCTCCACCCAGGTGTTAAATGGGTACCCGGTAGGATGCTACAGTCATTAGTTAGGTTTACACGGACAGGTTTCGCTTGTAGTTTCAAAACTTTAAATTACTTTAAGTTGTAATTCCAGAACCACAAGCGAGCTTGTAGTTAATTCGGAAACCACGTGCAGCGGGGGGTTCCTCCTTCGTAGCAAACTCGTAGCTAACGATGGCCTCTCTTTTCATGTTAAACTACGATCGCTCGAATTGTAATCTCAGAACGACGAGCGTTATTGTTTCGGGCCCGTGTGAACCGTCGTCGTTGTTAGTGAGTTGATGTTCGTTAACATAAAAGTTTCGAAACAACAAGTATCGCCTGAACGTAGCTAATAGCTAATTGTGGTTTGTTCAGCATTATGAGCGTCTGTAAAACAGCGCCTGGCTAGAATGTTCCCCAGGGAGAGGAGAAGGTATAAACACTGTATGAGGGCAAGCGTAAATCCGATGACCGGGGTAATAATATATCTGTAAATCGCTTAGAGACATCGTAGATGTATAGGCGATTGATAAATCCACAATGTTATTATTATTATCATCATCATTATTTCAAATATAGAGACGACAAAAAAGAAACGGAACAGAAAGTGAAATGGGGAGGTCATTCCAAAGATTTTTTTTTTCTGCGACGACACAGATTAAAACAAGCATATTCTTATTAGTAAAAACTGTCGGCGCTAAACAAAACAAACTATAAAATCACTCGTGTTTCCTCATTTCCTCATTCCAAATGATATCAAATCGAACGATGGACTCTAATCACGTGCTTTTTTTCTTCCAGTGTGTCAATTCCATGGCCATTAAATTTCCTTTAGGATTAGAACTGCTCTTTACTGCTGCTATTCTTCATAAAATATGCTTCTATAACCCATTGCCTATTTGGTGAGTCTTCAGTAATCATCGACTAACCAATATTGTGATATAAATTCTGATTAAATTTGACATTATTAGGAAAGGTTTGGTTACCTTACATAAATCAAATCCGTCTGCATGATAATACCTATATGTAGTGCGTGCGATTTGAAAATGTGTCCAAACGACTATATAGCCACTGACAATTAGGACAATTACAATCGACACAAATAATATCTGGAAAAAACTCCCACCAATTAAAGACTACCCGCTGTGGTATTGTGATGTTGAATTAATCTGAAATGAGTAGGTCAGATGAGATATGATGGAGGTGGTTGTCCGGCATTTTCGTCTAGGTGTGGAAGTTGTCCGGGAGGGGGAGGGGGGGGGGGCGTTTCATGAAAGGACTTGTCAGATATTTTATCCGACAAATTTGCTCTCAGCCAGTCAGATGCAAGGATTTCAGTAGCTTATAACAGTTGTCGGATAAAATATCCGACAATTTCCTTTCATGAAACGCTCCCCAGGAGTATAGTCGATGCTGGTCGTGCTAAGATCATTCCATTTACTAGACAGGTACTATCTTCGATCTTCTTTGACAATTGATGAAAATCATTGTTGAATTTATTGGTTCTTTTTTCTTCTACTTTTGGTTCTGAGAGTAGAATTCCACTTTTACTGGCCCACACTCCAGTAACTAGGATTATATTTGAGCAGAGCCGCATCGGACTGTCTATAGAATAATCACTAATATTACTTTAGAATACGGGTGGGAAATCCCATTCTTAGAGAGACACTAGAAGAAGAGGAACAAACTCAGCTTCATCAAAGCGTCAACAGCATTATTCCCACTGAACTCTCAACCTTTTAGACTGTGCACCTTAATGGATTTCTTTTGTTAAGTGTTCCGGTATACAATACATGCATGTGATTTCGATGTCGGTTTCAGTCATAAAGCAGGCATAAAAAGAAAACGCTGTGAAAATATTTCCTGATATGATTTCTACACGAGCCATTAGTATTTTTTCAGTATGTCTACATTGCTTACCTGATCTACTGCTATATCCAATCTACACATTATGATGTCAATTTCCCTTTTTATAGTCAGAAAAGACGGAAAAACAAATTAAAAACATGGATAAATAATGGTTACCTTAATTCCAAAAAATATAAAACAAGTTAGACAAACAGCATATAATTATTAAAATCTATCACTTTCTTGTAAAATTACTAAAATATCAATCGCAGGATACCTAATGTTGCTTTGGCGTAATACCATCATTACTTCTAAATAATAATAATGCAATACAATACAAGAACAAGAACAAACTAATGAGAGTAAAACTAACAATACTTGAATGGATATTTGATACTCTTCCGCTGACACCAGCTATGTGGAGAAATTGATATCTTAATTCGAACTGATACCTTCTCCGGTTTTATTTAAGTCATGAGATATGATGAGAGTATGCTTAATGAGATTATAAGTGAATTGCAGAATGAAAGCTCACAGTGTGCATGTATGTGTGATTTGATAGAATTCATGAAACAGGAACTTTACTAAATGAAACTGATGAAAACTGTTTTAGAAAATAATCACGTTGATGCAACGTTACCGAACGAACAGTTACTGTATTTATATCAGAATGACTATTTATTCGTTTCTTCAATGTGAATATTCCGTCGGAGCAGTGGCGCAAATCCATTATGAAATTCGCGGGGGGGGGGGGGGGACACCACATGATTTAACTGTAAAAAAAGGGTTATCACATTTTTGGGGTCTAGTTGTCCTACAAAATTCTCTGACAAGCAAAAAAAAAAAAAAAAAAATCTTCAAAAAGGTGGGGTGGGGGTGGGGACATGTCCCCCTGTCCCCCTGGATTTGCGCCCATGCGTTGGAGGTGTATGATTTTAGATATCAGCGTTTTCCCTAATAAATTATTTGAGGTACATGCTGTGTAAGAACATTTTAAGCAACCTGATAACCCGCCGGAGCATCGATTCGGGCCGGAATGAGGGGGGGGGGGGATTTTGTTGATGAGCAGATGTCTAGCCAGTACATCTCACACGAACCCAAAACCTTGACCGAAGCTCGAAGGAAAAAGAATGTTCTTCGTATATATGCGTTAGGAAAGATGCCACGGAAGAGGATAGGAAAAATTTCCGCTCAGCCCTTAGAACCGTGTCAGAAGAAAAGGAAAAAGACTTTTGGGGTTTTTCAAAGCGAGTATGCGACGGAAACTGGAAATGCCCGACACAAGACCAACTTTCTCCAAACAGGAAGCGGATGAATATTTCCCAGGAAAAAATTCACATCACGTCCAACTCAATACTGATCAAATGAACTGGTTCCCGTAGGCACATGTAAACGATAATGATAGTATATATTTTTATACGAGTCCGATCACCCCACGATTTGTTAAGGCCGTTTTATTCAAGAAAAAAAATCCAATTCAGCCCCAGGCCTGGATGGGTTAATGTATGGTCTTTTCAAAAGACTCCCGGCAGTACACCATTTCTTGGCAACTTTATATACTCGAATGCTACTTGAAACTCAAGACCCCCTGATTACTGGAAGTTCTGTGTTAACTTTTGATTATTTGGTCTCAAACATAATACGTGGCGACGAGTGTGGCCACAGCTTTGAATCTACCGACCCCAGCGCCTTTTTTGCCACCCCAGGAGTCCCTGTTACTCCCTGGGAGAGATGGATTTCGACGTTCGAAGCATACTTGTTAGCTACTGGCTTGGATTCCGCCTGGCCAGAGCGGAAGCGAGCTATACTCGCCCACTGCTTGGGCGGAGAAGGACATCCTCGGCTGAAGCACGAGTACAGGGTGTGTCCAAGAAAGGCTACCATCCGAAGTCGCAAGCCAAGCCACAACGCTCAGAATGCAGAAACTGCGGAAGGACACACGCAAAAGACAGAAGTGCGTTCCCTGCAAATGGCAAGAGGTGTCGTGCATGTGAGAAATTGAATCATTTCGTAAAGATGTGCCGCTCAAAGGGCCAAAGTGTTCGACATGTTGAACAAGATACCAGTACGTCTGAGAAGGAACATTCAGCTTTCGTGTACAGTGTTGGGAGTGGTGGTGACTTTAAGTGTTGTGAACTTGAAGTGAAAGGCGTACCACTCAATTTCTTGATCGACGTAGGGTCAAGTGTCACGGCCATCAATGATTTGATCTACAGGCGTTACTTCTCTACAGTTCCGCTAACACCAGCACCCGTCAACTTGACTTCGTACCCTGACAAGTCGATTCCTGTGCAAGGTTGCGTCAAGCTGCCCATTCGTTACAAGGACAAGACTGCTGACAGTTGTCTGATCTACGTTGCGAAGGGTAAGAGCCTCCTTGGGGTTGACTTATTTGACATGCTGGGTTTCCGCCTCTCTGACCCCTCAGGTGAGCAGGTCAACAACATCAACTCCCATATGGCAGAGTACGCATCCCTGTTTGAGAACTTCGGAGTGGTTACAGGGTACTGCCATGCACCACGGGTAGACCAGTCAGTGCGTCCAGTTTCACAGAGCTTACACCGTCTACCATTTTCAGTCTGCGGGGAAGTGTCTGCAGAACTACGTCGTCCCGAAAGGCACACTGGCATATGTACGTGTATGGTCGCAGATTCACTCTCCGTACAGACCATCAAGCCTTAACAACATTGCTAAGCACAACAGGGTCAGGTCACCGCCCACTACGCATTTATCGCTGGTCTGATCGACTTCACCAGTATAATTTCGATGTGGAGTACCTTTCGGGTAAACAGAGTCGCCGACATGCTAAGTCGCATCAAGCCCACTAGCGATAGCAGCAATGACGCTACGAACGACACAGAAGATTACGTTGTCGCCGTCATGACACACGCTATCGCACACTTAGGCTCGCGAGAAGAACTCATCGCAGAATCAGCTACTGATGAAACGCTGAAACAGGTCTGTCAGTAGATGAAAACGGAATGGCCTCACCACATAAGTGAAGATCTGAAACCGTACTACCGCATAAGACACGAACTCGCAGTATTCGACGACGTTTGTATTGCACGCGGTACTCAAGCGGTCATCCCGAAATCGTTGCAACATCTCACCATCCAGGTCGCACACAATGGTCACCCAGGCATTGTCAAGATGAAGCAGCAGTGTCGCGAAACAGTCTGGTGGCCTAGTATCGACACGCAAATTGAGGAATTCGTAAAGAGTTGTGAAAGCTGTACGCTGAGCGAAAAAATCCGCGATTCCTCGCCCCGCACCATTACAGCCGATGCCATGGCCTACAGAACCATGGCAATCCATTCAAGTAGACATCTTCGGAGAAGTTGTCGCAGCGCGGATTAGTCAGGCGTTTCCTTCTAGTAGTCCACGACCTACATAGCAAATGGCCTGAAATAGCTGCTACAAGTTCTGTCACCACAAAGTCAGTCATAGCGATCCTTGAGAAGCTTTTCACAAAGTGGGGTCTGCCTAGACACGTGACAACAGACAACGGACCTCAGTTCGTTTCAACAGAGTTCAATGAGTTCCTCGCCCGCTACGACATACGCCACCATCGCACGTCTCGCTATAATCCGCAGTCGAACAGAGTTGTTGAGCGATTCAATCGCGTAATCAAGAAGAGCGTGAAAGCTAGCATGTCAGAAGGGAAAACATTTGCTCAAGCGATCCAGATAT
Organism: Heliocidaris erythrogramma; assembly: GCA_025617745.1. Taxonomy (NCBI): domain Eukaryota; kingdom Metazoa; phylum Echinodermata; class Echinoidea; order Camarodonta; family Echinometridae; genus Heliocidaris; species Heliocidaris erythrogramma. The sequence goes on from CM046853.1 coordinate 56,987,455, forward strand.
GTCTGCGTACATACCGATCCACACCTCATTCACTGACCGGTGAAACGCCAGCGAAGCTCATGATTGGTAGGAACCTGAGAATGCAGATCATCAAGAGGTTAGGTCCAAGCTCATTCCTCTTACACGACGACACACGGTGGAATGTACGACGACTAATCGCGAGCCGTCCTGGAAATTTTGGTGATCTGAGCGAGAACCAGTTCGTCTTTGACGATGACAAGGTCGACCACCGTCAGGGAGGAAATGACCTCCAACAGCCACAACAACCTCTTCGTCGCTCACAAAGAATGCGACAACAACATAAGTATCTCAGCGATTCTGTTTAAACCATGAAGTGAGCAAAATACAAAAACTCTAAGGTAATGTTGTCTATAAAACCGGTGATCCCGGTTTTCCAAACAATTTTCGAATGATTTCACTGACTTCTTGTGTTAGTAAAGTTTTCACCAAATACTAGCAGATCGTCTCGTTTCGTACCTAACGGGCAACAAGTATATAGGTGACACAGTACAAAAAGCATTCTTTAAAAATATTAACAGTTGCATCGAAGATAACCAGGTTTTACAAGAGGACATTATGCTAGACATAAAAACGAACCGTTCATATTACACTCTTTGACCTCACTGATGCTTTGGTAGTATAAGTCACGACCTAATTCTTCATTCACTTAAGAGATATAATGTACCACCATGTCTTACTAATTATATAGAACACTTGTATAGCAGACTGCAAGGGTCTGTGTCAGGTCCTGATTGGATGTCAGAACAGTACTGTTTTAAGAAAGGTGTATTCCAGGGTGACCCTCTCTCACCGCTTATATTTTTAGCCTGCTTCAACCCGATATTAGAATATCTTGATACTCTGAAAGTGAAATATGGATATGATCTAAACGCAATAAAGATTATCACAACGCCCTATGCAGATGATTTTAACTTAATCTCTAACAATAAGCGTAATCATCAGAAAATAATATCTCAGTTACATGATCATTGCCAATGGATGGGCCTGTCCCTAAAATACGCAATTGGCCACACTACGATTGAGTCCATTAAAGACAGCCCACATAGATTCTTGGGGGTTCCAAATCTGCTTTAGCGGTAAATCAGCTGAGACTTTTAATTTCATTAAGGCTGAGATAACCAGAAAAATGGAATATATTGATAAATCAATGATTCGTCCGGAGTACAAACTCGCAATACATTCTCTTTATTTACTTCCTTCCCTACGATTTACGAAGAATGTACATACTCCTTTAAAGTCGCACTTAGATTCATTAGACACTTTGGCAGATGGATACCTGAAGAAATGGTTAGGAATTCCCAACAGAGGAGCTAATATTACTCTAGTTCACCTTTCGCACGGTCTAGCAATCCCTCGCCTCTCCGATACATATTGGAAAGCGCACTGCACTTCTTACTCACGATCGAGACTGCTCGCTGACGAAACCGTCAATAAAGCCCTAGACTCTACTTTCTAACGAGAGTCGAAGTGGTCTTCGAAACAATCGACTGTATATCGCTGCCAAAGTGTTCATGAGAAGCTTGAAACCCAAGTAGATCTTCGTACATCTACATGGGTCTCAACCAAGAGGAAGATAAATTCCTTAATAGAGGACGATACCTGACCTACTGGAAGGATATAATTAGGCCTCTTCTGATCCAAGGTAAATTTTCAGAACTGCTCATTATACAAAATAAAAATCTAATCTAGAAATCAATAATGTATAACCTACCTCGCATGGTTCTATAAGCTTTGCAGTAAATGCCTGCATAGATTCCCTCCACACCGTTGGGGTAAACGTTTAACGGATAAATGCCCCTTCTGCCCTAATACAACAGGGACACTCCATCATATCTTAGCATACTGTCCACTTTGCTTGAAAGATACACGTGGCGTCATAAGGGAATACTAAAGTCCATTTACCAGGCCATAAAAAACAATGGATTGGGAACATTCGCAGTATATTGCGATTTAGAGGGTTATCCCATAGCAGGGGGAACTATTCCCCGAACATCCTTGTAACCAACCAACGCCCTGATTTGGTCATAGTGTGGGAAGATATAAAGAAAATCTTACCATACCTTTTGAAAGAAATCTACACGCAGCCCACCAGAGAAATGTAGATAGATATGAAACACTGATAGCAGACCTACAAGAAAATTGTACTGTGATATTTGAAGCAGTAGAAATAGGGCAGAGGGGGCAAATCGACAAAACTAACAAACAACGATTAAAACATATTCTTGACGAATGCAACTGCAATATGAAGTCCAATGAACTCATAAAGCAGCTAAGCAGACAAGCATTACTGGCTTCTTTCATTATATATTATAGCAGGAAAGAACAAGTATGGGAATGTCGCCAGTATATCTCTCTGTAATTTCAGTTACGCCTTGCATATACAGACATAAAGCAAAGTAATGATATCCAATTGACGTCTCTGTATTTGCTCATTCTTTTCTTTTTCTTTTTAAACATACGAATTATGTTATTTAAGCATAAATAAATCAAAATCTAAAGATGAATGTACGCATGCATATAATTTTATTTACTATTTGAAATAAAATTCATACAATTATATTTCTTTGCTTTACCCATTATCTTCATCCATGGCATATTCGAGAAAGCCTATCATGTAAGATTACATCTACGAGTTACCAATCTGATTCATACATTTAATGTATATGTATATAATATTTATGTGGTACAAATCATGCAAACCTGCCATCCGCCTTTATAAGCGATGGACTTGGTACAATAGACCTGTTTACTAATTTATGGATGTTTCTCTCCAGAATCCTTAGTCACCAACTAATGAGAAGGAAATAAATTTATTTTTAATCTGAATTTGAATCTGAATTAATAGGGTTAGGGTTAGGGATATGGTTTAACGATGTGTTCTGGAAGTAATAGCATCATGTAACTGCTTATTCTATCATTTGCATTCAGATTAAATAAATCCCCATCTGCTGCGCAACCAATTCCAGAAGGATGAGATAGAACAGCAGCTGAGGAGGGAAAATCTCCGAATCAAAGCTTCTCTGAGGACCCAGAAGGAAAAGTGGTATCCAAGTCTGATGCAGCAAAGGCCGTAGAGACAGAGGAGACAGCAGGAACAGCAAAAAAAGAGGAAACGGAAGAAGTTCTAATGAGCAAGGTATGCAATCTTGCAGAAGAGGTCGGCGTTAAAATCACCCCAAATGACCTCTCAGCTTGCTATCGGCTCGGCAAACCAAGAGGAGGGACAGCTCGTCAAACGATAGTAAGATTTATATCCAGAAGGAAGAGGGACAATTTCTATAATGCGAGGTTTGCTCTGAATGGGAAGATGACACACAAGGGAATCTTCATCAACGAGGACTTGTGTATACTAATATTATGAGTTCTCCCATTCATACTGGAGTTATAGGAACTGATGTTTCAGATCATTTCCCAATATTTGTTGCTTTTGAGTATCTTACTAATGCAAATAAAACAAACTTCAAGAAGTTTATATTTGGCACCTTCAGAAATTATGATGTTCACAAATTTCATGAAGATCTAGATAAAATTGAATGGAAGAATGTTAGTGACTGTACAGAAGTGAACAAATCATACTCTGTATTTTGTGACGAGTTTTGGCAAGTCTGTGACAAGCATGCACCAATTGTGTCATCACCTTCCAAGAGAAGAAGTAAAAACATTGGTAAATAGCCATGGATAACAAAGGCTATTCTAAAATCCATTAACAAAAAGCACAAGTTGTATGCTAAATTTAGGGAATCAAAAAGTAACAAGAAAGATGAGGAAGAATACAAGAGGTACAAAAATATTTTAACTCAGTCTTAAGGAATGCAAAGCGACAATATTATAGTAACCTCTTCTTCATTAACAAGAACAATACCTGAAAAACATGGAAAACCATTAATGAGTTGCTGTATAGTGGAAAAGAGATAATAAAGGGACCAATGTAAAAAAGAAATAACAATATCTGACAATGGACAAAATAGGGTGATAACTTGTGATAGTGACATATCTAATGAATTTAACAATGTTTTTGTAAATATAGGTCCAAAGCTGGCCAATGAAATACCAAGTGTTCACTCTGACTTTACAGAATATTGAGGAAACAAATCAGAAAGCTCACTATTTTTAAAACCAGTTGTTGAAAATGAAGTAAAATGCCACCTTTAGATAGCAAAAAAGCATGTGGCTATGATAATTTACCTACAAGGTTGTTGAAAGATGCACTATTTATCTCAAGTCCATTAACACATATTTTTAATCTTTCTATAGAAAAAGATAAATTTCCAGATGCTTTGAAAGTAGCAAAGGTGACACCTATTTACAAGAAGGGGCGAAAAAAATTACCAGGCAATTACCGACCTATTTCCGTCCTACCACCAGTACTGGGCAAAATTTTTGAGAAAATAATGAATAAACGTGTAATTGATTTCTTGGAAGCGAATAAAGCTCCGTTTCAACATCAGTATGGTTTACGTAAAAAACATAGTACTAAATTGTCTTTGATTAATCTCGCAAATACATTATTGCAATACTTAGATGAAGGTAGAGTAACATTTGGTATCTTTATTGCTTTCAAAAGGCCTTTGATATTATTAACCATAGAATTCTCCTTAAAAAAATGTCACATTATGGAATCCGTTGTATAACTTTCAAATAGTTTGAAGACTACTTGTACAAACGATCCCAGTTTATACAATATAAGGAGTGGGGGAGTACTTACAAAAGTAATCTAAATTATATATATATTTGTCAAAAAATGGCAATGAGGGCAATCACTTCTAGTCCGATTAGAACAGAAAAACCTCTTTTCCAAATCCTAGAAACACTAGATATTTTTCAACTCCATGAACTTTTCGTATCAACATTTACGTATGACCTGGTGAAAGGTATATTACTACACACATTAGTAGATTATTGTCAGATCATACAGCACAGGGATGCAACAAGAGGAAAGGAAAATGGGTTACTCTGTGTACCAACATGTAAGACAAGGCAAGGACAGTTTAGCATTTCGTTTGTTGTAACAAGGTTGTGGAATAGCCTTCCACATGAAATCAGATTTACATCTTCAAGCTCAACCTTTCATAGACATAGACAACTTTCAAGCAACCTTCAACGTAAATGATGTTGTGAGCTTAAAACTCAACTTTTTTTTTACTCCATTTATAACATACATTTATTTCGTGATCTTTATAGGTTAGGATTAAGCTTTAATGTTTGTTTATTTACATCTCTATTATCTATTCATGTTCTTTACTACTTGTAATCTGTAATACTACATTTGCTATACATGTTTTCAAATTTCACTCTACTGCATACTTCATACACGTGATAGTGAATCTTATTTGTGTAAAAATAGATCCTTTTTTAATCAAATGTTATTTTGTAATTATAATTTCAGAAAGAAAATTCACTGCTTTTGATATTTTTTTTCTCTCCGCAAGAAGTGTAAACTATAAAAACACTGCATTGTCTATTAATATTTTTGAATACAAGATAAAATTGAAATGTTGATATAAAGAAAAATAAAGCAAGCATCTTGCCAAAAGAATTAGCACTTGTGCTAACCTCTAGTTCCAATTAGCAACTTTATCTTAGTATAAATAGTGCAACTGTATGACATTCAGGTAAGTGTAATCACGTACTCGATTATTCATTAATCTACAAACATGATTACATATTATCGTATTATTATGTATTCATGTAACATTATTACTCTTTATATATATTAATTTATGTGATGTGTTGTTAATAAACTCAAACTGAAACTCATCGATCTTATTTAAACGTGCAATTAATCCCGAAAATTGTACAAGATATGTTTATGAAAGTAGTAATACTTGTCGGGATATTTTTGATGATGATCCAAATATAGCATACAATAACTTTATTGATAAAGTTCAAACTATATATAATGGTTGTTTTCCGATCAAACGTATTGTATGTAAAAAGAAATTTAAACATAAGCCTTGGTTTACTTCATCTTTACGTAAATTGTGCAATAAGAAGTGTTTACTTTATAAAAAATATGTTAATAATCCAACATCATATCGGCATAAACAATTCAGAAATAAGGTTATTGAAGAAATAAAATATGCGAAAAAATAATATTTTAAAAATAAATTTGTATTAGCCGCAGGTAATATTAAAAATACTTGGAATATAATTAATGGTATGTTGGGTGTAGGTTCCAGGAAGAATTCTTTGCCAACTTCTATTAAGTGCAATGATATTTTAGTTACGGGTAAAAGATGCAATAAGTTGTGCTTTTAACCAGTATTTTATTGATCTTGGATCCAAACTTTCTGCATCATGTGAAAGATCTGGTGACTACCTGAGTAACATACAAATGAATAATTTAAGTGCTTTCTTTAAACCATGTACACCTAAAGGAAATAATTTATATTGTATGTAATCTTAAAAATGGCAAATTTCCTGCCTATATTGATATTGATACTATGTCTATTAAAAGAGTCATTCATGTATTATGTCCGGGAATTGTCCCGGACAGTCTAAAGGTTGCAAAAGTGATTCCCATTTATAAAACTGGAGCAAAAGAAGATATGTCAAATTATCTTCCAATATCCCTGCTTCCTACATTTTCTAAGATTCTTGAAAAATGTATTTTTACTCGTTTAATGTGTTTTTTTTTAAGTGCCATATAATTAGTGATAATCAGTTTGGTTTTAGGCCATATTGTTCTACATATTTTGCTCTCATTGAATTTCTACATAAGGTTTTAAAGGCCTTGAATAAAAAAGAATTTACTATAGGATTATTTCTGGACTTGTCTAAGGCCTTTGATTCACTTGATCATACTATTTTATTAGATAAATTGTATCGCTATGGTATAAGAGGTGTTTTACATAAATGGTTCCAAAGTTATTTAAGCAAACGAAAACAATTTGTATAGATGGTTTTAGGTTTGAACTTAAGACAATTACATGTGGTGTACCTCAAGGTTCGATTTGGGGTCCTTTGCTGTTTATATTATATGTCAATGATATTTGTAATGTTTCTTATAAATTAAAAATGATATTATATGCTGATGATACTAGTGTATTTATGTCCGATACAGACATTAATATGGAACCAACACACGGGCAATGTTTGTAATAAATTAGCAAAAATATTGGTATAGTATATATAACCTACGTTCATATCCTAAAGAAATAATATTGTTACGTTGTAATTCATTCATTTTACCCTATCTGATTTATTGTGTACCTGTGTGGGGAAACTGTAGTAGATTACAGAAGAAAGCTGTTATAATAATTATAATTATAATAATTATAATAATTTCTCACAGTGGTTATTATGCACACACAAAACCAATATTTTCTCGTTTTAAGGTTTTAAATATATTGGTGACCTGTGCAATATATATGTACTCATGTTTTTATCATCTGCTTCCTGCATCAATTCAAAATTACTATAATCTTAATGAGCAAATTCATCATTATGAAACTAGAAACTTACATAATTATCATTTACCTAAGGCACGATTAACATCTTTTCAGAAATCTATATTTTATACCGGACCTAAGATATGGAATGACTTGCCCAACCATATTATAAGCCCATCTTTGAATATATCTAAAAAGGATCTTAAACAGCATTTACATGATAAGTAATTATGTATTGTGTGTGTGAGGGTGTGTCTGTGTTTTGTTGTTGTTGTTGTTTTTTGGGGTGTTTTTTTTGGGGGGGGGGAGGGGGTTGTGTGTGCGTTGGTTGTTTTTTTTTTTCTCTCTGAATAACCGGGGTTTTTTTTTCCATTGGACTTGGCTTCATATAAGGCAATGCCTGCCTGCTAAGTTCCTAATACTTCCATAATGTTTATGTTCACTGTATTTACTTTGTATTTTCATAAATAAGTGTATTGTTTCCCCTCATTTGATTGTATTTTATTGTTTTGTATACGCTGTATAATGGTATTTTTGGTTGTTTTTATGGAGTATTGAATAAACTGAATTGAATTATATTTTATTTGTTAATGACCTGAAAGTGAGACAGAGAAAGGTCACCTTGTTTAATCCATACTAACTGACATACAGGTACAGAAAAGGTTATTAGGCCAAGAAGGTTTCTGATAATGTTATTTCTGTGGGAAGAAGGAAATAGAATGCCATAATAGCAAGGTATCATTGCTGTTATATGTTATTCATTCAAGGAAGTATGAAGGAAAAATAAGGTATGCATAATATAATACCTCTTTAATGAAAGCTTGGTGTAATACTTTTCCAGGGCTGTATAAAATATTTATCTTTATCAATAGAATAGATCGTTTTCAAAAGCAAATAGATACATGGTACGTAGCATCGATCATTTAAATTAATACTTTTGACTATTAGTAACGGTATCGGTTTCCTAACTAATTTCCGTGATAGGAGATCACGCTTTGCTGTTAACTCTTTTTCAATCACCTTGCGATATTCATTCTGTGTCTGACTACTTTCCAAGCAGGTCTTATTTTAGTGTCCTGGTTGTCATCCTCGAAGATGAAGTCAGTTCAGTTTATCATCTTTGCGGTGGTGTTCATTGCCGGTGTCGTCAGCTCTAGTTTGTTGGAACTCGAGGACGATGACTGGGAGAACTGGAAAGCTTATCATGGCCGAAGTTACTCTGGTCATGAGGAGGAGGTGAGGAGGAAGGAAATATGGGAGGAAAACATGTTAATGATTGCAAAGCACAACTTCAAATATCAGTCAGGAGTTCATTCCTACCGTCTTGCAATGAACCAATTTGGAGACTTGGTAAGTTTTTTTAAGGGTCACTTATTTTTCCCTGAAGTGTAATGTAGTTAATATATCCATTTATAAAGACAACACCGTTTCGTGGGTAATCTTTATTTTTCTCATTGATTAAATGGCCATATGCAGTACGAAAAAAAAGTATACCCAACTTTGGTAGCTTCTAATTGAAAAGATAAAATCTATGTGACCTTGGAAGTTATTTCTTGGTAAAGAGTAACTTATATTCTGCCTAAGGATACCGAATTCATAACCGTGCTGCAATTGCTGACAGAGCACCAGGGTCTTTAAATGTCTCCTTGTAAGGGGGTGAGGATGGGCGTTTTTAAGTAACTGGGCGTGTGTGCGTGGAATGGGTAAGTAACTTTATATACACTCGCGAACGGCCTCCTACGGCGGCCTTTCGTGGCTTTGATGAAAAGATCAGTGCCAACCATTCTGATTTGGCGGGGGCGTCGAAAGGACGTTCTTGAGGCAATTGTGGATTGAAAAAAAGGTGACAGAAGTGATCATAGACATAATATACAAATAAATAAAGAGAGTTTGTTGTTGAATATATGAATATTTTCATAAAAAGTGGTCTATAGGCCTAAAGTACTTTCCCCCCCCCAAAAAAAAAAGTTAACAGTTGGAAAAAGTCTTTCCCAAATGAATACTTCTGAATATTTTCAATAAATTTTAATTCCTGTAGATAGCTTACTCCAAACGGTCCCCCTATACAATAACACCAAAAAGATCTGACTGGTTATTACGCTTAAGTGATCTCAGACCAATTTTGTGAAAGGGTGAAAATTTCAGACTTGACAAGAATTGGTATTTGTCCTAACTGGTATCAAGAACATTGAGAACGGTTTGAAATTGACAGTTGGAAAAAAGTCTCCCCAGTCAAATATTTCAAAAGATTTTCAGAAAAATGTCATACCTGTGGTTAGCTTAAATAATCACTAAAATATCTCACAATATTTTACGCTTGAGTGAGCAAAAGCCACTTTTGTGAAATGGTGCAAAATCCATTCTTCAAAAATGTTTATTGTTTTTCTGGCTGGTAATGAGCCAAGTTGAGAGTCATGAAAAGACATTGACATTTTATAATCTGATCATTGAAAACTATGAAAGAACAGACTTTATTCAATGTATTTCCTAATATATCCCATCAAAATTTATGGCTGAGTGTGCAAGCCAGATGAAATTAAAAGCAAAGTACTTAATTACTCACTCGAGCATAAAATGTTGATGGGATGCCTTTAAGGATATACAGAGAACATAGCCTGTTATTTCATAAATGGCGTTTATTGATAAGAATACGGAAATTTCTAAGCCTTTACATTACTTTCAGCTGGGCTGATACCGCCGGAGCAAATATCAATTCTTGTCAAGACTGGATTTTGCACCCTTTCACATAATTGGCTTTTGCTCACTCAAACGTGAATTATTGTGAGATATTTTGGTGTCATTGATAAAAGAGACCCTAAGCTATCCACAGGTTTAACAATTTTCCTTAAAATATATTTTGAAAAATTTATTTGAGGAGAATTTTTCAGTTAACTTTTTTCTGGGACGCACTGTATATACAGTTAACAACATAATTCACACCCCTTGTAATTAGAAGTCCTGCGTGTTTGTCTTAAAAATGAAAGATTAATTGACTTGTGGAATTTTGTGAATTGCTTTATGTTATATAATATTATTCGTAACATTCTTTGTCACATGCTCAAGTACATGTAGGCCTACATAAACCAGGACAAATCAATTTTTAATGAAAAACAAAATTGAAAAATTCCAATCTTGATAAGGGTGAATAATTTGTTGTTAACTGTATATACATGTGAGATTGGAGATTTATTATTTTTCTTTTTTAAATAGAAGTATCAATTCTAATTTTAAAAAATGACCAAAAAAGAGAAAGTAAAACAATGTGATACATTCCAAATCTTTTTGAACTTTGAGTGTTATTCTTTGTGCTCTATTCAAATATTTTTTTTTAATTTGATTTATATCGCGATTTAAATCAATAATTTATATGGATTCATTTAAACAGACCTGTTCACGAATTTTTCAAATTCTATGGATATTTTAAAAACAAAGGTTGTTCTTGACAAGTATGTCTGAGGCATGTCATACATAGCAACAAGTAATGTATGCAAACTGGATTCCAAGTATTACAGTTAATTCATTAATAACAGGTTAATGGATACCTCGTTACTAGGTTCCCAGGAAAGAAACACCCATAAATTTGAATAACTCTGTAAACAGGTCTATTGGCCATGTATTCAGACATACATGAAAAGGCACACACAGGCATAAACTACCACACATACCGACACACACTGTCAAGGAAATTGGACCGGTTACATGTCGTTTTTCCGAAGGTTCGTATTTCCGAAGGTTCGTTTTTCCGAAGGTTCATAATTCCGAAGGTTCGTTATTCCGAAGGTTCGTTACTCCGAAGGTTCGTTTTTCCGAAGGTTCTTTTTTCCGAAAATGAAATAGGGTTCATAATTCCGAAGGTTCGTATTTCCGAAAATGAAATGAGGTTCGTATTTCCGAAAATGAAAAAGGGTTCGTATTTCCGAAAATGAAAAAGGGTTCGTATTTCCGAAAATGAAATAGGGTTCGTATTTCCGAAAATGAAAAAGGGTTCGTATTTCCGAAAATGAAAAAGGGTTCGTATTTCCGAAAATGAAATAGGGTTCGTATTTCCGAAAATGAAAAAGGGTTCGTATTTCCGAAAATGAAAAAGGGTTCGTATTTCCGAAAATGAAAAAAGGTTGTCAATTCAGAGAATACGGCGTCAATCCGTATTTCGGATAGGAGGGGAAAGACGGCCAAGTGTAAAGATATTCATTTCGTACTCAATAATCATAACAATGATGATAACAATTATAATAAAATCCAGAGAAATAGCCATTATATTATCGTAATTCCTATCAATATTATCATTATTATTATTATGATTATTATTATTATTATAATTATTATTATTATTATCATCATTATTGTTATTATCATTAATATTATTATCATTATTATCATTGTTCCTATTATAATAACCAATGTTTGTGAGCGAGCGTAGAGAGCGAGCGCCTCAGGAATACATGTTTCATTTCTCATAAAATGATATTACTTCGGTGATTAAAATACATACTGATGTATTGAAAAAAGTGAATGATCGGATTCCGGATTAAATATGCTACAACGAAATTGGCTTGAAGTTATTTATGTAATGTATATACCGCTTTGGAAAATGAGACACACCAACGTTCCAAGTAGATCTTTCCAAGCAGAAAATGACCACGTAATGTTTTTGAAAGGGGGAGCTGATGCCTCTTGGCAGAATATCATACTCCCCGTTTCTACAATTTGCAAGCGAGCGAAGCGAGTTAGAAAAAAACATAAAACCCTTTTTTTTTTATTGTAATGGAAATGCAATTTCGCCATCAAAAGACAAATATAGAACATGTAATAATGAGCCATGAATAATATTACTTAACCCTGCTGCCGAATATGGAATATTTGGGCACTTCACTCGCCCTAATGAAGAAAGATAACAAGTGAGCAACAACAAAAATGTTAAAGCCACTGCTATGTAGCACACCGCATCTGAAGAATAAAAATAACTCTTTATACTGGCATATTATGTGTAAGTATATAGGTCAGGTGCAATCGCTAATTGAATATATAATGATAACGATTAAAAGCAACATACTACCAAATTTGAAGAATAGTGGATCAAAATGTTAAGTTTTCTTTCAGTCGGGCTAAAATAATTATCATACAGGGAATAATCCTAACTATCTATGCCGCATAAATAGATTAAAATCATTGAACATGTTCTTTAACTTTGCCAAAATACCATCATTTCTAAACATGGATGAAAATCTTTCATTTTATACAGCTGCTTACAGCATAATAAATTTGTACAGATTCTAATGAATTGCTTCATTTTACTGCACAGTCTGCGTTTTTAACAGTTACAACCGCTGACCTGAAGTTTAAAATAACTTTTACAAGCATAACGAATTACAAAACACTAAAAGACATTGAGAGTTAAACAATCCTCATCGTAAAAAATAGAAATAAGGAATTACACATGGAGAAGAAAACATTCTGACCTAAATTAATGGCTTTTATCAACCAGTGCCCCGCCTTATAAGGAGTTGAAGCGATTTATTTGAAACAATCGCAAGTTAAAATCAATCGCAACTGTGTACTTAACATAGGCCTAGGCATAGGCGTACGAGAAGGGGGCTGCTGCAGCCAACCCCCCTCACACCTCATATTCAGGGAGTGAGGTGCCCGAATATCCTCATATTCCAGTCATTATATGCCGAAATATGTTATTTTTATGATTTTCACAACGGAAAGGCACAATTATTTTTGGTCGCTAGCTTCGCGCGCTCGTAAATTAAAAAAAGGAAAGTTGCTGTCATATTTTTTACAACAAAAAGGCCATAGGTGCCGTAACAGGGATCAAACCCCCAACCTTCGCGTTTCCAGTCAAGCGCTGTAAACCGTTCGACTACGACACCTCCACACACACACACACACACACACACCAACACACCCACACACATAAACACTTATTCGATTCTTCTAATCTCGTCCTCTTATTTTCGTCTCTTTTCTCTTCTCCTCTCCTCTTTTATAAACCTTCCCAGTTTTGTGTTTCCATTTCATTTTTTTATTCATTGCGGGGGTGGGGGAGGTGCTTTTCGTCGAAAAGAGATCCGCTTTTTGAAGATGGCAATTAAAACCATAATATCCTATCGTTACCCTAAATTTTCCCTTTAACAGTGGCGTAGCTAGAGTCTAGCCATTGTGGGAGCACTGGCACCATTGGAGGCACAAGTCTTTTGGAATAATCTTAAAGCTAATCTAAGAAACCGCTGGTGGAAGAGGGTTGGGGGGGGGGGGGATTGCCGGAAGGGGTCCAACCGTCTTCTTTCCTATTTTATTTTCTTTCTTTTTTTCTTATTTTTCGCCATCCGATGAGGGAGGGGTGGGGGCGTGCCCTCCCCCCCCCCCCCCCCCCCCCCCGTTGCTACACCTCTGCTCCTGATGAATTCGCCTTTTTTTTTACCAGGAATTATGAACCCTATTTCATTTTTCGGAAATACGAACCCTATTTCATTTTCGGAAATACGAACCTTATTTCATTTTCGGAAATACGAACCCTATTTCATTTTCGGAAATACGAACCCTTTTTCATTTTCGGAAATACGAACCTTGTTTTATTTTCGGAAATACGAACCCTTTTTCATTTTCGGAAATACGAACCCTTTTTCATTTTCGGAAATACGAACCTTCGGAATTATGAACCCTTTTTCATTTTCGGAAATACGAACCTTCGGAAATATGAACCCTATTTCATTTTCGGAATTATGAACCTTCGGATAAACGAACCTTCGGATAAACGAACCTTCGGAATAACGAACCTTCGGAATAATGCAACAAATGTTCGGAATTACGAACCCTTTTTCATTTTCGGAATTATGAACCCCCAGGCATGGGAAATTAGTGTTTCGGAAATACGAACCTTCGGAAAAACGAACCTTCGGAAAAACGAGATGCCCCCATTGAGCCCATACACTGTCAACGATCTCTGCCTACATATATATGCTCCGTAGAGATCGATGGCTGCACGGCATGCTTGCAACTGCAACCACTGGTTCAGTGACTATAGACAAAGTATTCTGAACTCCGGTTTAACCTAAACCGCGGTCTATTAAAGTGAGGTTTAAACTCAGTCTAAAACTGCCCTTTGCAGGAACCGCGGAACCGGGGGGGGGGGGGTGTGGGCCCCCAGCCCCACTTTTTGTCAGTAAACATGTGCAAACGCGGCAGTGCAAAGACGTTCCGCGGTCCCTACTTTGAACCATAGTTTTGGAAAATTACATTCTGAAATCCAACTTAAACTTCAGTCTAGTATGGCTTAACTTTGTACAGAAATTTAGACTGGACTTACGGTTTTAGTCAGTTTTGATTAAAGCTCTGGTTTAACTTAAGACTGGAGTTTATGTTAAACCGGAGTTCAGAATACGGGCCAAAGACTTTTAATAGTATCAAGACATATTACTCGTACCTACATCCGTAGTACATTTTGCAGGCGTAAATTGCTGTGTTAAAAAAAAAGACTCGGATAAATACGTTCGCCATAGGTATAACACGTGAAAAGATGTCTCATTTTATCTAGATATTTCATATCTTACTCTATCTTTTTCAAGTGTGATTTTTGGACGAGAAAAAGGATAGTTCAAAAAATAATTCTTGAACATTTATTGTCAATAAATGCTGCTATGAATCCCCGGGATCTTTGAGAGAGTCATCTGCCATAGGGTTAACACGTGAAAATATGGATTTTAAAAATGGTTAAATTCCTCTAATATTACCTTGAATTTAGTGTAAATGTGGCTTGCATGTAATTTGAGACTCTGAAGTAGCTTAATGAATGCTCGACAAATGCAAGGGACACCGCATAAATCCCCGGAATATGCATGCTTTTGGCCTTCCATCTCCCATAGGTTAACACGCAAAAACGGGGACTTTTGAATTATTTTAGAACCTTTCATTCAGACCACCTTTCTTCACTCATACCTTTGTTAATGGGTATTTGCTTTGCTTAAAGGGGGATTAACCTCAAAATATAAATTTGCTTATATTCAAAGATGTAATCTATTCCTTCTTGTTGTCCTACGTATATAGCTTTGCATTAAAATATACGAGATGGGTATAAATCAAGATTTTCTCAGCAGAATTATCGTCTGCTAGAGATACCTGGGGCCGGGGGCTGCCATTTTCTTGATGTGTACATAAAGATAATTTTTAATCCGAATGAAGAATTGTCTTTCTTCCTGATACAAAATCCCATTTGAGATTTTAAATATTTAACAGATATATTATTCTTAAAACGAAATTGTGTTTTATATTTCTTTGAAAATTACTATTTTATTAAATAGAAATCTATTTTCCTGGTACTATGACGTACGTGACGGAGCAAATTATTTCAAATTTATGGATGATAATTTTCCCGAGCGTCAATAGTCACAAATTATGCATTCACCTGCTTTGAGATAATGGACTTCAATAGTCAGAATGCGCTGCTCTGCCCGGCAAAACCAGAGAATTAAAAAAAATCTATAAATTTAACATTTTAGAATATATGTATACATGATTTTTTGTAATGAAGAGAAGCAATTTAGCTCTAGGATTAAAAATATCTTCCTGACCGGAACGGTTTCCAATGGTTCATGAACAACTCCATATCATCAAGAAAATAGCATCCCCCATGTAAAGTGTTAGCAGATAATACCGTGTGCTAGAATGTCTTGACTAAAACCCTTTTCTGAAGTGATACAGGCCAATGATTAAGAATATGTTACACCTTTGAACATAAGTAAATTTATATTATGGGGTTAATTCTCCCCTATATATATAACAACATCAGTTTTCTCATTCTCAATTCATGTTTGTCATTAGGGCCCGCATATGATCAAGCAAATCCATTTCATTTAAATAATGAAGTCTTTAAGACTTATTTTCCTCGTTCTTTGATTAAAATTTTCTCTCGAGACCGCGAACAAAATCTCCTGTTTAAATCTTTTAAGGAGATTTAAGCTTTAAGCCAATCAGATTTACGATGATGCAACACGTGATCGAACATTCAAGCCAAGCGCGCGATCGACGACATCTTTCTTTTTGTGGTTGTGTGAATCTTGCACATAACTGCAACACAAAAGTGAGAGCCAGATGATCCAGTTTTTCAGATAAGTCGGATCGACATTGCCGTGTATACACTTTTCGTTGGGATCAACCATACTCCTTAATAACGCCGCGGTCTCTATTTCTGCATTTGACACTTGCAATTATTCCCAAATTATTATGATATTATGTTTGAATGTCATTTAATGTGCTTTTTACGGAGCTGCACTCAAACAAATTAATGTTTGCCGGAATAAATTGCGCATTTTGAGTCTATGTTGTTGTTTTTGTCCAGTCCCACTTCCTCTGAAAATTTAAATCTCCAAAAGATTTATCTGTTAATAAACCTTTAAAAGATTTAAAGGTAAAACTGAAAAGATTTAAATTTTAAATCTAAAAGATTTATGTTTTAAGTTTTTAAAAATTTTAAGTCTTAATAAAGACTTATTTTAAATCCCAAAGGTTTCGTCACTAATATCAGTCTCTGTTAGATTTAAAAGTAAGTCTTTAAGATAAGA
This sequence comes from Heliocidaris erythrogramma, assembly GCA_025617745.1. Lineage (NCBI taxonomy): Eukaryota > Metazoa > Echinodermata > Echinoidea > Camarodonta > Echinometridae > Heliocidaris > Heliocidaris erythrogramma. The sequence goes on from CM046853.1 coordinate 57,004,430, forward strand.
CTTTCAAATTTAGAGAGAACGCTACGAGGCTTCTTACGGAAAGTTTTGTCACCGTTTTCACCGCGGCCAAAGTTAAAAAGGCCGATTAGCGGGATTATCTCCCGGATCCTGTCATATCCATCGGCGACTCTAAGAAGTCGCCGTTCAGCGGGATTAGCGCGAGCTTTTGTTTAGAGACCCACCCTGCGATTCCTTCGATTTCGCCGACTTCCTGTTCTTTATTTTTGTTCTGCCTTGAAGGAAGTTGTATATTTAGTGTTTTGAAAGAGCGCCACTTACGGTTTAAATGGTGACTCATTCTGCTTCATTTTGCTTATTTTCTTTGGAAAAAGTACGAATGTATTGAAGTCTCCGTCAAAGTACCGTACGTATCATTTGTCATAGTTTTCTGAGAAAAAAATACCTAGGTTTGTGCCATGACAAAGTCGGCCCCTAACATTTAATTTTCCCACATCGAGCCCACCACAAAAATATATAGTAATGATAAACGACATAAAAATTAATACACGAATAAATAAAGGACGGACAACTATTCAAAATATTGCTCTATGTTCCAAACCAAAAAAACCCTCAACTAATAACAATAAAAATCCAACCCCAAAAATACATTGTGTAGTTTCCAAGCAATGCAATTATAAATTCACTTTCACATGTTAATAGCTGTTGTATGTAGCCGTCATGGCTGCGAATAAAAAAAAATGAAATTGAAATATCACAACGAAAAACTTAATGTTCTCGAGTTAAGACCGGATTTCTGAATATAAATACAACTTTACTTTTGCATGGGTCGCGGAACCAGAACTGGGGACGGGGCCTGGGGGCTGCAGCCCACCCCCTCCCCCCTCCACCCTTTTTTAGTAAACACATTTCATAAAATGTATGAATTAGCTTAATATATTATCATTAATGAGTGAAATCAAATCAGCCCCACACACACACACACTTTCAAAAACGCCCCTTGAAAGAGTAGCCTTTCTTTCTTTCTTGGCTTTGCCCTATATTTTTAACGTTTTCGTTATCTATGTCAACAACATCTATTGGGTAATTCGGAATAATATTAAGCACACTTTATTCGAGTGCATGAATTAAAAAAATATTACTTAGTGCTTTGGGTAATGTTGTTACAAACCAGCATGATTGGGCAGTAATATAATGAGCGCTTTATTGAAATTAAAACATTATCGATGTGTTTATTTTTTGAAATATCGATCTCGATCAGCCGTCTGGTCTTAAAAATGAACTCCAAAATATGGGGGAAATGGGGAGAAAAGTGATTCGATAAGTCCGTTTGTTGTATTAAGAGGGATCGAGTAAAAGAGCGAGAGAGCGAGGTAATTTATTAAAGTTATTAAGAATTCCGGAACGATTACAAACTTTCGTGATTGCGCCTGTCCCCGGATAAGGTTGTTGACTTTGATATGTACGTCGTTAACCTTCATAAGTAACATTAAAAATACATGTAGATTAATGTAGAAGATGGATGGCATAAAGAGAGGGAGAGGGTGGAGTGAGGTGGCAGAGAGACAAGGGGACTGGGTGGCAGGGAAAGAAAGAGAGAGACTGTCAGGATGAAGAAGAAATTGACCCTGTCTCGGAGAAGTGGAAGTCGTGAATTCGTGAATGCTTTATAGGTCGATTCACATTTCACCCCCCCCCCCCTTGTCCCCCGCAATTTTGAGATAAAGATAACGGCTCGTAGAAAACAATTTTTTAGGCGGAAAGTTATAGTTATTTGGACGTAATACTGCACCGTATGTAACAGGGGTGGGTACAGGGAGGGGATTCCCCCCCCCCCCCCTTCCCGCGCGAAGCGCGAAAGCTCCGAAGTTTTAGCATTTTTTTTTTTTGGCGGAATATTAGTTCACCGCCCTGGCTGCTTTTCAGTTATTTGGGGCGCAATACTGCATTGTATGTAACAGGGCTGGGTACGGGTCGTAAAGCCGTAACGATTATGTTTCTTCACTCCCCTATTTTTCTTTCTCTCCTTTGCGTTTGCGCCCCCTTCAAGTGTTTCCTAGTGCACGTGCTCCCCTCTCCCCCCCCCCCCCAGACACACCACTGAGCGAAGAGACCGAGCAGGGTGGGAGGGAGTATCCCTCTCCTACATCAGGGAATCTGTCTATAAAACTTGCATTTTAAAGCATACCAACATGTTTTTAATGAAAACAATGCGAGTGAACTAATTTTCTTCAATATTTTCGTATTGAACTTATGGCATTTTTTAAATTTCCTTTCTTCTAATCATTAAAGAATGTGTTTTTTCAAGATTAAACATCATTAGTTTAAATAATTATTAGTTTCAAGTTAATGCATCATAATTCTTATTTATGTTATCCAAATATATTGGGAGTGATAATACAGGCCATCCTCCCACCTCAAATATTTTGGGGGATATTATACGTCCATCCCCCGGGATCGACACCCATGGTACAAGGGTGGGCGCGAAAACTTTGACTTTTTTAGCAAATTTTGAGAGCCAGGATAATGGCTTGTAGTGCTTTTTTAGGCATTTTTTCTCTCACTTCCCCCGCTTTTTCGCTCTCGCTTTTTGTTGTTGTAGTGGCTGAATAGGGAGGGGGCATGGCCCCCGGTGCCCCCTGTCTACACCAGTGATGATAGGGTTTCCCCGAAGGTATCAGAGGGTAGTGTTTTTATATAAAGTGTGTACAATAATTGTGTGTGGTTGTGGTGGTGGGGACTGTATCCACCCCAGTTCCTGTTCTGTGGCCCATGCGAACCATTTGTATCTGCAAGACATTGGAGAACTAGAAAGGCCGTCAAAGGCGGCGCTACAGAGTAGTTGCATTCTTTCCCTAAACGATTCTTTCCTGTCACTATATTTTATATTTTATATTTTTCTTCTTTTTTATCGCAATAAAGACTTCTAGATTTGGCATAATCTAGTATTTAATACATGCATGTAAAATATTATGGTTACTTATTGTTATTATTATGTAATTTGGCACGATACTGTGTGTGAATATATTTGTTTGTGTATTTTACCTCGATTATTGTGAAAAATGTTATTTTGAAAAAGGAAGTAATAAAATATTCTTAAAAACAAAAAAAGAACTCTCCGAACTGAAGTTTCTATAACCGATCATCACAAAAAAAATCTAATCCATTCTTTTCTTAATCGATTCTTTCCTGTCACTATCCGAAATGAAGTTGGGGTCAAAACTTCAAGGTCACACAGAATTTGCAGGGGTCAACCAATCATCACCAAAATCTAATCGATTCTTTCCTGTCACTATCCGAACATTCCTTGAAAATTTGGTGCGAACCCGTTCTGTTGTACACAAACAAACATACGGAGCCCTTTACATAACTCTGCCGATTTCATCGGCGTGGGTAATCACTAATAAAAGATGGTCATTTCCATTCACATGCGCTGTTGTAAAGAAACTCCATATGCACATGCAGACCTCGATCCCTATACCGATATGCATCTTTTGAATCCAGACAAGGAGATAAACCTTTATCTTTTTACAGCAGAAACTGGGGAACTTCCCTCTCTTTATACCCCAGTGAAATCCCCTATCTTATTTACACAATATACTAACTGAATGTTTGTTTGCAAAGTTTCAAATTGCAGAACCTAAAATTGTATCAATTTGTTGCAAAATAACATTCAGATTTATTTTTATCAAAGGCATTCACTATGTTGAAAATTTGTTATATGATATAAATGAAAAGTCTATTTTTCGGGGTATATGGGGTATTGATATCTGAAAAGTGTTATTTTCGTTTCTGGTACTTAAAGGGATAATTTAAATTCTCACTGACTCAGCCCCCTCATTTTCTGTTTTTATTCATTGAATGTGGAGTGGAATAAGAAAATTGTTGTTGGACAGAAGATTTTCTTCCCCTGAAACTGAACGCCGCAGTTACATCTATAGAAAATGTGAATGCCTTATTTCACCTTTGACTTGTAAATCTCTATTGTATAAGAAGATCAAGGGAAGCGAGCATTCGTGTGTTATATTATTGTTTCAATAGAGCCGGACACGCGTCCGTGATTTGACTCTTCGTCACAAACAATGCGGCATATGCAAATTTGACCTGGCTTTTGGATCCTTCCGTGGTTTATATAAAGCAGGATATCTTTTGACAAGATTTTCACCATGGATAGCATCGTTTCTTCAAATCAACAATCAAGCGAGAACGAGGATTTCAACATGGAGTCAAGCTGCAGCGACGACTGGCACTTGGAGCTGAGCGAATCCATGGACTCCGATGGGATGACGTCATGTCATTCGTTCTCATTGTAGTACATGCACAAGTCTATACCAATCCAAAATTATAACATGAAAAGAATTATAATATGAACTGAATTATTAATTATTTATGATAAAGAGTGTCGGTACATTTATTCAAATCTTAATTCAAGTCTATACAAAGAAAGTAACATGAGGGGGGGGGGGGGGGGGAGGGGGTGGTTGTCACATGTCCGAAAAGTCTTCGACAAGCAACAGCAAAAAGAAAGAAAGAAAGAAAGAAATTGCTGGTGCCCTTTTGTAGCGAGCTCCAGCCATGGGGCGATTTTGTGTGTTGAGTATCCCCCTTGACCGGACCGTATTTTGGCTAGTTCGACAGTCCATCGTTATGTGTTCTTTATAAAGGCCGATTGATTGAAAAATAAAGTAAAAGAGAAAATGTGAATATGAACCATTTACACTGCTTTCTATAAACTAGATGTATATTCTACGTACATTGAGGAGATATTACGAGATTCTTTGAGAAAACAAATCCGAGAGAGCTGCCAAGCTTCATTTATTTTTTCATCCGAGGCCTTAAAAACACTGTTTCTATAAAATATGCATTTTATTAATGATTTGGGTGCGTAGTAATCCAGGACCACACATTTTCGTCATTGTCTTTCATTTCCATCCCCCCCCCCCCCCCCTGAAAGTGCTGCCCTTGGCATGTGCCCCCTCTATCCGCTCCGTTTAATACACCACTGGACCGTGCGAGACAGAAGAAAGGTTGATGTAGCAAAATCGGATTATATGGATCTCGCTTTGAATTCTGAATTGTAACTTTCTATATCTCACTTATTCACACGATTCATCGTCAAGATCTCTTCATTGCGAAGCTGGTTTAAGCCATCGCTGTTTAATCTATGGAAAGTAAAGAGGAAATACAAAAGAGTTGGCTTTCAAAACAGAAGTAAGAAGAACTGGGAAGATGACTTACGAACAACGAAACTATTGATACACGATAATAATAAGGGGTAAATTATGTAATCCTTTGAAAAGCCGAAAAGAAAATAAGCCTTTTAACCAGAAAGAACAGTACATGTATCTGTGTAGAGATTATGAAACAAGGACAAAGAGAGAGAGAGAAAATCAATAATCGTCTCTTGCTGGAGGTGACTTATAATCCTTGTTCTTTGAAAGGGGCGAATTCTCTACCTCTTTAAAACATGGCGAAGAAGAAAAGAAATTAGCTATTAGACACCAGTAGATTATACACATTTTTTTTGGAGTAAACTATAAAGCGGAGAGACTCGATGACTTTCAAGCTAAGACGCGCGTTATCTTCATCATGTTCATACTACCTGTTAGCCAGGAGCGGATACAGGATTTCCAGAAAGGGGGGCACACACTGAGGAACCCTCCGTTTGACGAAGCCAAACGGCCATCTGGGGGGTCTGGGGCATACTTTGTCAACACAATACGCCCCTTGCGCCCCCCCCCCTCTGCTTATTCTCTTATTCGTTAAAGCCAAAACAGACAAATAGTTAGCTTTCAAAATAGAATTAAGAAGAACAGTCGAAATTTGGATACAGGTGAAAGATTAAGAAGGAGAGAGAGAATTGTCTGGGTGTCAATTTTTACGAAAAGCAGTTGTCATTATTATTTATATTTTAAGCTCTAGTTAACTAGAGCGGCGCTAAGAAGCAGTTTATCTCTATCCCGCTTTTGAACATGACGATAAAAAGCGGCCAATTCTATAACTCTTTTTAACAGCCGAAATTAAAGAAAATTATTTTTTAAAACTAGAATGAAAAGGCCCTCGGTTGCGATAATGAAACAAGTATCTGATTTGTTTTAAGATTGAGTTAACTATAGAGCGGGGAGAAACGAACTTTCAAGCTAAGATGCAGACACGAAAGAGTTAGCTTTCAAAATAGAATTAAGAGGAACAGTCGAAATTATGATACAGGTGAAAGATTTAGAAGGAGAGAGAGAGAATTGTCTGGGTGTCAATTTTTACAAAAAGCAGTTGTCATTATTATTTTTTTTTAAGCTCTAGTTAACTAGAGCGGCGCTAAGAAGCAGTTTATCTCTATCCCGCTTTTGAACATGACGATAAAAAGCGGCCAATTCTATTACTCTTTTTAACAGACGAAAATAAAAGAAAATTATTTTGTAAAGCTAGAATGAAAAGGCCCTCGGTTGCGATAGTGAAACAAGTATCTGATTTTGTTAAGCTTGAGTTAAATATAGAGCGGGAAGAAACGAACTTTCAAGCTAAGATGCAGTTTGTCTTCCTCATGTTCATACCGCCAGTCAACATGATGATAATTAGCGGCCAAATCTCTTATTCGTTAAAAAAGCCGAACAGACAAGAAAGAGTTAGCTTTCAAAATAGAATTAAGAAGAACAGTCGAAATTATGATACAGGTGAAAGATTTAGAAGGAGAGAGATTGTTCGGGCGTTAATTCAAAAAAAATTAAAGCTCTATTAACTATAGAGTGGCGCTAAGAAGCAGTTTATCTTTATCCTGCTGTTGAACATGGGGAATTGATGATAAAAGAAATGAAGCTTTTTAACTATACAGAAAAGGACCTGTGTGGAGATTATGACACAAGCTCGTGATTGAGAAGCAGGGACCGCGGAACCGGGCTGGGGGCTGCAGCCCCCTCACTTTTTTCAGTAAACACGTGCAAACGTATGGCAGTGCAAAAATGTGGTTATACACGCAGCCCCCCCCCCCCTTAGCCCCTCCACTTTCCAAGACGTTCCGCGGCCCCTGAGAAGGACAATGGGAGAGAAGAAAAATCAATCGTCTCGCGAAGGCAGGATGTGACTTAATCCTTGTTCTTTGAAAGGGGCGAATTCTATACCTCTTTGATATGGCGAAAAGAAAAGAAAGACGCTTTTATAAACATTTTTTAAAGGTAGAACTAACTAGAGCAGGATACAATTTCTTTATTATGATTCTGTTTTATTTTATCGTTGTTTAATCTGGTAATAAGTAAAGAGCGAACCGAAAAGAGAGTTAGCATTCAAAAGAAAGAAATAAAACTGTGGAGATTATGAAACAGGCGCGTGATGTATAAGGAGAGAGAGAAAATCGTGTGTTAATTCTTCAGCTGCGATTTCTATTGCTCTTTCACAAGACGAAAAGTAAAAAAAGTAAGCTTCATACGCAGACATCAACGATCTCTGTCAATATTATTCTTGGTAAAGACTAGTCTAATCAGTAAATTTGCCAAAATTGAATGACTTTGCGACAATCGAATCCAAGCTATAAAAAGAAAGCAAATAACATTGAAAGAAATCAAGTTTACATGATTAATTTAGAAAAAGATATGATATAAAAACCTCTGAAAGTTTGAACCATAATCTAATAAATTTCCCCGCACAAAATGACAGAATTATAAACCTTTTGACTATAGCTATAGGTTAATCAACCCTTTAAGAAAATCATACCGGCATAGGAAAGGCTCAACGAAAAAAGCATGAAGTTGATGCGGGAAGCTTTTTCAATGCCGTGAAACTACTTGATTTGTTACCCTTTAAAGCGTTAGAATTCATGGCTTAAATGAATTAAAATTCATGTTTTCATGAAAATAGATCCGAAAGAAACATAAGGACTAGTTTTTATTAGAATTAATAAACGGTTGCTAAGGGCTTTATAAAAATCTAGTTGACATAACAAACGAAAATGCTGCATGACTGCAAAACGGAAGTCAAACTTTGGAAGCGTTTTTCCGAAGAAATACTTTGCCACAGCCCTACTTTACTCAAGATTCAAAAGCTATTATCTCCACTAATACTCACTCTCTAGAGTTGAACTATATACCAAATTAAAGCTTATTAAACGGAGAATAATAATCAATAATAAAATGCAATTTCAAAAATGCGACTTCTGTCTCATTTTGACGTGACGGGTCACATTTATTTTGGGAAATGTGTTTTATTATTTTAGCGAGACTAATTCCACTTTTCTGATTCCTTCTGTATTTTCCATTTTTTTTTCTCGATTTTCAAGCTGTTCAACTTTGTTGATGTATTTATAAAATATTATAAGATATTAATATTTATAACTTTAGCCGCCTCGTAATAAGAAAAGAACTACGGTAACCATTTTTACAGTATTCATGTGTTTGTTTGTTTTTCTTTATTATAATCATCTTTACAGAATCGTTTCGTGGGTATTCTGTCGTTATCTATTCTCATTTTTGCCACAGATTATAAGCTCTCAGCGGTCGGAAGACTTATGAAATCAGAGAGTTCAAAACGGACTAAATCAGTTCAATTTTCGCTAACGTCTAAAAAATATAAAATAGGGGAAAATGTTCAATAATAACTCCTCTGTTATGATTGGTACGCTGGTACAAGAGTATATATATATATAATGCGAAAGGAAATGAGAGAATAATGATTGCGTAGCTTAAATCAAGGTTCCCCAGAGCTGTCCTCCCTTTTTGAAATTTTTGCAAAGGCTGAAAAAAAGTCTCCGCCGAGAATCGAACCCGGGTCGTTGGCTTAGAACGTCAATGCCTTAACCACTAGACCACGGAGACGGGTTAGTAGTTTCGGCGACACCAGATTCAATTGACCGACAGATTTGACAAATCTTCAACCTTATTAATTAATTCCTTTGTCGGGGCAGGTGAGTTTTGAACAATGACAAGCCGCATGCCTCAGCTGGATCCAAGCGAATGCTTTGAGATACATGTATACATTAGAATAATTATTAACAATTGTAAGGAAATAACATTATACAACATATATATATATATATATATATATATATATATATATATATATGGATATTTGACTAACGGGTACATTAAGTCGACACCTAACAATGCAGTTTATTCCGTCATAATAGCGACCCCTACATTAGGTCGACAGTTGAACAAAGAAAAAGAACAAAAACTGTCCTCCTAATGTAGCCATTAGTCGTTTATATATATATATAATTTATTTATATATTCGGGATTATTCTTTTTTATAACCACCAACTCCGATCCGCCTTTGGAAAAGCAAGTAATCGAAGATGGATATATTTTGTTAGATGCCTTTTGCTGAGTTATATGACTTTCCCAAAACGGGCGGGGGGGGGGGGCAATGTTATTACAACATGGACACCATGCCCATACAGGAATTTACAAAATGGGCCCTGAAAAGTAATCAACTTTCGAACTCAGAATACCCGAAACAAGTATTGTGTAATGTGTTCACCACCCTAAACATGAAGGGGGATAATGTCAGGCTGTGAAAAGTATAACCCCCCCCCCCCTGATTTTAGCATTTTTTATACCCATTTCACTGTATTATTATATCATCATGATGGGCACGTTCATCGCCGGGTATTGAAAAGAAAAAAAAACCTTTTAATGTGTTTTTGTGTACAGGCATGGTGCGCACCTTGTCATGGCATTGCCCCCCCCCCCCCGGAAATGGATGTGTAGCGACAATTTGTAGAACACTATTCAACGTGTAAAATGCCCGAATTGGAGCTCCATTGACAAAATCGGGGATTAGCTGAACTGCTTCGTTTGTATTTTCTTTGTTCTCATCTGCAATGAAAAGACAGGAAATCTATTCATGCTTTTGAAACCGTTAGAACCTAAGCTGCGCTCAGTTTATCGTTCGTAATTTACGTCGCTTGACTGAATATATTGAGTTCAATAAAATGTGAATAATGTTACTTTTTTAATACAGAAAAACAATTCAGCAGACGAAGCAATAATGAAAGTTTGTGTGATGCTGATGATGAGAAATTGTGAACTCCATAATAAACCTATGAATGTAAGAGAAAAAAGTAGAAGAAATGCCCTCAAAAGATTTTCATCTATACTTCATTATGCATTTGATTTTTTTTTTGCCTCATGACTCCTTCCCGCGATAAAAAACAGCTGCATGATTCCATTGCACGCGCGATCACTTCAGGAGTTCAAAGTTGAAAGTGTAATTACGAATACAGTAGGCCTCGACCTACTACTACTTTCATTTGCTCAAACTTTACTCTGTCAGCTCCAACCCGTCAAAAAAAAATCCGATCAATGATAAAATAAACTTTCGTGGAAAATATATTAGAAAATGAAAAAAAGTTCCTATATGAAAATCAATCCGGTGGCAAAGCTGGAGAAAAAGAACCCGGCCCGCGAGGCGAAGTGGTCGATTGAGCTAATTTGCATAAACTATGCAAATAAGGCAGAGATCGAGGGTACACGTAATTCATATGGAAATGATAGAGCGTGCGTGCACAACTAGCCTATTTTGATTGGGCGGTTCTCGGCAGTGAGCCTGAGCGTTGCTATGTGCGCTTTTAGATTCGAGTTCAAGAGGTTTTGAAACTGTTTTTCTACCCCAAATCGTTATCATTTCAAAGTAAAACAAAGCAAACCACTATGTCAAATGTACAATCATTCGAATCAGTAGGGATTTATGTTTATTCATGTAGTAATGAGTAAAATAAATGGTGTAAAAGTGGGCTGGTCTCTTCGATTTTCTCAGGCCGCATATCTCAAACTTGCTAAAACGTCGTAGCTTTCGCGCTTTTAATACTGGGAAAGGAACTTTTTTTAAGCTTCCTCTTCTCCCTTTTCGTACATTTCTTTGTTTTCCCTGTTTTCTGTACTCTTCTCTTTCCTAAAACATTGTATAGTTCTTTTGTTTCCCCTTAATCTATCCTCTTCTCTCTCTTTATGTATTTCTGTCTTCAATATTTCAGCACGGGCAATGGAACAAATTTTTCCGCGATATGGCTAAACAGTTGTGTACAAAAAAAAAGGCGCGGCTGGGGTACGTGCCACCTCCCATCCCCCCCCCCCCTCCTCCCGTAGATATGCCACTGAAACGAATAACATTTGTTATCAAACACAAACAAATGTTCTTATAAGCTACTGTAAACGTTAAACTTGATTGGATTAGATCAAATTTTTCATAATAAGCCATTTCGGGGATGCAATCTGAGCATGAGCAGATAAAGGTCATCTGTACCAAATTTCTAAAACCCACTGACACTAATATTCGATATGTGCTCATGAATGTCATGTAATCATTATTCAATTATGCACTAATGGTGCATTCCATGATATCCAGGTGGAAGTATTCCTTTTAAAGGGGGAACAAAAGCTATTCATGAGGCACCTCTATCACTCCCAGAGGTATTTTTCTGAAGTGCACATAAAGGGACCCTCCATGTCTAAAATATCTGTGGATATTTGGGGTCATTTGTACCATGCGCTAACCCCGAACTGGCTTATTAGAATAGATAAATATCTAAATAGTAAAATTCAACTTCATCTGGGGGTATTTCATAAAGCAGTTCGTAAGTTACGCACGACTTTACGCACGACTGGTGGTCAGTTTTTGTACTAAATGATTGAGAATCTGATTAGTATAGCACCCAAGAACATGTTCCAGTTGTTCGTAAAGTCATTCGTAACTTTACGAACAGCTTTTATTATGAAACACCCCAGGCATAGATTAAGCCGTCAATAACAATAATATCTCCGCCATAATGCGAAAGCGTCATGAGCGGTATAAAACTTTAATACACAATGAAACGAACGCGCTGTACATGGCCAACGATTACATTAATATTTTACAAAAATATATCAGCATCAAGGCAGAATAGTAAATATTTGGTCATAAATTTAGATAAGTAATTAATCAAATTAGATTTTCTAGTACCTATTTCTTCATAGCTTATTTAGTTTTGTGTAATCCGAGGGAATACCACCAAACGAAAAAATACATTCACCCTCTTTTTGTTCGTAATATTTTATGGTAAAAAGAAAGAAGAAACATAAAATAGTTAAGAAGAAGAAGGAACTCATGGCTGTTGTATTAGTGATTTCATTTCATTTGAAATAACTCTTTTAAAGCAGGGAATTACTCGACATACTATATAATTATATTATTTTCTATTCATGAGTGTTGCACTGCCTCCTTTTGAACAATTAAGATGTCGGCATCTTTTAATAGCATAACTATAACCATAAACACTAGTACTAGATATTTAACAGAAGTAAAATAATAAATATACCAGTTGACATGTATCCAATAAAGTCGTCGCTGTTCGCCGTATTTTTCATGTATTAATTTGGCTCTAGCATATGCTTAAACCAAACACTAGAGGGGGGTATTCAACAACCGCGATCTCAAAAACTATCCAACAATGTCAGTGCGGGCTATTTACGGCGATCCACCTGCTAAACGAGATGAATAGAACTTCCGCCGCATCGCTCAGTCGGCGTGTTGAGAACAAAGCCGGGCCGCAGGTGCGCCGAATCAATCGGCGCCGCCGAGGGCCCGCCGATGTAAAAACTTTCCGTAAGAAGCCTGACACAGCCACGCCATCTCAGCAAACGGCGCAAGGTGAGTCAAATATCAAGGACTATCTATTCGCAATAAGTCCATCAGAGGAAAGTAATCAATTGCTCAAAGTATCCTTGCTCATCAATGATGTCAAGACTACAGCTGTCATTGACACAGGTACGTCATGCAGTGAACATCATGAGTAGACAAACTCTGAACGCAGTTTGCCAAGACCAATCACCACTCGAAAATACAAGTAAACAAGTCTATGCATATTTTGTCGCCAACAGTCCCATCGATGTTCTTGGGAAAATCTCTCTGCTAATACGTCACAAAGCGCAGACGCAAAGGGCTGTATTCTTCATTACAGAGCACAGTGGTCCTACTCTGCTACGCCTGAATACTGCGAAAGAGCTCCACATGATCGCTTTTACATACAATGTTTAAGCACCACCATCAATCATCGATGAATTCAGTGATCGCTTTGTTGGACTAGGCAAGCTAGCAGGTGTCACATGCAAACTTCACGTAGATCATTCCACTCCTGTTACTCAGCCGCATCGGGTTTATGCACGCTTGGGCTAAAATCACTTGGTCTAATTTCCAGATGGGCTACCTTCATTCGGGCTAAACCCTTTTGGTCCACTCTTCATTTGGTCTAATTTGCACTTGGTCTAATAGCCAGAAGGTCTAATGACCACTTGGGCTAATTATCACTTGGTCTAATTACCATTTGGTCTCATTACCATTTCGTCTACTTTATTTTGTTGTCACTTGGTCTACTACCAGTTCGTCTAATGTCAGTTTGTCTAATTCCCAGTCAGTCTAAAACTAATTGGTCTACAGGCATTTCGTCTAAAATCCACTTGGTCTAGTATCCATTTGGTCTACGTAGCATTTATATGGTCTAATGTGCAGTTGGTCTAACTTTCATTTAGTCCATTTTCCATTTAGTCTAATTGTCAGTTGGTCTAAATGCCAATTTGTCTAAACATCACTTTGTCTAATTATCAGTAAGGCTAATTGCCTGTTGGGCTATTCCCTTTTCGTCTACGCACCTACCAACAACACTATGCGTCATTTTGTTGGCCATCCCTGGACAGGTTGTGGCCAGAGCTTTTTGAAAGGGTCCAGGGGCGGGGGGTTGCTGTCTTGACTCTATATCCTGAGCTGAGGTCAAAAAAAAAAAAAAAATACTGATATCTGTTAGAAAAAAGAAAAAAAAAATGGTGAGAGTCTATGTTCTCTAGTTTTGTACGTAATATAATATTATTGTACACAATTTATATTGTGTCAAACTATCCAATACACCGCTGTGGGGCTGCATATTTTTTTGATATTATGGTATATACTCTATTGTTAAAGTATTTACATAACAAATCAGGAAAAAAACATATATATGTACGATCTTTTGTAAAAAATTGTTATGTTGATGATGAATAATGGAATCCGCTGGAAGAAAAAATAAATAAATAAAAATTGCTGCTCGGTCGCTTCGCTTTCTCGCATAACATAATGTGACTCGGGGAGGGGGTGCAATTCACTGTTTGCCCAGGGCGTCATAATACCTATAGATACGCCACTGCCTTAAAAGAAGAAAAAGAAGGCAGTGAACAAGTATAAAAAGCGGCATTTTTGTGGGTAGCAGGAGACACTTTTTGGGTGCTTGGAAAGGTGACGGGGGGGGGGGGGCATTGTGCCCCCTGCCAACGAGTTAGTTTACGTTTTAGATGAACAAATAATAATAATAATAGTTGCATACTCTTCTTTCTTTTTCTTCTCCTTTTTTTTTCGTTTTTCCTCTCTCTCTCTCTCTCTCTCTCTCTCTCTTTTGGTCACTTGAAAAATCATAGGGGCAACCGCCCCCTGCCCCCCGCCCTGTAGCGCCGCCCCTGAAAAAAGCAGTTTGCATAGCTCAAAAGAATCTGGGAAGCTTAATGGCAGAATATTTAGTTCTTGATATGACAAAGTGTGACACCTTTGAGCAGGAACTTAGCGAGAGCTGGGGACACAGTGCCCAATTAAATGTTTAATAATATTGCAGCAATTAAGATATCCCCCGCCCGAAGTGTGCTCGGTGCGCTCTCTCGCACTTATCTATTGTAACTCATGTCAGTGACATAAAGTCCTATCTATCTCATTTATTGAGAGATTGTGCTTGAAATTAAACGCTTTTGTGGCATCTTCGTCATGAAATCACTGTATAATGCAAGCTTCATGCATGACCTTCAACAAGAACATAGTATTTTGGGTTGTTCGCATTCAAGTTAGGAGTAGAGCAGAATTGCATATTAAAAAGATTAGAAAATATATCCTTAAAATTTAATGTGTGTTAAATACAATGTAAGGGTTCAGCAACGTAACTATTAAAACATTTTCCGTTCTTGTCTTCACCATTTATAATTAAGTTTCCCCCTTTTTCTGTGGGTCGTCTTGCCCCTCCTATGAAAATACCCTGGCACCGCCCCTAGCTTTTATTGACTACTTGCACAAACATTTGTACATCGGATCAAATAAGAAACATGAATAACAGATTATCAACCAAACAAACATAATTTGAAGTGCAGTACAAAATCAGGTTCTTCTATATACTTAAGTCATGAAAGGAAGAGGAGACCTATGAATGTTTTAATTACTAAAAAATAATACTAAATACATGTAATTGAGTTTAATGAATTAAATAATTAATATATAAAATGTAGGGATATTGATTGATCTTGATATAAGCAACAACAAGGTGAATAACTCTAATAGTGCACATTTACGTAGATGACTTCTTTGAAGTTTCATTTTTTAAAGTTTCATTTCCCCGAGTCCTTTCTGAACTTCCTACTATATGGCCAGAAGAATAAATAGTTATTAGGCCAAATGGTTATTAGACTATATGAAAATTAGACCAAATGATAAGTAGCCTAACTGGTTATTAGACAAATTGGATATTAGACCAAATGGTCATTAGACCATATGGGAGTTAGACTAAATGATAAGTAGCCCAACTGGATATTAGACTATGTGGCTTGTAGACAAAATGACTGTTAGACTATTTGGAAATAGACGAAGTGAAAATTAGCCGAAGTGAAAATTAGCCCAAATGGGTTTTAGACTAAATGGGGTTAGCCAAACTGTGTATTAAGCCAAATGGAAATTAGACGAAATGGTAAGTAGACAAACTGGTTGTAGACAAAATGAAGTTAGACCGCGTGGAGTTCGACGAACTGGTGATTAGACCAAGTGGTGGTAGACCAAGCGACGGTGTACCGCCGCATCGCAGGCTACCTTTCCATGTTAGGCGACATGTCGAAACTGAACTTGTACGCCTACAACGGATCGAATTGGACATCATTGAGCCGGTGCATAGTAAACCTACACCATGGGTTTCTCCGATTCGAGTTGTATCTAATCCAAAACAACCAGGCAAAATCAGAATCTGCGTCGATATGAGAGCTGTAAACAAAGCTATCGAGAGAGAGCGACATGTCACACTAACCATTGACGACATACTGGCTAAGCTAAACGGGTCAACCGTGTTTACAAAGCTTGACCTCAACAGTGGGTATCACCAGATTGAACTAGATTAGACATCACGCTATACCTCACTGTCTTCTCCACCCATGTTGGATTATTTCAGTATGTACAAGAGATTGAGTTTCGGAGTCAACAGTGGAGCAGAGCCGTTCCAGAGTTTCATTCAGTCAGCCTTAGGACTCCATCAGTGACGACATATTGGTCTATGCCAAAAATCAACATGAGCACGATGAGCGGTTGGTGAAATGCATGCAACGTCTGGGAGAAAAGAATCTAACTCTCAATGGCGAAAAGTGCGAGTTCAACAAATCTTCGGTTGAATTCTTTGGTCATATCTTCAGCTCATCAGGCGTATCACCAAGTCCCACAAAAGTCAAGTCGTTGATCGAGGCAGCACCTCCTAGCAATCGAGAAAAAGTCCGAAGCTTTCTTGGCTTAGCAACCTACTGTGCCAGGTTCATCCCAAATCTTGCATCGTTATCTGAACCACTTCGTGATCTGACCAGACAAAGCGTTCCATGCTCATGGGAAGATCGTCAGGCCAAATCCTTCACTGACATCAAGCACGCAATAGCACAGCATTGTCACATGGCATATTCCGACTCACATCTCCAGAGATGCCAAGTTCAAATAAATTTTATGCGTGAGATTTTCATGACTCGGCGTTTCGGCGCGCGCGCGCGCCATATCGACGTACGATCTATGCGTACGATCCATGGCCATACGTAGGCCTACGTACAAGAACCATGCGATGCGCGCGCGCGATTCATCGTACTAGTACAGTACATCATGTACGTACCGTGTACGTAGTAGCTGATATGTACATTCATTGCTGCTGCACACTGTGCGCTCTCGATTCGTCGCGCGTGCCAGGCTAGACGGCTCGTGCGAAGGCGGTCGGCCAGTGCGTAATCTAGCAAATAATGCTACTTTTTTTTCCCTGTCGGGTCCCGATGCGTGAGAAAAACGGGTGCCATGCGTGAGACCGTGAGACGGACCCTACATGCTTGAGTCTCACGCATAATGCGTGAGACTTGGTAGCTCTGCATCTCCAGTCTACTGTCGTGGTAGATGCTGGTCCTGTTGGGCTATATGTGCCATGCTAGTACAACACAGTGATCAAGGCGGCAAAATCGTAGCATTCGCGAGCCGTTCATTGACAGCTGCAGAGAAGCGGTATTCACAAACCGAGCGTGAAGCCCTAGCAGTAACGTGGGGAATTATACACTTCCATCTCTACGTTATGGCAGCAAGTTCACGGTCATTACAGACCATAAGCCACTAGTGCCATTGTTCAACAGATCCAACTCATCTCCGCCAGCGAGGATCGAAAGATGGATGCTCTACCTTCCGCAGTACGATTTTGTACTAGAATACCAACCAGGAGAGGGGGGGGGGGGGGGGTGTTTCATAAAGAGTTGTTCGTAAGTACAAGCAGTCTTTCGTAAGTTGGTAAATGCTGTTTCACAAAGTTGTTCGTAAGCTAAGTGCGACTCGATTTAGCAAGAAATATAACATGTTCATGGACGAGCCTGTTCTTAGGCAAATTATATGCAAATTAGATAAACAAGAAAATTTATTGTCGTACATGTTTTCCAGCGGTCTACAGTCTGTTAACTTCGAAGGTAAGATAATTTTTTTTTATAATCTTGTTAAAATAATGACGTTCTTATGGCCTTTCTAAGATTAGTGTAGTGCGATTTTCACCGTCGATTCATGATATAAATTATTAAATGTCTTGTACTATACGCGTCTTACTGTAGTGTAGGCGATTAATTTAGATTAGTCCCATATATATTATATTGTAGTTGCAGTTGCGTTTGACTCGGATCGGAAGGGGGAAAAAAGCTCATGCCGTTATCATGGTTATGGAATTTCTTGTGTTTTCGTCTACCATTCAATGATTTTAATAATTAGCAGGTTTGACTACTTACGTTACAGTCTTAAGTTTAGGAGGTCTAAAGTCAACTCTAGTCTAGTCTAACTTACTCAGTCTAACTATAACAAGTTACTCTAAGTCTAAATCTAAAAAGTAAAGACTAAAACTAAAACTAAAAGACTACAGTGGCGTATCCGGGGGGCGCAACAGGAGCGCGCCCCCTATTGGCCGTCGTAAAAAAAAATATATATAGGCCCTAGGCCTATAGCACTATATAGCACTATTTTGCATCTCATCCCTTCTTCAGAAGCAAAAATTCTCCCCCATGACGGCGATCAATAATTCCTGGCGCCCCCCCCCCTATTGGGAAATCCTGGATACGCCGCTGCTCTACCTTCTAAGACTCCAACTTAGTCCAACTTTATTAACTCACTGTTATTACTTTTTAACACTAATAACAGTTTAACAGTAACAAGTTAATGGCAATGTATGCAGATCAAACCACGAATAGATCTAGTGGTCATATTGGCGTAGGCCTAGATCTAGGACTACTTATTAATATCAGTATTATTAATAAGTAGTCTGAGTAGTATGGCTATGCCTATGAGTATGACTGTAGGCTAGATCTAACTTATTAATTTAAAAAAAAAAAAAACAAGCTAACACTAACAAACATTTAGTAACAGAACAGTAACAAACTTAGTAACAGTACACTAACAGATACAGCCATACTCATAGTACTTAGCTTTTACTTTTTCACGTATATGTACAAGCTTGTAGGCCTACTCCATAATAATATTTTTGATGGGTGAATAGGCTTCAATAGCTTTTGTGTGTATCAGCGGGCCTTTTTCCAGTTAGACATGTTAGATCCACTCACACTTAGGGGCCTATGCGAAGTTATTGGAGATCATTCATACATGAGACTTGATTGTGAGGAAAATAATTATTTAAAATTTCACTTTGAACTCTGTAAACCCCAAATTTGTGGCACAGTAAGATTAAGACTTAAAGAGTCCCTGAATCAGGTAATCTAGCAAATATAAGAAAATTAAATCTTGCTTAGCCTTAGAGTTAGAGAAATGTTGTTGTCTGTTTTTGACTGCTGCAATAGTAAGTTAAATGTTGGACACAGTGCCTTAAAAGGTTAGGCAAGGGCCTATGACTTGTTTTATAAGTGCGACCGGGTCTGGGCATTGAGTATGACTGTCACTGAGTCATACTAAAGCTTGGTTCAGATAAAAATCGGCGGTACCGATATCTCGGCGATTTGATAAATTTTATAGGCGTCGGCGAGATTGACGTTGCGATCCGATGTCGGGGTATCCAGCAACGCTTGTGCTATCGAGCATTCACAAAAACCGACGTCCCCCCGACGGTTTCCTTTGAACATCGTCAATGGGGGGGGGGGGGGGGGGGTATATGTCGGCGTTCAGTCGGAGAAAAAACGACGATTAGTCAATGGTCCCCGGCCGAGTCAATGAAATCGGAGATAAAACGATGATACGCCGCCGATTAGTCAATGGTCCCCCGGCCGAGTCAAAGACTAGCCGCCGGCACTGCGTTTTGAACAATTTTCCCACACTTTTTGTTCACTTTCCTCAGCACTGCTACTGACAGCACGTGTTTTGCAGTTCAGTGCCATTTTGTGAAAAAGGCTATACGTATAATGATAACATATCACGCAATGTCACTCATTCATAATCACTGACATGCCCCCGATATATCTGCGACGCGCCGGCGGCTAGTCGTTGACTAATCACCGTAGGGTCTTAGATGTGTCGCCGCCATGCTGTAATCGGCCGGGAAACAATGACTAATCAGCAGCTTTTCGTCGATTAATCTACGATTGCACGCCGACAGCCGCCGAAAAGTCGGCGATGGGTGCCGATAGGGCTTTCTTCGCCGATCGATCGCAAAATTTTAACTCGCACTTTAATACAAATGACCGACAGGCCGCCGATCACCAAAAATAGTCGTTTCTGTCGGCGGAAAACCCGATTGATCGACGAAGCATCTCAGACTTGCCGCCGAATATGCCCCTCTCACCCCCCAAAATCCATCGAAATCCCATCGACGGCGCGTCGGATCGTTTATGTGAACCCATGCTTAACTTAGAGTTAGACTCTAATGTTAGAGAGTGACTATCCAGGGGCGGATCTAGCTTTTTTCCACAAGCCGTGTAGCGGCGAGCCGACTTTTTGCTATTTTGAACCCCCGTAAGTGATGTTTTCCTGGCATCTACTAACGCAATGGAGACCATAAAAAGCAGTCCATGATAACGTGTGGGTCTGGACATATGATGCCGTTTTTCTATGCACATTAAAGTTTTACTTGGCAGCCAAGGGGGGGGGGGGGGGGGTTAAACCCCCTAAACCCCCCCCCCCCCGTAGATCCGCCACTGCTATCTCTCTGAGACTCCGAATCTGACTCAATTAATATGACCACTAAATTCATTTGGTGTGTCTGTATGTATCTGTAGATCTGTAGTGCTAACTTTAGTTTTACTGTTATGATGGTTCAATCAGCAAAATGTCCTCTCCAGACACATCCACGCTAACTAGGGCTACTTTCCTTTCTGTGGCTCATGTAGTATTGTTATATAATTCTACTTCTTTTTAAAACTAGTTTTACTTTTAGATCTCAAGGGTCAGTTGCTTGGTGCACGCGAGACTGCCCTGGGCATTTCCCTTGTTAATTTTACCAATTTTGGTGAGTGACGTAGAACATATACGATTATCATCTGTAAGCTTCCCACATTCTAGTGATTTGCCATATTTGTGCTTTTCTTGGAATAGCCGCTTTAAGTCAGTAGTAGGACTGAGTTTACTTACTTATACTTACAATTTCTGTTCATTTGCACAATCCAAATAGCTGTAAATTTTTGTTTGTCTTTTTTTTAATTCCAACAGAAGTATGTCTGTCATCAACAATGATAACCGTGTTGCCAAGGTAACTTGACATTGACCATAATTCATATCAGATAAATTTGGGTGAACTTATCTATTGACTTAGAATAATTGAGAATGGGATATCCATGCATATTGATTAGTGGAGCTTTATGTATTGCCCAAAATGCAGATGAGGTAATATGAATCCAATAAGAGAAATGTGTAAAATCATAGATCATTCAATTCAAGTGAATTATAACTGAGATATCTTGACCTATACTACAAAAAAAAATGGTTTTAAAAAATAATGCTTGCTTACCATGTATTCACCATTTTAAATTTAGCGTGCACAGAGATATACATGCTCTCACTGCAATACGTGTTAACGCACATTAAATACTATGTTAAAACTGCTGAGCTTTATTGTGAAAATGGTAGTACATGAATGACTAGAACCATATTTACAAGTACAACATTGATAAAGTTTCTTTACCATATGTCAATGAGAGGCAAATCAGTTAAAATTTAAATGCCTACATTCGAGTATTATCCGAGGTATTAAATTCTTTAGTGATGAAAATGTAAGGTTTGAAGTGCTGTTCAATGTTATATTTAGTCTTCTTTGTTTTCAAAAGTTAGATAAAGTTCAATATACACATCCTTTTGTTTATATTTTTATTGTGAGAAGCACACAAGGAAGAGGCAAAACAACTTCACAAAAGAAAAGCAGTTGCGAATAGTTGAGTTCGTTAAGAGGCGCAGCTTGGACCTGTTTGGGAAGGCAGGATATTGTGGAGTAAAGGTACCATTAAGTCTTTTTAAATGACAAGAACTTGTATGCCAGAAAATCATTGAGTTTGTTGAAATAAATTTTGGCCTTTCAAGAAAAAAAGGATAGAAATAAGGTCTTCCCCCTCCACCCCCGGTGCAGAAGAAAGAAACAGAAGAAAAAATGATTAAATGAATAATGGATATATAATAATGACTACCTCAGATTGCAAGATTTTGTAGAGAAATAAATGGATTATCCAATATCCATTTTAAAACATAAATGTATGGACTGTTGTAATGCAGACCTTATTCTTTTACAAAGAGTGAATTCATCCACAGATATTCAATTAACCGACATTTTATTCTCAGGTGGAGCAGAGGAAGCAGTCAGCAGTCGGGGGGGGGGGGGGGGGGGGAGCAGAGCGGGAGTGGAGGGATGTGAAAAAAGTGGCAGGATCTGAAGAGTAGGGCCATGAAGATCTCTGCCAAGGCAAGGCTTACCGGTGAGGAATCAATCACCACTGATTGTGGATTAATTACTGTCACTATTTCGTCTATAGTACATTGACTGGGCTTGTTCCAAATGGGTGGGTAATGTTGCATTACTGGAATGCCTCCATTGACTGGAATGCCACCATTCGTCCAAAGGCCTCCCCCCCCCCCAAGATTTTGCATTGACTTTTTCTAGATACCGTATCGTTATTATCAGGGGCAGATCCAGGATTTTGCAAAAGAGGGGGCACAGAACCCCAAAATTACACATTTAAGGAGATATTTTTTTTCATGTACTTAAGGTATGCCAGTTGCGTTTCAAAAGGAGGAGGGAGCGGCCGATTCGCCCCCTTCCCCCCCCCCCCCCCCCCCTCTGGATCCGCCCCCTGATTATTATCAGTAATCGGGCGGATACAGGATTTTGGGTAAAAAAAGGGGGGAAGGGCATATGCAGGGCTATCAACTTTGGATGGAGATCTGTACTTTTAGATTGCTCAGTGGGGGGGGGGGGGGGGGGGGGGGGAGGATGATGAGAATTTTTTCGCAAGCCCTTCAAAGTTGCTCATGAGGGGGTCAGATTTTATGGGATCCAGTTTTCTTCCCGTAATTCTCTGACAAGCAACGAAACCCACACAAATAAAAAAAGAGTTATCACTTCCAAAAGGGGGGCACAATCATAAATTGGGGGGGGGGGGGGGCACAATACATTCTTTTCTTTCGGGGGGGGGGCTCCATGATGTCCAAATGTCTCACCTATATTCTTGCAAGTAATTTTTATACACGCGAAGAGTCGTATTATGGCATGGCACGCGCTGTCCATCTGTCCAGCTATCGATACGTTAGCAAATTCTTATGCAGATAACTCCATCCTCCTTTGTTTGATCAATTTTTTCCATGCTTGCATGGATTGATGATATTGATAAGCAGATGTGCATGAAGGTGATATAACTTGGGTTGGATAGCTTGGTCTAAGGTCATGGAGGTCATAGACCTCAAAATACCCATTTTCCGAGCGTTTAATGCTCTGTCTTGGGTTCTGATTTTTAATTGTTCCTTCACAGGAATTTTATTTAAATGATTGTTAATATTATGTGTATTAATTCTAGCTTTACTCTTCAACATATAGGAGGAGGACCACCAACTCCCATGGACTTTGTTAGTCAGAAGGTGATGGAGGCGATTCCCTCTGAAGTAAAGGAGGGGCTGGCAAGTTCACAAAATGAAGCTGGGTTAGGGGTAGGCTGAATACAATATTTTCCAGTTATGAGATGCATATGTGTATTTAGTATTGTTTTGAAGTCACCTTTTTTGTTATTAAGAACTAATTCACTCCAACATAAGAAAGTGGGACAAGTTACCTCTTAGAAATCCTGATAGAGTTCAGAACACAAGAGGATAAAATTCATACTTGTCCGGACTTGATTAATGAAGACAAAAAGGAGATGAATTACAAGTCAAATCCTGGGATGCATAATAAAATTATTTATGAAATACTGTTTTTTAAATTTTAGGTGTGTGATTTTTATCATTGATTGGTCGAGGGGGGGGGGGGGAGGGAGGGGCACTTGTATATTGGCAATACGTAAAATGACTGTCAATACTGCCTTCTTCATTGCCAACTGCAGCTCTCGAGAATCGACTTTGCTTAGCAAATAGCTGCTCTAGAGACCCATGCTCCACATGTACATCTCCTGTATAGTAAGGTGACGGGACCTGCACCACTGGCTTTGCTTCTCCTGTGGAATGTCTCCTCCCGGAACCCTATATTCTCCCCTTCTAATCCGCTCCATAGAGAGGAAACTCCCATTTTTACTTTAGCTGCAACACATTTTTGCGGTAAAATAATTTGATAATTCTTACTTGTTTATGTTTCATAGAGTGCTTTTCATTTCTTTTTTTCCTTCAATTTTAATCCTATCAGGAAACCACTAATTCACAAGACTCTGAAGATGACATTGAGGAGAGGGCTGATGACATTGAGGAGAGTGCTGAGGAGAGGGCTGATGACACTGAGGAGAGGGCTGATGAAATTGAGGCAACGGAGATCATGCCAGAAAATGTAGAAGATGATGTTGTCGTGGATAACCTGAACACAGTGACTCAAATTTTTGCCTCCCCCCCCCCCAGACTCTTACCTAATACACGATGACCTGCTAAAAATAAGTGGTCAGCTCGCAACGATTATTGCTCTCCTGAGAAAGCGGGCAAATTGCAAGGAGCAGTAAGATTCACTGTGTTCCGGTTGCCTTATTTTGTAGTATGTTTATTATTATCTTTAACTGTTAAACATATAAATTGCATTGATCCTTTAATTAAAGGCAGTCAATCAATAATTGTACGATGCCTTTCAAAAATAAGTATACCCAAATTTGGTAGATTCTAATAAAAAATTCATAACCTTTGGTGCTTTAAAATTCATTTTATAGTAAAAAGCAACTTATATTCTGTCAATTGGTATCGTGTTCATAACTGTGCTGCAATGGGCGACTGAGCAGCAGGCTTTTTAAAAAGTATTGTCAAAATCTTCTTGGGCTGAAGCAACGAACGTGGGTCATAACCAATTTTGCATATGTTAATTCCAGTTTGAAAACAATTCTCGCTACCTCAAATATGCAATTTTCGACGTAGAGGGCAATATTATGCATGGAAATGGTCCGCATCTTCGTCAACTTCACTTCCGGTCCGTATTGAAATACTACGGCTTATTATGAATAAAATGAGTGCTAAAATGCTTAATTTTTGGATCGCATGACATAAACCACTCAAATTTTGAAAATGCAACCAATTGTCTCAATAAATCATGGTATCTTTTCCAACATGTCGGTTAATTTATACTCAAACTCGAGGATTTTTGTAATACCTGTGTACATTTTCAATGCAAAAAGACAAACACTTGTCGACCCAATCGGGATATTGTCAGCACTGCGCATGCGTGGTTTGCATGACAAACGCCATCTGTTGGCGAAATTGCGTATTTGGGGTAGCGAGAATTGCTTAATAATTATTTCAATTGATTTTGTGCATATGGATAAAAAAGGTGTTATTTTATGCTTATGCTTATTACAGGCATAATTTATTATATTTTCTTTGCCATGCTGACACCATTTCGGTTTCATCCGCATCCCTTTTTATTGAGTCATTCAAAATGGACAGTTTATTTGGGAAGCTATCTTATTGAGGGAAGTTTACTAGCAATTACTTTTGCAATTCTTAAAACATGTATCCTTCATTATATTTTTCCAATCATTAAAGTCAGCAATTTTTTGAGATATAGCCTTTAAAGTGTCACAAATATATGCCTCTTTAAGGCCAATTTTAACACCTTTCCGCATAATTTTGATTATTATATTTCATATACATGTATTACCATCAAAGATGGTTCTAGGATATATAGCAGTCTCTGTACCAAAGTACAGAGACTGCCCTCCTTCGTGTTAAAAACGACATTTTACTTGCCCTGGATCAGCACAAAGAAGCTGTGCTTGTGCTCCTAGACTTCTCAGCTGCTTTCGACACAATTGATCACAACCATCTCTGTCATCGCTTCTCCTCCCACTTTGGCATCAGTGGAATAGTTCTTAAAGTAGGTATTCAAAGAAAATCACAAATATGGCAATTAATGTATCACTAGAAACTGGGAAGCTTACAGATGGCAATCGTATAAGTTTTATGTCAACTGCGTATCTGATGATTATAAAAACAACACAAATAAAAGCTCTTCTCAGCATCTGGAATATCCGAGGATTCGCCAGAAATATAGCGATGTTTTGATGTCGTCACACTCGGGATCGATCCTGCTTAAGCAGACGACGTCCTATAATGAATGAACGTAATTGCAATGCAATTATTTATCAAATTATAAAGAGTTTGGTGTATTTAAACATGACCTTATTTCACACCATTATAAAGGGAAAGTGAAACTGATTCTGATAGCTAAAACCGTTTGATTGTAAATACACAGGAGAAGGGTCAATGATCAATGAAATAAACCCCACTTTCAAATCGAAAAGCCCTCCGAATAGTAGCAGGATGGTATTCGTTCCCTCTTGAAACGCCGAACATGCCCCGGTGCAAGCAGCTGAAAAAACAATGGCGTCTTATTTTGTTTACAAGTGACTGATTCCTTTATATTTTTAACGCTGCATTTTTCATCAAAATAATACCATACACGAAGTTAAGAGTGAGGCAACAGACTAACATTAAGACTGACGCTATTGAAGGAAGAGAAATAAGTGAAGAGGAGATGACAAAATAGGCTCTGAAAAATGTGTAAGATGTTATGGGACATCGTCTGCTTAGACAGGACTGGTCCATGGTGTGTCGTCACATATCTCAGCAGCGTTCGAGGAGCTCTTCAGCTGCTATATCGGGGGCTGTATTTTACCGTTTTATAATTGATAATAATCATTACTTCAAATGTTTCCAAGCGTTGAATTTGGATAACCTTGTTTAATTTATGCCATCTATGCAATAATAAGTATTAAGCCAATATTTAAAATCATTAAAGTTCTACTTTAAGTGGTCTTCTTCTTACCTGAGTAATAGAAAGCAATCTGTCGTCATTGACTCAACTAATTCTGATTATCATCGTCTTTCGTGCGGTGTTCCGCAGGGCTCTGTGGCAGGGCCCATAGAATTCATGTTATTCAGCGCTCCTCTACAAGACATCATATCTGCACATGGTGTCTCCTCTGTAGCTTATGCCGATGATACCCAGCTCTACATCACCTTTGACCCTGCTGAACGTGCATCTGCCGTCTCTAAAATGGAAGCCTGTATTCGTGACGTGAAATCTTTGGCTGTCCAAAATAATCTTGCTCTTAATGATTCTAAAACTGAAATATACCTCCTCCCACCTTCCAAATTGGTCACTCTACCATCACCCCATCGCATGTCGCCAAAAACCTACGAGTATTTATGGACTCTTCTTTAACCATGAGAAACCACATCGATCATCTTTGTAAGTCAGCACTCATGGCCATTAGAAAGATCAGTAAAATTCGTCGTTATCTTGATGATGACACTGTATCTCGATTAGTTCATGCCCTTGTCACCTCCAGACTTGATTTTTGCAACTCATTTTTTTTTGGTCTCCCTGGTAAAAAAACTCCAACGTATCCTAAGCATAGCTGCCCGCCTCATCTCACGCGTCCCTCCATCTTACCACATTACACCTATTCTTCAAAATCTTCACTGGTTACCTATTAACATGCGCATCACTTACAAGATTAACCTCCTCACCTTTAAGTCTGGACTCTCTCCTACATATCTATCTGATCTCCTGCAACGTTATATCCCATCACGGACGCTACGCTCTTCATCTCAATCCTTCCTTCAACTTCCACGCCGCATTTCATCTACATCCTATGGACGAAGATCACTTTTACATGCCGCCCCTGCATTATGGAACGACTTACCACTTTATATTCGTACAGCAAACAATGTGAGCACTTTCAAATCCTTGTTAAAAACCTACTTGTTTAATGTTGCCTACGCTTGAATGTACTGTTTTATAAATGTATCACTAAAATGTTTATGTTGTGTATTAATTATTCAATATAATACATGTATTTTCTCTTCACTTCTAAAAAGCGCTTAGAGACTTTAGCATTTTCCGCTATATAAGTATCCATTATTATATTATTATTATATAGCCCACCAAAGTAGTGGGCACACACGGCCAGCCAAGAAATTGTCATCGCAAATCTGGTATTTTGGCACTACATATGTTCGCTTGAACCTTAATTGTAATATCATTCATATGCACTTTTTGGAAGATACCTTATTAGAGGGTAAAGCAAATGACTATTTCACTGTTGTAGTCAGTCACAAAGTGGAGTGATGCCACTATCTCCATTTGAATGTAGCCAAAACAAAAGAGTTAGTGTTTGATTTTTTGAGGAAATCAGGACGGCATGAAACGATCGTTCTGCATGACAAGGTTGAGCAGGTGAACGAGTATAACTATCTTGTAAGTCTAGTTACAAATACATTAGACTGGACAGCAAATGTACAAACACTATGCAAAAAAGAGATCCAGAGATTATACTTTCTGAGAAAGTAGTAATCGTCATGTCAACAAAAATTATCCTGCTTTTGTTTTACTGCACTTTAATCCAGAGCATACTCACGTAAAACTGGGATGTTATTATGGGAATGACATGCAGCGGAACCGAAATCGCTTTGGCCGATTGAGAAGATCTCGAGTGGCTTAACGAGGAATAGGAAATGATCTATCTTCTCTTAGTTGTTTGTTTGAAGAGAGAGTGTTGTCCAAAGTTAACAAAATTATGAACGATAAAAGTCATCCTCTTAACGAAACATTTTATCGCTCTGGTATCAGGTTTCCGTTCAACACATGTTCAACCAAATTGTCAGAAGGTAGTATAGGCCATAGTTCACTTTCTTATAATTTTATTGACACATCTTTTACCCTTATCTGTTGGGGACGAGATGATCAAAATGACACTAGAAGGGATGAAATATACGATCAGAGGGGATATCATCCGCCAACAACTGCGGGTGGGAGGTCGGCTAACCAATTGTCTGAACGGCGACCGTTTTGTTTATATTGACCCGCCCACACAGCCCCTCCCCCGTTTTCTCGTCATTGGCAATCACTTCCGAGCTAGAGCTTTTCATGTCGGCCAACCTGATAAGAGAGAGTCAGTAGCCACGACTTGTTCTAAATGTCTCGCCTTAGGCCATCACGCTTCCTCATGCACAAATCCAGTAACATGCCGTGCATGTAAAAAGTCTGGACATTACAGCCATAGTTGTCCAGAGAATAACACTATGCATCATCAACGTAGTAATCTACACAAAGTCGACTCGTCAGCGACCACGCCCACTGATGACGTAATGGTAAACAAAACGCCACGTGTAGCGGATTTCTGTGATGAAGCCCACACCAGCGCACAGGTAAAGAAAACACGCCAAATCGCAATCGCTGATTTCTTGAGAGTTAGTAGAGATGGGAGTGCCCGCGATGAACGCGTTTCGCGGCAAAAAGATAGCGATGGAGGTGCTGGAAATGCGCCAGTCTCACACCTCAGCTCTGCTCAAGACGACGATGATGATGATACTTACGATCAACACAGTTCATCTTCGAGCTCCAGTGATGAAGAGAGATCGCCACTATCACCAGAGACTCCTACCTTAGAGAAAAAGAATCGCGGTCAATCAACGAAAAGGAAGCGTAAACAAAACACAAGAAGCAAGAAGTCAGAATGTAAAGAAAAACTAAACAAATGAACTTTGATGTTACGCATGTAAAATAAAGAACGATAATGAAACAAACCAAAACTTGACGAAAATGGGAAATGGTAAAGTAGAATTAATTCACTTCGTATCTCTCAACGTAAGAGGGCTACGCGATAAAGGAAAGAGAAGTAAAATGTTTGCATGGCTTCGAGCACAAAAAACAGATATTGTTTTTCTACAGGAAACATTTTGGACGAAAGAATTAGAAAAAATTATCACTTCAGAGTGGAAAGGTATGTGCTATTTTAGCCACGGGACGAATCACTCGAAAGGTGTTGCGATATTATTCCGTAATAATGTACCTTTTAAGATTGTAACAAGTCACTGTCGAAATGATGGTAGAGCCATTGCTCTCAGAATCTTGTATCAAACTAATTATTATACTATTCTTAATATATACGCACCTACCAAACTGTCGGAAAAGAATGTATTCTACAGGAATATTCTTTATTGGTTTAAAAGAATTAGAAAAGATGATGATTTGTTAATTTGTGGAGGTGACTGGAATACTATACAGAAACCTTCCTTGGACACACGTGGAGTATCTCATTTATATAAACCTAATAAAAATCTTTTGAAATTTATTCAACAGAATAAACTTATAGATATTTGGAGAAAAATGTACCCAACAAAAAGACAATTTACTTGGCGTCAGTCGTCGTTTGGGATTTTTTCAAGGTTAGATTATTGGCTCATTTCTTCTTCCTTGTATTATTCGATATACAGTACAGATATTCGCCCAGCACTTAAGTGCGATCACAATGCTGTGTCACTGAAAGTAAAAGTTAGTAGTTTTGCTCGTGGGAAAGGATATTGGAAATTGAATAATGCCTTACTCCATGATGAGATATTTAAAGAAAACATAAGTCGTTTAATCTTGAATGTGAAATTACAATATGCACATCAAAGCCCACAATTGAAATGGGAACTTTGTAAAATTAAAATCAAAGAATTTGCCATTAAATATTCTAAAGAAAAACAAAATCAACAAAATCAAAGATTAAAACAATTACAGAACAAACTGAATGAATTGTGTGTTAAAGTTGATGAAAACCCAACAAATAGTAATTGTCGGGAAATGGAAGAAATAAAGAATAAGATTGATAAACTGTATACGTATAAATGTAAAGGTGCTTATGTTAGAGCCAGAGAAAAGTGGTTAGAATATGGCGAAAAGTCCACAAAATATTTTTTGAAAAGAGAATCCCTTAATGGTAAGAAAAAGGAAATGGATTCTGTAACATACGATGGTAAGACTGTTACGACTCCAAATGAAATGTTGTATGTTACTACTGAGTATTATAGAAAATTATACTCAGTAAATGAAAATATTTGTATTGGCAACATTGAAACTTATTTAAAAAACACAGATTTAAATCGGTTAAACGAAAACGATGCACTTAGTTGTGAAGGTCCTTTAACAGAAAAGGAATGTTATCAAGCCATTATATCAATGAAGAATAATAAATCACCTGGTGGAGATGGGTTAAGTGCGGAGTTTTATAAATGTTTCTGGCATGAAATTAAAGAAATATTAGTTCATAGTTTGAATAAAGCATACGAAAAAGGAGAGTTATCAGATAGTCAAAAACAAGCAATACTTACGTTATTATACAAAAAGGGTGATAGAAAAAATTTAGATAATTGGAGGCCCATTTCTTTATTAAATATAGACTACAAAATTATAGCGAGGGTTTTATCTAGACGGTTGCAAAATGTTATTCATAATATAGTTTCTTTTGATCAAACTGGTTATATAAAAGGTCGCTCTGCCTCCGAAAATTTAAGATTGGTTCAAGATGTGATTGATTATTGCAATACAATGGAAATGAATGGAATTTTACTTTTTTTAGATTTTAAAAAGGCATTCGATTGTGTTAACCATATTTTTCTTTTTGAAACACTGAATAGACTCAATTTTAAAAAGTCGTTTATTAGGTGGGTTAAAGTGTTATATACAAAAGCTCAAGGTAAAATAATTAATAACGGATGGATTTCGCAACCATTTGACATAAAAAGAGGCGTCAGACAAGGATGCCCTCTATCGGCATTGCTGTTTGTTTTAGTTGTAGAAGTGATGGCAACACGGATAAGATCCAATGTAAACATAAGTGGTATACGTGTGCCAATGAAAGAATTACCTTATGAATATAATTTGAAAATTTCCCAGCTAGCTGATGATACGACGTTATTCGTTGATTCTGTTTATTCAGGTGATCTTGCTATGAATGAAATAGTTTTGTTTGGAAACACTGCTGGACTAGAATTAAATTTTGGAAAAACACAAATTATGCCTTTGAATATTGATATTAATACAACAAAATGTGTTGATAAGTTATCATGGTCAGATGAACCTATAAAGTATCTTGGTGTCGTATTATGTAAAAATATTAATGAGTTCAATGATCTCAACTGGTTAGCTAAAATTAATAAAATAAAACATATAATTAGCTTGTGGAAAATGAGAAATTTGACATATATTGGAAAGATAGTAGTTATAAAAATGTTACTTATATCACAACTGATTTATTTAGGTTCATGTTATATTCTTCCTCGTGAATATGAAAAAGAATTAAACAAATTGATCTATTCCTTCTTATGGAATTCAAAAAGAGAAAAGGTAAAACGAAAAGTTGTTAATCTTTCAATGTATGAAGGTGGTCTAGGAATGTTAGATTTAAATGCTCGATTTAAGTCACTAATACTTTCCTGGTTGCCGAAATTGTTAGATAATAGCACAAAGAAACCATGGAAATATTTTAGCTTCTTCTGGATAAATAAATTGGGAGGATTACCTTTATGTTTACAATGTAATTGTTCAGTGAGCGATATACTTTCATTGTGTAAAAAACACAAATTCCCTCTGTTTTATTGTAATTTACTTTCAATTTGGGCCGAAATGCGTTTTGTTGATTTTCTACATTCTTACGATATCCAAAACGAGATTATATGGAATAACACGAATATTAAGTTCAATGGTAAATTACTGTATTTTGATACGTGGCATGAAAAAGGTATAGATAGAGTAAATGACATAATTAAAAATGGAACATGGAAAGATTATTTACAAATTGACCAGACATTAATGACCAATTCTTTGCTGGTCAAATTCCAATATTCTAAGATTAAAAAAGCCTTTCCACGTTTTTGGTTTGATAATTTGAATAGATCTGAAGTAAACATTAACTATAATCCTCAATTGTTTCAAATTAAAACAGGTGATTATATCAATATTTTGAATACTAAAACAAAACAATTTTATTCTTTGTTGGTTGATTTGAAATCTTCTGAACCAAATGTATGGTACTTTTGGCAGCACAAACTTCAATTAGCAGCAAATTTTAATTGGATTTCATTACTGAAATTCAAGTTTGGAAAATTGATAAATAACAAAATAAAACAATATAACTTTAAACTAATTCATAAAATCTTACCGTTTAAAGACAATTTATATATTTGGAAAATTACATCTGATATTACGTGCAAATACTGTAAAAGAGATGAAAATACTTTCCACGTTCTATTATATTGTCCTGAAGTTAATGTATTCTGGCTTAAAGTAAAATATTTAATCAATACTGTTTATGATTTATACATTGATATTAATGAAAAATTATTATTTACTGGATATGACATTGATAATGAAAATATGATTCTTAACATTATCCTATTGTTTGCTCAATATACAATTTATAGGGTGTATGTTTTAAGTTATTTGAAATCTAAACAGTTTAATTCAGTTGTAATGTTTCTTGAATTTAAAAGATATCTCATGGAAAATGTGAAATATCTTATAAAGAAAAAACAACTTAAGCTCTCAGAGGAAAAGTTTGAACGATTAAGAAATGCTGAAGAAAATTAAGCTTACGATATTCGAATCAATTAGAAGACTGTATAATCGTATATATTTTATGAATTCTTCCTTTGTGTAAACTGTGTAATATGTATTGAGTTATTTTTTAATAATAAATTCCTCGTCTGAGGATCAAAAAAAAAATCTTCTCTTAGTTGTTTGTTTGAAGAGAGAGTGTTGTCCAAAGTTAACAAAATTATCAAACGATAAAAGTCATCCTCTTAACGAAACATTTTATCGCTCTGGTATCAGGTTTCCGTTCAACACATGTTCAACCAAATTGTCAGAAGGTAGTATAGGCCATAGTTCACTTTCTTATAATTTTATTGACACATCTTTGTTTTTGGTAATTAACTAAAGTTTATATAAGATTTCTGATGAAATATGACAAGAAAGGAAAGGTAAATATGACAAGAAAGGAAAGGTAAAGAAGATGAAAAATTAGGAGAAGAAATAGAAGTTGAAAAAAAAAAGAAGATGAAACGAACTCAATTCTATTATTTCTCCAAAAAGGAACAAGTATATACATATTAAATATCATAATTATTGATAGGATTAAAGTAAATTGAATTGAATATATCATAAAGAAAGTAAATGTGAGAAAATTACAATGCCCCGACCGGGATTCGAACCCGGGGCCCTGGATTACATGACCAGTGCTCTACCAACTGAGCTATCCGGGCTCCCGTCGAGGCAAAGTAACAATCTCACATATAGCCCCTCTCTTTCCATCGAGCGCAGGGGGTAACATCCATACCAATTCCATGCGTACGCTATATGATGGCCTACCAATGAGACAGGTTTTCCCTCGAAAGTCGGGCAAATCCATGCCAATTAATTTCTATAGAGGACAATTTGAATTTGTAATTAAATATCATAATTGATAGGATTAAAGTAAATTGAATATATCATAAAGAAAGTAAATGTGAGAAAATTACACTGCCCCGACCGGGATTCGAACCCGGACTCTGGATTACAGACCAGTG
This sequence comes from Heliocidaris erythrogramma, assembly GCA_025617745.1. NCBI lineage: Eukaryota > Metazoa > Echinodermata > Echinoidea > Camarodonta > Echinometridae > Heliocidaris > Heliocidaris erythrogramma. Next base: position 57,038,600 of record CM046853.1, read on the forward strand.
CTCTACCAACTGAGCTATCCGGACTCCCGTCGAAGCAAAGTAACAATCTCTCATATAGCCCCTCTATTTCCATCGAGCGTAGGGGGTACATCCCCCTACGCTCGATTGATGTTTATGTATATTTAATTCTTAGACATTTTTACACCTGAAACATATTTATATCAAAGCTTTTAACATATACATTCAGTCTACTAGAACAGCATGGGAGCGTTTCATGAAAGGAAGTTGTTATAAGCTACTGAAATCCTTGCATCTGATTGGCTGAGAGCAAATTTGTCGGATAAAATTTCTGACAAGTCCCTTCATGAAAGGCCCCCCAGGTTTCGCATACATTGTTGTCGATTATTAGTTATTGTATGGATGTTGCTAAGTCACAAATTTATAATTTCTCCATACAAGGTGAGCATCTTCCCTTTCAATATCAGTCCTTTACAGCTAACATACAAGTCCTGATTTCAGAAAATTAGGGGGAAAAGTGCTTCCACAATCACACAGGCACAGCTGTAGAGAGAAAATGCTTAACTTTTGTTACTTAGTTTCCAATATGCATTACATATGTCTGCCTGATAGTTATTTACAACATATAAGTTCATACACTATCATCCATATTGTACTCCATTTGGGAAAAATATATGTAATCATAATGCAATGACATTAAAGTGTTCACATGTTTTTTGTCAGAAATAAGTATATACTCTACTGTTTAATCATGGTTGCATTCATATAATCCTAATCCTGAACTCGGGTGTCATTTACCAGGTCATTTACACCTTCGTTCCACACAAAATTGAGCATTCATTTCGAAAGAAGTGTTGTAACATTCATTAAGGGCTGTAAATCATAAGTTCACACAAAAATGAGTAAAAAGGTATGCGTCAGCACAATTAAAAACATCTGAAATCAAGAAAAAGTTCCCTGTGGGCCAGAACAAAATTCAATGTTTGAATGTGGATCGAATGCAATCCAGGCGGCTCATTTGGAGAATTCTAGAATCGTGCACAGACCCTGGCCATCTACAAGGACAAAATATATAATGTATTGGTAAAGTAAAGAAACATTTCTTTTCTATTCTGAGTGCCCCCCTCCCCAAATAAATAAATAAATACAATTAAATGAAATAGAAATTGAATAAATGAAGAAAGAAAAAAGAAAAAAAATATATATATATATTTATATATATATATATATATATATTGTAAGGAAATAACATATACAACAGCTTTGGCAACTCTCGTGGAAATAAATACAATGCGAAAGGAAATGAGAGAATAATGGTTGCGTAATGTATACATGTATCTCAAAGCATTCGCTTGGATCCAGCTGAGGCTCGCGGCTTGTCTTTGTTCAAACTCACCTGCCCCCGACAACGGAATTAATAAGGTTGAGGATTTGTCAATCTGTCGGTCAACTGAATCTGGTGTTGCCGAAACCACTGACCCGTCTCCGTGGTCTAGTGGTTAAGGCACTGGTGTTCTAAGCCAACGATCCGGGTTCGATTCCCGGCCGAGACATTTCTTCAGCCTTTGCAAAAAATTCAAAAAGGGAGGACAGCTCCGGGGAACTTTGATTTAAGGTACGCAACCATTATTCTCTCATTTCCTTTCGCATTATATATACACTCAACCAAAAAAGTAAGTTCCCCCTAGCATTTTTGGATATATCTCAAAAAATATTTTACCGATTTTCATAATTCAAACGGGAATGGATAGGGAATTATATTACTCATAACATGAATGGTATATCATTGCCACCAGATCTCATTATTGGTGCATGGAAAAAAAAAGTTGCACTTTAGTGATTTGCATTGACTTTTACACAAATAATCAAACAATCACTCATGATTCTGAACTTTTAAGCATGGTTTATTGCATATTTCTCTATCCCTTTCTTTTCATGAGCATACAGTTTAATAGGGAAGCATATTGTACCTGAAGAAATTCCTGAGAATTACATAATTTAAAAAAGGTCATTTGCTAACTTGCATAGGAAATGTACACAATATGCTTCATATAACCTTAAAGTGCAACTTTTTTTCCCATGCATTTTGACATAAAATGCATTTTTTCACACCAATAATGATATCTGGTGGCAATGATTTGACATTCATATTATGAGTAATAAAATTTCCTATCCATTCCCGTTTGAATTATGAAAATCGGTAAAATACTTTTTGAGATATATCCAAAAATGCTAGGGGGGAACTTACTTTTTTGGTTGAGTGTATATATATATATTGAAAATGCCCCCAAATAGAAGTAAAATTAAAAAAAAAAAACCTCAAAACTAAAATTGTTCATATTGAATATAATTTTTCATATGAATGAAGCAATTCTTATATACATACATAGAACCTGTATAATTATAGGGATTTAAATAAAACAATTACATGCATGAACACACGTGTGTAAATTAGGCCAATATGTTAATATGCATATATGGAGCTTATTTTGATGAGATGTTTTGTTGCGGTTTTTTGTGGGGGGGGGGGGGGGTGGAAGCTGGGCTAGTTTCATGAAGAGCCACAATGCCCTAGATCCAGGGGGCGAATTGGCCATGACCCTCCCCCTTTTGGCGGAGCTATTAAACTTTTTAATTTTATTATATATTATGAAAGAAATCTAGAGTTGCCCCCCCCCCTGCAGCTTTGAAAATGGATCTGCCGGTGATTCTCCTCAACCCCCCCCCCTAAAAAAAGTTTTACAATGATTGCTGGAAAAGGGGATCAAAGAGACTAAGAACGCCTACTATATACTCACGACCCCTTCATGCACCCCATATGCACTCCCTCCCCCATTGCCCCTGCCCCCAGCGTTTTTTTGTTTTGTTTTTATTGTCAAGAATTGGGGGTTCATATGATCACTGGTGGGCTCTTTGAAGCACCCCCCCCCCCGCCCCCTCTCCATACACACGTGCACACACCCTCAAAATTTGATTTTTGCTTAATCATTGAATTTTATAATGAATTATTATATGGGGGTAGCAACGCACCTAGCAACAACATTGGTGATCATATAATTGGGGCTGCACACCATCTGGATGTTTATGGAGTGTGTAAATTTCCGGTTGACAAAGACGTGCTCCATTCTGCCGAGGACGGAAGAATTCAGACAAATATGGGTGCAATCGACCGCTGCCAACACGCTTGGAAATCCTGTAATTTCGTAAAAGTGTCGTTTGACAGTTTCTGCGTCTTCACCAGTTGGGAATTCGATGAACTATAATGAAAATAGAAATTTAAGTAAGTTATTTTAAGATACTGTAAATTTCTTTATAAAGTGCCCACTGAAATTCTATCGAGTGGACTGTACTTTGGATCTAGCTAACCTTGGCGCCCGACCGGAGCGAGGACCGGCCGAGGAAGCAGGTAGCGCGTGCTACTGCTAACGTTACTCGTTAGATCTACCAAGTTCGGGCCCATTTCAGGGTAATGCCAAGTTGTATATGAACTTGAAATATGGAGAGTTTTGTTTCTTTTTCTTCTAACTTTAATAAATTGCCACTCAATTTACAAATTTGAATTGGGCCGTTCATGGATGCCATAATTTTTGGCATCGCAAACTAACTCAACTCTGCTCATAAAGTCTCAACTGTTAGTGTTAGTGTTATTGTTAAACTGTTGTTAAAACTGCAGTGCAGTGCAGCCAGACTTGTGTAGTCCTACTTCATTTGTAACTTTGTTAGATCTATCCTAGGCCGTGAAGACAGTTCACTGAAAAATTAAATATAAAAATATGGTTACTTCCTACCTCACTTCGTCGACGGACAATTTGGTAGAGGAGGGTCCCACCAGCATAGAATATCAAAGCAATGCACACTTGTAAGCTTTATTTCGGTTGGTTTCATATTGCAGATCATCTGCCAGGAGGTTCACCACATACTCCACTCCTGTACGAGTAAATCAGTATGTTTTCCGTATCTTTCTATCAGTCAGTCCTTGTAATGGCTTCTCTCTTGGCAGGAACACCCTCCTTTCTCTAGCAGCCATTTTGTTGCTATGTAGCACTTACTTACGCACGATTTTACACAACATTTGATTTTAAGAACAGTCCAATACCTTGCGTAACTTTACGCACCACTTTTGGCACTTACGAACAACTCAAATCTTTATGAAAGTGAACTTTACGCACAACTCTACGAACGACTTTAAGAACAACTCGGAGCACTTACGCACAACTCGGAGCACTTACGCACGACTCGGGCACTTACGAACAGCTTTATGAAACACCCCCAAGGTGCAACCAAACCGGCCGACTATTTGTTGCGACATCCGTTACCTAGCACCATAGGCGTCAATCCCGGGGGGGGGGGGGGGGGGGGGGGACGGGGGGACGCGTCTCCCCCACCAATTTGAAGGTGGGGGACACAATATCAAATGTCCCCCACACTTTTGGACTTTTATTATGAAGAAAAAAAATAAATCATTCATTATATTTCTTACGTTAAGAACTAGTGTAAAAAAAAAAGTTGGCTTTTGGAGATGGCGATTGTATCATCATGGATACATTACGTAGGCCTGCGACTCGATGCCGGCAAATGACATCGCTAATTTATTTGCGGTTCCGCGTGTATTGCATGTCTAGCTATATACGCTAACATCTCGGCATACGCAGGCGGCGTCTTTTTTTTGTTGTAACCAAGCCAAATCAGATTTTGCATTTTTCATAAATATTCATGACGCAGGGTCGGGAAACGGTTCCGATTGGTCTTCATGAAAGCACGGTCGGTGGGGGAAAAAAAGTCCCTGGCCTGCACGTACGTACGCATACGTGCGACGCTATATTTCGATCGTGTGTGTTCAACGTGTAGGCGCCTAGCCTACGTTCATGTATAATGTATTGTTTAATTCTCAACATATTCCGCACCCTACCTATGCAATGTGACACGTAAAAAATTGGATTGAGCAGTCAATTTCAAAATCAAGTTTTGCATTAATTTATTGCATGTGCGTAGATCTAATTTAGTAATTAGCTCTTTTGAGGACACCCTCCTTTTCCGACCAAAATTGACACTGCCACTGGCATTACTCTGAAAATAGGTCTAGGCCTAGGGCTAGGCTATGGCTTATGCGTATATTGACAATTACCCATCGTAATGTTCTTCTCCACAAATGAACTTTACAACAACATGCAGAATCAAGACACAGACTCTAGGCTAGGTCTAACAACGTTAGAGTCTTACTGTTCACGTTAGAAATTAAATTTCCTTGCATGCACACTGTAATTAGCACTTGCACCCTGCTCCTGTAACGCACATTGCCCTGAGTTAGAAGAACTGCAAGAGTCTTCAGGACTGAAAGAAGCAGACTACTACTACTAACGTTCCAATAGTAGTACCAACGTTAGTAGTACCAAGAAAACAAATTATTTTGGTGACCTTTTAGCTGATGAAAACAAAGTGCGTAACTAGTTATTGTAGGTAGATCTAAAATCATCTAGATGTAGATCTACCCCCATCATCAATCATTTACTAGTACTGATTAGATCTAGGTCTAACTCATCATGCTCATTGACCTTAAAATAATATTCACTTAATCTAAACTTAACTGAAATTGAAAATTGTAACAAAATTGGTCTAGTTAGAGTAGATCTAGAGTAGTTAGAGTCTTGGCTAGACCTGCAAATTTGATGATATCACACCATCACATTCCGATTCCATTTTGAAGTTGGGTCTACCACACGTCTATTATTAGGCCAGCATTTTGAGGGATACGTGGAGGCAATTCTAACTCTTATATTAAGATCTAACTTAGATCGATAACAGATTCAGTGCAAAAACGTAGGCTAGGCGCCTACACGTTGAACACATACGATCATAATATGCGTACGTACGTGCGCGCGTGCAGGCCAGGGACTTTTTTCCCCCACCGTAGCGGCGACCGTGCTTTCATGAAGACCAATCGGAACCGTTTCCCGACTCTGCGTCATGAATATTCATGAAAAAATGCGAAATCTGCCTAGGCTTGGTTACAAAAAAAAAAAGACGCGGCCAGGCGCTAGGTCGCGGACGCGTGGACGGCCGATCACTACCTTTCAGTAAAGGTACATAGGCCTACCCATAGGGCCTACCATGGCGCGGATTGGTGGATTTTAAAACTTGTGTTGGTTGATGTTTCAGATGACTCTCTAATTATTTCTTTGCATTTTTTTTGTTCAGTAGTGCAATGATAAATGCTAGCCAACCTGGCATGAAAGAAACCAACCAAACAATGGGAATGAAAAACAAAAGCAATAAGCCCATGCTTTCTTCTGCCCAAATGTTTCATTGAATAGTAAAGATGACAAACTAATAGGTATTGTTGTGCAGGTATTTTTTTCAAGGAGCAATTGGATTTTAGTTCATAAGGACTATTATATTTGTCTCCAAATGTCTCTGTGTAGTAAAAGTGAACCTCCCCTTAATCTTTTGTGTCTCTCATTTCAAAATAATTCCACATATTCATTTGAAATACTACTTTACAACCATTTTACAAACTGTGGTTTGGCTATTACGTTGCAGTAAGTGAAGCTGACATTCCATGCAAATGATGGAAATTTGACGAGAGAGAGTATGTGGTGATTGAAAAAAATAGTGTATCTTAATAACTTTAATTGTTATCTGAAAAACTCAATAATTTTGTGTTGCACACAGGGCATATTATTGTATTTTGCCATTTGATGATTTTGTGGATGTGTGTGTGTATACATGTATGTGTAGTGCCTAAAAGATAAAAGATATACATGTATTTATTGTCTACTATGTTCATGCTGCTATGATTTATTTTAATACCCACGGATAGTGCAATGCAATGCTGCATTTCTGTGTAAAATCTGGACATGAAGAAATTTATGTTATCCATTAAAGAAATATCATGTTTCCAGTGCCTGGTTAGGTTTTGTACTAAAGGGGAAAATGAAATTGTGAAAAAGAGGAGTAAACATAGGATTGTAAAATACATGCACTTTCACTGCCTTAAATTTTCATACTGCAAGTAAGTTTCTGGTATATATTCATTATGCAATTAGCATGTAAATGAAGAGCCTGAATGTGAAAGTGTCCAATACAACAGAATTAGAGTATGCAAAGTGAACATGTGATCATTAGACTTAAATGTTCATGTTTCCACTAACGGTGGAGTCCTCGTACATAATATGTACCTATATCAGTATCTTGTTTGTTGTTAATTGGGAGAATGTTTCGCTATATTAGTGATTACAGCATTTTTGTACTACATGTATGTTTTGTATTGCAGAAAACTGTTCAAGACTAGATTGCAAGCGTTGCAAACTCGTAGCCATTCATTTGTTATTAAAGCAGACGCCCTGTCTGCACAGAACATGTACGTGTATACTTGTGTATGAAGAGAGGTTATTCATGAAGATTACTTAGTATTAGTTTCTACTGCTGTATTTGTTTTGTAATAAAGTCGACTATTGCAAGAAACATGAGAGTTACAGGTATATGAACACTGGCATAGACAGGGGGACACCGCCCCCCCCCCCCCCCCCCCATTCAGCCACAAAAAAAAAGCGAGAGCGAAAAAGCGGGAGAAGTAAGAGAAAAGGGCCTAAAAAGGCGCTACAAGCCGTTATCTGGCTCTCAAAATTTGCTTAAAACGTCAAAGTTTTCGCGCTTCGCGCGCGAAAAGGGGGAAATAACTCTCCTCTCCCTGCACCCACCCCTGTTACCATGGGTGTCGATAAGATAAGAATTATGATACATTTACTTAAAACTAATCATTACCCAAAACTCATGTTTGATCTTGAAATACCATCACATTCTTTAATGATTAGATGTAAGGAAATAAGGAATGCCATTATTTCAATGCTAAAATATCGAAGAAAATCGTTCGCTTGCATTGTTCTCAATTAAGGGGTTCCGTGCATTATTTGTTTTCATTAAAAACCATTTTGGGATGCTCTATAATGCAAGTTTATAGACAGGTCTCTTCGCTCAGTGGTGTATCTAGGGGAGCAGAGGGGCACGTGCCCCGGGCAGCACTTGCAGGGGGCGAAAAAACGCAAAAGAGAGAAAGAAAAATAGGGGGGAAACGGATCAGGCGCCCCCAAATCCGCAGGGTAATGCACTAAAAATGTAGTTTTTGAAGGTTTGAAATGCGAACATTTTCCAAAGCTCGGTCGCTTTGCTCCCTTGCATAATTATTTTCTTTCAGGATCTCGTAATTTCGCTCCCCCAGTATATAGTTCTTTAATATAGCTTAAAGGGTTCAAAAAGTTTGAAAACAAATAAAGATGTAATTGCTTTGCTCGCTATATATAACGATATAGTGTAAGTTTCATATGACTCCTGCTAAATACTGCGCTCCCAATATAGGATAAAGTGTATATAGCAGCATTTGCAAAGGTTCAGCTTTTGAAAGAAATCTCAACTTCAGGTCGCCATGCTGAATTTCTCGACTCTTTCTCAAGCCTTAGAGTTTTCGTTCTGCTCCCGATTGTAGAAGTGAGTGAATAGAAAAACCGTTTATCAATGTATAAATATCGAGCTTCTCTACCGCTCAACTGCGGTGGTCAAATTTCCTGGGTAAAATGCAAAATGCGTTTTTTAGGGTTAAAAATTGAAAAATTTGCCGCTCGGTCGCTTTGCCCTCTTGCTTCTACAATAACTGGGGGGGGGGGGGGGGCCTAACTTCATTGTTTTCCCCGGGCGCCATAATCCCTAGATACGCCACTAGCTTCGCTCCCTCGCATGTGAAATGTTGCGTCAAAAAAATTAAAAGCAGTCCTGGCGTCGAAGTATAACTTTCCGCCTAAAAAAATTGTTTGCTACAAGCAGTTATCTTTCTCTCAAAATTGTTAAAACGTCAGAGCTTTCGCCCTTCGCGCGGAAAGGGGAAACCTCCCCCTGCCCGCACCTACACCTGTTACATACACTGCAGTATTACGTCAAAATAACTGAAAAGGTGTCAGGGCGTTGAACTATAACTTTCCGCCTAACAAATTGTTTGCTACGAGCTGTTTATCTTTATCTTGCTGGGAGTATTTTTATAATTATATAGGTGGGAAAAGAAATATTTGTTATCTTGTTTAAATTTCAGAAATCAATCAGAAATCAGTCAAACAATTCAATGAACATCAATTCCACACGGCAATCAGCATCCCAACATTTTAAGGGAACAAAAGGCTACCTGATCTACAAGATAAATAAATAAAATACGCAGAAAACATAAGGTTCAATGGTTTTGATGTATATTATTTCATATCTTTACTATTTACACATTTGATCAAACATATTTTATTCAAATTAAATAAATCAATGTCTAACTGATCAATGTATTGAAAACAAACTATAGGTATAAAGACTTATATTGGTTTGACTCAAATTATATTGTATTGAAATAAGGCAGTGAATAATAAATACAAATTATCTTTAGTACAGAATCATGGAAAGTTGATGAGTGTTGAACGTAGTAAAAAAAAACGAAGACTGCCGAAGAAAACGAAGATGGTGGCGAAAAGTTGGCTGTGGTGAAAACGGTGAATTCTGGTGTCAGGAGTGAGATCTGGGGTGATGACCCTTGTCAGCTTGTGTGGTGACACTGGTGGTAGAAATGACCCTTGTGTCGGATGTCACTTGGACCTATTACCAAAGAGATAACGAAACATCGTTGTCCCTTAAAAATCAACTCATATCGTCCTCGAAAGTTATAAAATTCACTACAACGTACTATATATATATATATATATATATATATATATATATATATATATATATATATATACACATATTGTGACTATACTTATCACATAACTGCCTTATTCACTTCCATAAACAAGATTATAATTATATTGCCATGAAAATGACCAATAACTGGTAGTGGTACAAGTTTAACCTTAAAAAAAAACGTCAAAGACGAATAACAGTTTGTTAAATATAAAATCATGACAACAACTGCTATCACTATTAAATCCTCAAAATAGGAAACCTGTACAAATCAGTTTCGACAATTGTAATGATTATATCCTTTTTAAACCAACAAAACTATTTCCTATAAATAGAGAAATATGGTCTAAATATAAAACTCAATTGTCATAAATCAAATAACTTGGTCGATCCATTCCATGTTCGTTCTTTTCTATTTACAATAGTTGAATTACCAATAAAGTATATAAATAATTATCATAAATACCAAAGTACATACCCGATATATATCAGGAAAATGACCCGTGCTTTAGAGGTTTACCAAAAACCAGGACAGCAACGAGAAGGTAATAAGCCACTTCGGAGATGCAATCTGAGCATGAGCAGATAAAGGTCATCTGTACCAAATTCCAAATCCCACTGACACTAATATTCGATATGTGCTCATGAATGTCATGTAATCATTATTCAATTATGCACTAATGGTGCATTCCATGATATCCAGGTAGAAGTATTCTTTTTAAAGGGGGAAACAAAAGCTATTCATGAGGCACCTCTATCACTCCCAGAGTTATTTTTCTGAAGTGCACATAAAGGGACCCTCCATGTCTAAAATATCTGTGGATATTTGGGGTCATTTGTCATTTGCTAACCCCGAACTGGCTTATTAGCCGGTTTGGCTCTCCAGCTCGGGGAAACCAAGGTTAAAAACCACGTAAAAAATAATGCTGCTATAAGTTTTGATGGAGCAAAATCTGCGTCCTGCAGCGATCAAGGTTGGATGTGATCTGGTGACTTCTCAAAATACGTAATGAAATCTCCGACACCGCCCAAAAAGGGCTAATTCTGATTGGTTACTTTACGTTACCAAGAATAACAAAATTTACATAACAGTAGTAATCAATTACAAAAGTCCACATCAATGGATATGCACCTTTAGAAATAATGTCTTTAAAATGCTTTCTTTAGAATTAAGTACTTTGGAATTTTTTCTTTTTAAAACACAGGTGGTGGACGTTGCTTTGTATCCAACTCAAATATTGCTCACACAACATTATATCGTCTTAAGTTATGTTCATATAGTGCATTAAATCGTATTAAATAGTTGGACACTACAATCTTAAATTTGCTAAAACGTCAGAGCTTTCGCGCTTCGCGCTGGAAGGGGGAAACCCTCCCTGCACCCACCCCTGTTACAATACAGTGCAGTATTGCGTCCAAAATAACTGAAAAGCAGCCAGGGCCGTGAACTAACATTTCGCCTGAAAATAAAGATGCTAAAACTTCAAAGCTTTGGGGAAACTCCCCCTCCCTGCACCAACCTAGTCTAAGCACAGACCCTAATTTGAATATTAATATCAGAATATCATTGTGTCTTGAGAAAAACCTAATTCTGGTCGTTTCAAGGTGTTAGGAGCAGCTATAGTCTTACAGTCTTACAGTACAGACACTCTAGCACCAACCCCTGTCACATACAGTGCAATATTGCGTCCAAATCATTGAAAAGCAGTCAGGGCGTCGAACTATAACTTTCCGCCTCAAAAAATTGCTTGCTACTAGCCGTTTAGCTTTCGCGCTTCGCGCTGGAAGGGGGGGGGGGGTGGACTCCCCCTTCCTGCACCCACCCCTGTTACATAGAGTGCAGACGGAAAAGTACTATTCCGTGATCACAGAATTGTGATCGCATAATAACAATCGCACATCAAGGGCACAAAGGTGTCGTTCGTACAAAGCAACTAATTCGCGAGAAAGTTTGGTATCCTGGTATCTACAAGCGTGTTGAAGAAAAGATCAGTAAATGTATTCCATGCCAAGCAACAAGCAATTCAACAGCGCGTGAACCTATCCAAATGTCAGCACTTCCAACACATCCTTGGAAAGAAGTCAGCATATATTTTTCTCAAGATCTTCCAACCGGAGAGCACCTTCTAGTTATCATCGATGACTAGGCCTACAGCAGATTCCCAGTAGTGGAAATTGTCACATCTACTTCCAATAAAGCGGTTATCCAACATTAAGATCGCATATTTGCCATTGTTTTGGTGTGCCAGATATCCGTACAGATAACGGACCACCGTTCAATAGTGAATACTTCATGAAATTCTCGCAATACTTGGGATTCCGACATAACAGAGTCACGCCGAGATGGCCACAGGCCAATGGTGAAGTCGAGCGATTCATGCGCGTTCTAAAGAAAGTTGTCCGCACAGCATCCGCCGAGCGTAAGTCATGGAAACAAGAGCTATACACATTTCTGAGAAATTACCGAGCTACTCCACATAGCACATCTGGAGTACCACCAGCGACAGTAATGTTCCATACCTCACCAGACCTCTGAAGGTCATAGCGATAAAGGGTTCGCAAATTGTTGCATCTCGTGGCTCCTATACCGCATAACGCAAACTCATCACACTTCAAAGTTTTGAAAGGTCAGCATGACATTCACGCTGCAAACAAATGACTACGATGATGACACATCTTTGGCACAAATCGCAGACCACCCTCCAAATGAGAACATACAAACACTTCCCATAGTAGCACGAAGGAATCCAACCCGTGATCGTGCTCCACCTTCGTATCTGAATGACTATTATACTTATTAATTGTATAACTCACGAAACAAGAACAAAAAGAAGACATTTCAACAAATACAGTTTGTTGTATCACATTCGCTACCATGTTTATATTATTGATATATGTAATTAATGAAAGTATTTCAATTTACTCAAAGTCATAATGTTTGGTTTAAATTTCAAATTTAGTTTAAGCTTATGCAAGTAAATGTATAGATGCAGGAAGTATTGTAATCAAATAGCATTGCTTCGATGAGATACAAAATTGAAGTAGTCAGGAAATAAAAGCTAGAACAGGGCTATCAGTCAATTTATGTTTTAAAAAAACCACTGAACAGTCATTATACTGTATTAATTGTGTATGTATGCATAAAGATATTTAGAGTTTGTGTTTTACAAGTCTTATATTCTCTTATGTCTATGAGTACAGATATCAAGAATGAATTGAGTTTACAGACAAGAAATGAAAGTAAACAGATTGTATCAAATATCACTTTGGTTAACACAGAAATTTTATTCCTTGTTGACAAATTACACAGATTTAAAATATTACACAAAGTGATTACATGATTTTGACAGATATGTAACGTTGGTACATGTATATTCATTTTCAGAAGAGAAGTACGTGCATTTTTGAGGAAAAGTGCATTTCCAGATTATGTTGTGATAAGGAAAGTCACTTCTCATAAATAACATGTAACCCTTTGACTTTGGTTATATTATATTGTGTTGTAAAGTCACTTCTTGTATATTATTATCCACGTATTATGTTATGTATCTTCAAGATAAAAGTCTCTCTGTGTACTGTATAGTATAGACAGAAAAGATTATCTGTCATGTATTTTGAAGAGAAAAGTCTCTCTGAAACAACCCAAAAAAAAAGAATTCATAATAATGGTTCAAGCAGTTTGTTTCACATACATGTCATACATGTAAGTAGTTAAAACAACAAAAAAGAGGTTTTCATTATAACTATCTCTAGGAGACTTAATATGATTTATGCAAATAACTTTATATATTCTTTGGACACGCAATGCTAATATTTGTTTTGTAAGCATGCATAAAATAATAAGCAGACAACAATGCATATCTGAAAGCAACTTATTATGTAATGCATTTTATGACATTCAGATTGATACAAAACGTAATATCAACAATATTATTGGATTAAGATCTAATATACTAAAGTATATGATTTCAGTAACTAACAAAGGTTATCTTGATATTTCAGAGCAAACCAAATGTTTGTAATGAGTTCAATCCACAAGTTAGAATTATAGTGTCGTAACATGTATTACACACCTAGCGTTCCATAGTCAGTCGATAAGCATGGAGTCTAGGTTATTCTGTGTTTCGGCGTGACGTCACTTTCCTAACGACGACCCTAATAACACCTCAGTGGGTGAAAACACGGCCCGCTTGGGGCCGCTTGAGCTTCGTACTTAGTGGACTTCGGTCTTTGGGAGGGGGCTTCTGAACCCTGTTATGAGTCTGACAATGACATTCAGGGCTGTCAACTTTGGGGAACTGCTTGAAGGGAGATTTGTATTTTTGCTTCTCGCCAGCCCTCCAAAAGTCAGTTGGGGGGGGGGGGATTTTTCGCCAGCCCTCCGAAAGACGCTCAGTGGAGGGGGGGGGGGGCAGATTTTAAGGGTTCCAGTTTTCCTCCATAATTATCTGACAAGCAAAACAAAAAAGTTATCAGTTCTAATAGGGGGTACACTCCTAAATCCGCCACTGATCCATGCCTGTCACGACAGTCTTGCGGGGTGGGCCTTTTTACAAGTTTTCTCGGAGGGTTAATAGAACGACATTGTTAGCCTCGTGGGCTCCCAAACTAAATTTGAGTGTCGATCCGTTTTTTTTCTTCATATTTTAGGCAAGAGCCCGTATGCCAATTGGGTTTCAAAAAAGGGGGCCGCGACCGATTCGCCCCCCCCCCGCAGTATTTTTTCGAAAATTTAAACGATTAAAAAAGAGAGAAGACCTTTAGAAGGATATACATGCAACAACATTGATGTTGATATTTCTAAAGCCATCATGTATGCAAGCGCCAACAAGTTTTTCAAAATACAAAGCATTTTGGCCTTACTCATATTCTAATAAGATAATAAGATAAGGGGAGAGAGAGAGAGGGGGGGGGGGGGGTCGATGATATTTAAAAGTTCGATGAATAACAGACAAACGAGAAACATGACTGCTTAATTTCCAGAATCCCGATGAGTTTCTCCGACTCTACACTGGTCTGAAGAGGAACATAACGCGCAAGACAGTCCCTGACCAGCCTTCTACTGAAGATGTCACAGTTCCGTCATCTGTTGATTGGCGAAAGGAGGGATACGTAACTCCAGTTAAGAACCAAGTAAGAAGATGCAGAGGTAGCGTAGAATCTAAAATGGGAGCAGCTAATAATTCAAACAGGTTTTGGAAGCAATATTTCATGAAATTTTAAAGACTTATGTTGGACAATGTTATAAAGGACAAATATTTATGATGGACAGTGCTTTTTGATGCATATTTCTTTAAATCCAAAGGCAAAAGTGACAGCTTTATTTTGTTAAGCGTCCGGACACACAGCCCCCCCCCCCACCCACATCATATGTGTCATGTGTAAGTCGTTGTCATGTTAACATTTCTAAATCATTTCACTATACATGTAACACATTTAATGATAATAATACGACGCAATTCTCATTACTAGTCCAAAGATATTCCAGAATTATTATCAACAAAAATTACCCACGAAAAAAGAGGTCATTATGTGCATCAGTACTTTGTATTTATTTTAGAATGGTCAAATACACTGCCTGATATATATTAAAGTACACAATCTGAACGTGAAAACTGTATTGCTATCCTATCTTCCGAGGACAGCAAACACCTGTAGAAGTTGGTTTGTTTGGGGTACATGTCTAAATCATTAAATTTCTGCGAGTGGTCTTTTCACTTGTAAAATTAGTACTTCGTAAAACAGGCAGAGGATATAAAATTCCGAATATTCCAATTATGGTTCTTTTGAAGTTGTATATGGGCGATTCCGTGCAGAGTGTCCCGTACGACATAATGACATTAATCAATATATTTTATCCATGAATGAGAAATCTCTTGATATGATTATGACTATAGGTGGTGATACCATGCAAAAAGCTTTATTATTCAATGGTCGTATCAAAAGATTTTTCATTTTTAGATGAAATATGTTGAAAAAAAAATACGTCGTACGGGACGCATTACTTGGAATTGCCCATATACATACTGCAGTTATTACAATTTTTTATTTCTTTTTTATTTCACCGTTTAAAGCATTCCATTGTATTTTATTTTGCATTTGAAGTGAAATCAACCAAATACTACATCTTATTTTCCGCGTTAACATCAGGTTTCCACTATCAATAACCTGAAAGCAATTTCGGATCATACAATCTGATCATGTTTTTACCTTTAAAAGAGAAGGACAACTTCTCACATGGCCAAAAGACCCTCACGTTATGGTGCCATCGAGTGTTACATGCTAAGGTCAAAGTTCATTTGAGGTCATATGTTTAAGTTTTTACCCACAACAGTCGCTTATGTTTAGTAACTTTGAATAAATTGTTCCAAGTGCAAAAAATTGTTCCAAGTCAGGGATGCTGACCAAATTACATTCATGTAATTTGGTCACGGGTGGGAGAGACACAATGTGGCTATTGCCTTGTTTACTACTTAGATGTCATGCGGATCATGCTGGGCGTTCAGTGCTACAGGAGCATTGGAAGGACAACACTTCAAGAAGACGGGTAAGCTGGTGAGCCTTAGCGAGCAGAACTTGGTAGACTGCTCTAGGAAGGAGGGCAATTTTGGGTGCCACGGAGGTTTCATGCAAAAAGCCTTCCAGTATGTCGTAGATGCAGGAGGAATAGATACCGAAGAAAGCTACCCGTATGAGGCCATGGTAAGTGATCAGGGATGTGTTACTGATCAACCAAATTTATGGCAGGCAGGACCACAGAAGCACTATCAGAATTACCATTTTCATACAGTAAAATATGCAAACCGCTGACATAATGTAAAGAAAATACCATGATATATCGTAGTATTTCTTAATTAAACAAAACATAGCTGGCAGCGGTAATTTGCTCATTTGGGTCTTCTGGATATGCCTGTACTTGTATAGTTATGTTGCTGCTGAGGTTAATAAAAACGCACTGTTTTCTTTCTTATGGTATTAGGATGGGTACTGTAGGTTCAAGACGTTTGATATAGGGGCCACCTGCACAGGATACACCAACGTCAGGTATTTCAGCGAGAAATCTCTGAAGAAGGCCGTCGCTAAAGTGGGTCCTATCTCAGTCGCAATCGATGCCACTGCATCATTCAGGTTCTACAGTTATGGTAAGTCCAGATGGCAGCAGGCCTACTACGTTAGGCCAACGTATGTAGGTTAAACGACGCAAACACAACGTTAAGCGAAAGTCTTTAGGTCTATAGCTGGAATGTATTGGTGACATTGGACCAACGTTGGCCTATTGACTGCGACTGTGCCGGCCAAATAGCGGACTTCGGCCAAACGTTGTAGGCCTATGACAAACCGAAATCAACCGTGTATCAATAAAGACAACGATGCAACGCTAAGACCATAACCTACGTTGGCCCTGAACGGACTATTGTTATCTGGAAAGCATCGCAGATATGGAACAGATTTTTCCATCTGCCTTCCCCCATCTAAAAATGGCCCTTGAGGCCCTGTACACACGAAGCGTTCTTTCAGTTACGTCAGGCATATTCACAGAACAGGTCCAGGTCCAATCTCTAGCTACACACGCTACCCCTCGATGCACGCTGTGATGGCATAGAGCAATGTTTCGGAATTTGTCAAAAAATCGACTTTCGACTGGAAACTGGCACAACAATCTACGCAAACCAAATTAGTGCATACGGCACATTATTTTGTGTGACAAATCTGGCGCAGCTGTCACTATCTGTAGCAGTGGCGGATCCACTTTTGGAAGAGAAGTATGAATTTTTACCATAGACGATCCGCCATTTTCTCGATTGTGCCCCCCCCCTTTTTTTTTAGAGTGAAGACCTTTTTTTTTGCTTTTCAGGGTATTATGGAGGGAAACTGGACCCCATAACCCCTTACTGAGCGATTTTTGGAGATGCTGGCGAGACAAGAAAATACGGGTCTACCTTTTCACAAACTTTCATTTTTGTGCCCCCTCTTTTACTCAGTCCTGGATCCGCCCCTGATCTGTAGGAGCCTATATTGTCCACTGCATACTGTATGTCACACCTAAGTAAACTCAAGAGGACATTAACTTGTGTCTAGTAAAGATTCTCTTATTTGCTAGAAAAACTAGACAAATGACAATGAATTACAATTCTAATTTCATCAATGAAATAAATGTGTTTTTCTTTATTCCTGGTTTCATTTGTCCAATCGAAATACAATCGTGTTTCACAATCAGAACTTATTGAATATCATAACGAAGAAATAATTACAGGAAATATATAATACAATTAAATTCCAAAAAGGGGTTCTTTAACACCCTTTCCTGAACAGTAAACCTATCATGTGGTTAATTGTTCAACTTAGTCGTTGAAAATATAGAGGAAACAACCCACTTAAATCGTTGATGCAATCACTCCCAAGCTAAAATGATCTTTTAGAGTGATGTAACTGTAGTGCACTGGTACCATTCTTGTAAAAGACGATATCCACGATGACCGGAGTTAACGGAGTTTGGTCTCTCCTGATAAACAGTATAACTCTCTTAAGTCTCTTCTCTTGGAAGTCCTATCCGGATGGGACAGGAACACTGCTAACAAAAACCAGTACGGGCTTGGAACCTGGAAGCCGCATGGAAACTTGAACCCACATGGAAACTGGAACCCATCTAGAAAAATTACCCACATTAATTAGTCTAAAGAATAATACAATATACACATATGGCATAACTTTTGGTACATTTGCACTATATCCACATATTAATTCCCCAGATTAATGCAGGTAAACTTTGCTTTCGATGACTGAATAATAGACATGATCAGTCGTTATAATGCATTTCATTAAAATAAACTCTTCAATGTTTAGAAAATAGAAAGGGTTAAAGATTCTAAATTCGTATTCTGAAACATTTCAACTTCTTTATATTTTCAAGAAATAAAATAATTTTGAATACACAACCTTTCAATACACAACATTTCAATACACAACACTGCTTAAAGGGAAATTAACCTCAAAAATACAGACGATAGTGTTCAAAGGTGTTATTTATTCCTTCTTGTTAGACTATATGGCTTCGCGTCAAAATATACGAGATCGATACGAATCAAGATTTTCTGAGCAAAATTTATCATCTGCTAGCAATATGTATCGTCTGCTAGCAATACATGGGGGCTGCCATTTTTTTATGTGTACAAGAAGATTTTCTTAATCCAAATGCCCAATTGCCTTTTTCAAAATTAAAAACCCATTTGAGATTTAAAATATAGAATAGATATGTCAATTTATTTTTAAACTGAAGATTTCCTTATATATTTCTGTTGAAAATCGATATTCGCTTAATATAAATCTATTTTCTAGATACTGTGACGCAATGGACGGAGCAAATTAATTCAAATTTTATGGATGCTTCTTCCCTGAGCATCTATAGCGGCAAACTATGCATTCACCTGCTTTCGGATAATGGGACTTGAAAAGTCAGAATGCATGCTGCATATATTATGTTCTGCTCTGTTTGGCAAACCCAAGAAAATAGATTTTTGTTAAGCAAAACCAGACAATTTAAAAGTATCATTATAAAGATTTAATTTTTATAAATCATGTAAACACCCACTTTATATTTTTCGTCACATATGGGATTTTAGGTAATGAAGAAAATCAATTTAGGTCTTGGATTCAAAATATCTTCCTGACCGGAACATTTCTCAATGGTTCATGTACAAATCCAAATCAGCAAGAAAATGGCAGCCCCCATGTAAATGAGTAGTAGACGATACCGGGTGTTGGAATATCTTTATTATACCCTTTTCTGATATCTTATTGGAAAATGATTTAGGCCAATAAGTAGGAATATACTACACCTTTCAATATAAGTAAATTTGTACTCAGGGGTTAATTCTCCTTTAACTTGTATAGAAAATAAATGTCATTTCGGTTCTGGTGATCTTGATGCTCTGGCAACCTAAACTGCCATAAATTTGAGCTAGAACTTCAAATTTCTAACATCACCTTAAACCCATAGACCCATAGGTCCTGCCTATATGACTTCCGTGCAGATAGTGAAGCTGAACTGCTAGATAAGGCAACCCACCCAATACAAAAATGTTTCACCAGTAGAGTGCGGTCAAGCCTAACTACAATGCATTCAATCCCACATTCTAATGTACATAACAATAGTATTGAAGGGGAAGGTTGAATCCCTAACACTGTGGAATTATTGCACTGAACAATCAGTCGGCGTAATTGGCGTTAGTGAAAAAACACATCTTGTGTATGTGCATTCAAATTACTCAAAAGAATTGGCAGTTTTCCTATCAAAAGACAATTGATTCTTTTGACTTTGCCTACAATCTCTTGTTTAGCAAAAACACCCCTCCCTCAAAAAAAAAAAAAAAAAAAAAAAAACGGAGAAGGCACTATTGCCATTTAGCTACGATTATTAAAAAAAAAAACATTATGGTATAAGTTATATAAAATTATGTTCATGCTATGGACAATCAATATGGTGACACAGCCGCATAGAGATGCTAATCTAGGTGTTGTTTAAGTGTTTATCAATTCAGCCTGGACGATGGTTAACACATTTGATATTGGTTATACCAGCGACTCAAAATAGATATCGTCTGTAAATGCATCAATTTGTATTTTCTATGTCACCTTTAGGAATATTTAGTGATTCCAAGTGTAAGAAACATTCCTTGAACCACGGTGTCCTGGTCGTAGGTTATGGTTCATCATCTGGTCAAGACTACTGGATCGTCAAGAACAGGTGGGTGGCAAAGAGTTAGAGTCATTAATTTCTAGATTAACTACTCCTAAAAAGCAGCATCTGAAATTTCATGAGGTTTCTCTTTCGAACAAAGAGAGGTTTCGTTTATAACGAATTTCCCTTTTGGAAAAGCTAGAAGATCCAAAAGACCAATCTCTTCAAACGCTCTTTACTTCCTGACTGTAGTCTAAGCCATTGGGCTATCCCTGTGCCTCGATAAGATCATTATCTTCTTTTAAAGGGCATCCTTTCAACGCCAAAATAGCATTTCGCTGACCATGTGGTGCCAAAATTAATGTCTCTGTAGTGACAAAACCACTTAGATTTGTACATAACGCTATTTGAGTGTGGGAAGAGCGTTTTTTTAAATCGGGAATGGGATTTTAAACATAATTGTATACTTTGTTAGAGAATATTATGTGCTCAACCCAACGTTCAGACTAAAGGAATAAAAACGTCCAGTGCAATGTTCATCAGAATTCTGAAGCAGTGCTACGCAAAAAGAACTCCTTTATATAACTTCAGTTCACAAAACAAAGTAATATAAAAGAACACCTTAACTTTGCTATATTATATACCTGTAGAATGGTCTATAGACATGAAGTAGGCCCCTCAGGTTATTATTGACTTTAATAATTTACCCTAGACAGACAACACTATCTACTTTATGTTTTGGTTAGCAGTTTATATAATAATTCACTGTGTCATTTCATTGTTGTCTCTTCTTCTTTCAGTTGGAGCACATCGTGGGGAATGGAGGGATACGTTCTTATGTCGCGGAACAAGAATAACCAGTGTGGAATCGCGACAGACGCCAGCTATCCTCTCGTCTAACCGGTTTAACCTCTCGCGTTCCTCTCGTCCTACGTCCAGTAGGTCGTAATGTATCATTGGTCTGATTGAACCCTAATTATAACCCTTAGTCTAACACTAACACTAACACTAACACTAACCTTTACACTTATAGTTCTTTCTTTTTGATAATAATGAGGCGGGATGTATTTTAGCAGGGGCAGATCCAGGATTTTGTAAAAGATAGGGTACAGAGCCGGAAAATACACAATTAAGGAGGAATTTGTTTTATTGTGTACGTAAGGTATACCAGGTGGGTTTCAAAAGGGTAGGGGCGGCCGATTCGCCGATCCACCCCTGTGTAGCAGCCCGCGTGCTGTAGACGGTGCAAGTGCCTGTCATTTATTTGTGTGTGTGTGTGTAAATTTCGTCCTGGACGAGCCTAGGGAGACATAGACCAATAGGATTTCTCTCTAAAATCATTGCAATTATTGAACTTCTCAAAGGGTTGTAGGGCCAATCACCACTGTAGAGACGTTCCTGTCTAGCCAACTCGAGTCAGCTTGAATTAGACTCGTGTTTAAACGCACGTTCTGTTTAGTTGAGAAGCAACATCTTTATGTATAGTATCACATTTATTTTATCCTAAAAAACCGATAATGTCAATATCTGTTCAGTTCCATATGATGTATGCAATTTGTTCATTGCAAGTGCTTTAACTCTGTGATATGATCAAGGAGACTCCTTGATATGATCTTTATCGTCGGCTAGATATCGTCGTTACTTTGTTGTTGTTTTTAAAGTAAAATATAAACTGCTATTCTGATTTTCTAAAATGTTTAATCATGCCTATAAAGATGAGGGTAATCTCCTTTAATGAGGCATCAAAACTATAACTTTTTATAAGTAATCATTTAAGCTTAACGTATAGACCTGTCGATTTCTGCATTGTATAGACTATTGCTATTTTGCTACTATCTATATTATGCAAAGGAGCTCATGGATGCATAGGAGGTTCTAATAACACTTTTCGTGTGTTTTTTTTTCAGAATAACTTGATTTAGTAAAACGGGGCACCTTGATATGATTACACCGCTTGAAATGATATATTTCTAGACTTTTGGCGATTTCGTATGCAGACCTCCTCCCCGAGGCTTAAGTTGTCATTGTAAACGACCAAGGGAAGTTCTGTGGTTAAATCATATCAACTGGACAAACACAATAAATTGATTTGTATGCTTCGTTTCAAATGTTTTAATCGTACTTGAGTTCCCGATCGATTTCCGGAAATGAGATACCTGTGCAAGACATCTAAAGAGGAAGCATTCCTTTTGACCTCTTAAAAAACCCTCCAATATGACATGTATGAGGACCTATAAAATTCCCTGTTGCGTCAAAGCGGCGTGACATTAATGACTGTAATGTGACTTTCATATTAACGAGAATTCATGTCTGGAAGATCAATAAGAATTGTGCATGCAGAGCACATTAAATACTTGTTATCACCATATTTCAATATTGAACTTAGTTGTGCTTTTCCTTGCCTGTAAACATGGTAAATTGAGTAAAGAAATACATTAAAAAACGAAACAGGGTCATGAGAGGAGGAGAGGATCTAGGATACTGTGGCAATGCATGGACCCCGGGATACAAGTGAAACAAAGTGAAACAAAATATTAGCATTTTTAGATGATCTCTTGCTCTAAAGGGGACGAGTCGGTTATACCCCCCCCCCTTTAAATCCGTGCCTGGTCACGAGTACGAATTCAAATTCAAATTCAAATTCAAATCAAGTTTATTGAAAAACAATCCTGACATAATAGGATTACCATCAAAACAAAACAATTCAACAGAAACATGTTGAATATGTAGGAACAGGTATCACACGTTTTGGGCTCTCTTTGTCACTTTCAAAAGGGGGGCACAATTTTAAAAAGCGGGTGCACACTTTGCCCCCCCCCCCCCCCCCATCCGCCACTGTGAGAATAAGCAGTTCATGTTTTCATTAGAAAAGATTTTCTTGAACTTGTTCTGTATTCTGGTGAAAGCTAAAAAGAAATGTGAAAAGGTCGTAGAATTATGCATTCGTGGATTCCCAGAAACAGCTATGCTGGAGGATATAACAATAAAAACCTGTGCAATAGACCATGACAACTATGGCTTTTCACAATCTGATGCACATGTTTTTATTGTTATGTCCTCCAGCAGTGGCGGATCCGGGGGGGGGGGTATTTCCGGCCCGTGCCCCCCCCCCCTTTGGACGAAAATATGCATTGTACCCCCCCCCCCCTTTTATTTGGATTGTGCCTCCCCCTTTTAGAACGAAGAACTTTTTTTTTAAATTGGATATGACATAAATAGCTCTATAAAAAAGAAGTGAAGATAATTGAGAGGAAGCACGTGAGATTCAAGATTCAAGATTCAAGATTTATTGTCCACATATGATATTTATAAGCCCTTTTAAAATAACATATTACATGACAGAAGATAGTTATATGATTAAAGATTTTAAGAGGAGGAAGCTCTTGAAAGTTATATATCATTTAAACATATGCTGTTCAGTTTCACTTTGCAGTCGATGAGAGGTATAAGAACAATAGTACAGGAGTGGATAAGTGAAATGTGAAGTATAGAAAGACGTATGCGTGCGTGCAGTGAAGCAGACAGTGCTGTCGGTTCGATGGATGTAAGGGGGGATGTGACATCAACATACCTAAAAACGGTTCTAGGACTCCTACCCCCTGGCAAACCACCCCCGGATAACCACCCCTAGGATAACCACCCTCGGACAACCACCCCCTAGGACAACTACGGGGGGTAGTTGTCCGGGGGGTAGTTGTCCAGGGGATAGTTGTCCGGGGGGTAGTTGTCCGGGGGGTAGTTATCCGGGGGTAGTTGTCCTAGAGGGTGGTTGTCCTAGGGGGTAGTTGTCTGGGGGTAGTTATCCGGGGGGTACTTGTCCTAGGGGGGTAGTCGTCCTAGAGGGTGGTTGCCCTAGGGGGTACTTGTCCTAGGGGGTAGTTGTCCTAGAGGGTGGTTATCCTAGGGGTGGTTATCCGGGGGGTGGTTGTCCAGGGGGTAGGTGTCCGGATACGCCTAAAAACAGATAATGAATTACTAAATTACTACTTTAAATTTAACGGCTTTCACAATATCAAAGTGTGAATGCTTGAAATGAAATGAAATGAAATACATGAAATCTATGAAATCTGTGAAATACAAGCCAAGCCACTTATGTTTTCCTTTACCATTACAATGTTTACAATATATTTAAACAATTATAGCTTTATCAGTGTAAACCATAACCAAGCCCATTGAATTATGCTCTGTGATATACATGTATATATATGTTTCAATTTATATATTTGTTATGTTCCTGTTTTTAATTTTCATTTCAAGCTGTTTTAAAAATTGTAAAAGATATACGTTTGTGGAAAATCTTCGTAGGTCTATCAAAACTTAAAACGAAGTACATGTACATAAACTTTCATTGCAAGTGGCCCTTACCACTACTTTGGAAAACTTGTTGCTGCTTAAAGGCAGTATCTGAACCTTACTTTTAAGAATAAAAATCATGAAATAGTGATAGCCAGGGAAAATTGTACTGTTGAACTATATTGGTGTCGAGTGAGTGAGTGACGGTGCACTTCTCTCAGCTATATGCCCTCAAATAATGTATTATCAAAAAGCATTGTAGTGATTGCCAGTTGTCAATACGTACACAGCACAGATCACATGCATGACGCAAATCACAGAGTAAACAAAAATCATATTGTGCAGGGGTTATACACAATAGGCACCTCTTCCCCAAATATGATATTTTTCTAAAGCTTTTGTGTTTGCTCGGCATAGTTGAACGAGATCTAGATTGGGCATGTGACTCTCGTAATCTATAACGTCGAGTTCATGGTCCAAAGCCTGAATGACCTGATGATATCGCCTGCTATTCGGCTGTACCTCCTCGACCAAAGCAGACAACTTTCAAATCTCCTTCTGGTATTCAAGCAAGTATAAAGGAACCCATTATTTTTTTTTTAAAGACTTTTTGCAACTTTCATTGTCATTAAACAACTATAAAATATTGGCATTATATTGCATAGATGGCTTATAGTTTGCCATGTTTTTTTTAAAAATCATTTCCTGGTAGATCTCTTTCTTCCTTTCTCAATGCGTATTTTTGGTGCATAAATCACTACCAGATGGCTTATTGTTTCGCTCTTTTATCAAGAATCGTTTCCTGGTATATATTTTTCCTCCCCCTTCTTTGTTAAAGAAAAGCCATTATATGTGAAACCGAATAGGCTCTCAAAGCGTGTATTAATATTTGCAGTATTGTAATACTGATACACTTGACAATGATTAAAATCCTATTTTTGTACCTTAAGTATGTCCTTACTCTTTACTCATCAAGCACGGTCATTTTCTTCAATATTGTGCTGGGAACTTTACCAATTGATCTATTTTCAGAAATACAAATTAAGTTTGTGGAGGATATTCGTCTCCATTTTCATTTTGAGGTGTTCTTCGTATCCATACCCAGCTAAATCTCTGCAGACATGAAGTACCTGAGTTTGTTACTGGTGGCAGCCTGCGTGGTCGGCTCGCTGTCGATGTCTTTCACCGATTACGATGATGAATGGAACCAGTGGAAGAATGAACAAGGCAAGCAGTATCGAAATGGTCAGGAGGAGGCGTCTAGGAGACTGATATGGCAGGAAAACCTCGAGATCGTCGTCAAGCACAACCTCAAATACGACTTGGGCCACTTTTCCTATCAGCTTGGAATGAACCAATTCGCTGATCTGGTAAGTAAGAAAAGGGAGGACAGAAAAGTAGCGTATCAAGACTGAACAGTTGGGGATTCTGTGCCAGAAATATCCATGAAAAGCAAAGATAAAAAGTCAATAGACTTTTTTAGGAGCTTTTATGTAATCCACTAAAATGATACCACCATTTTCAGGGCATTTGGGGGATAAAATTGCTGCTAGTTAAGAGGATTCGGAACTAACGTTATGGCAGGTTGGGTTTTGCAGGGCAGAGCCATCTATACATCTATAGATTTTTTTCAAGGTGCTTTCTGGTAATCCCCAAAATGTTAACCCCCTTTTCAGTGCATTTTTGGGGCTAAAATTGCTGCTGGTTAAAATGACACGGGCACGAAGAACGAAGCCTTTTGAACAAAATGATTAATTTCTCCAAACACACAATCACTTTTTACTCCAACTCTAACCATATAATTCCACTGTGGGCGCAAAGGTCTTCGTTTCGCTAATAACTGCTTTCATGACTTCAACCATTTTTCCGTTCATTATTCCACCTCATTCGTACCCCCTTTTTTCAAAAGTTTATTTGTTTTATTCATTTTTCCCCATTTTATATCAAAATAACCATGAAACAATTGGAAAAAGACTAATTAACACATTGTGCCCTCATGGCCTTTGATGTCAGTCACTTTTCTTTGTGGGGGTGTAGAGGGTTTATCGCCACCTTCATGCCCTTCGGAAATTAAAAAAAAATAGTTCTGTCAAATGTACAATATCTGGGGATTAAAAAAAAAGGTTTTTGACCTCTGATATCGACTACTGTAAAGTCAAATCGGTTTTTTTCTTTTCTTTTTTCTTTTTTATCTGTATTTGGGTTAAAGGAGGGGGAATAGCGTACCCCCATACATGACAAATCACATATTTCTCTGTAGAGTAAACGTTATTAAGATATGCTCTCTCGTGATCTCTGCTATCAGTGATTTTGGACCTTGATCTTAGATGATTACATCACGAGACTGAGGCAAATATTGGCAAAGCGCTCAAGTACCTCACGAGACCCACTTTATTACATCCACTTGTTCGTGAACTTGTGGGTAGCTTGGAGTGAATCATGAACTTGTCTTGACAAATAAAGCCTTGATTGTTTGTAACTGCTATATTTTTTTTTTATAGAAGGACGTTATAAATGTAATAAATATTTTAGAATATATTTCAACAGGATAAAACAATCAGCAAAAGCTGTTTTACATTGTTGTCCTGTAAACAGGATAAAACATATAAAAAGTACATTAGAAAAACAACTGATGAATTAACATAATAACAGGTAAACTAACATTGAATCAGTAGAAAATAACAAAATACATGTACTATAATATCAACAATTAGTAAAACAATGTGCATAAAATGGAGATGCTGTCAAGAGGGCGTGGCGGCATTAGCTCCTTATAACTATTGTCGTACCTTCTCTTAATTCATTTCTGAAGATGATTAACATATTAATATTACTCTCATTGCACCAATTTCCAATCAACATGTTCAGTTGAAAAGTAAATTCGGGCATTGCTTTATCACGTTTTCTTCCATGGACGTTAGGAAAGCACAACCATAAGTAGCATTTCCCATGACGACCCATTCTAACTCGTTTCAATGGAACCCCCATCCCCATCCCATACCCCAACCCCCTTCCCAACCCCCAACCCCCCACACACATATCCATACTTACGCTTTTGTATTTCTAACATACCATGGAACAAGTCGATAAAGGTTATGGGTAGGAATGCAAAGTCATTGTTCTCAAATTTTGATAAGAATAATGATAAAAGTTATTCAAATCGTGATCAGTTGATAATTCTATGTACTCTACTTTGAAGGAACTGTTGCATCAATAAACTGAAAAAGTGGTGAATAATCATTGTGATTCCATCATATTTTCACTTTATAGAGAAATGAAGAGTTCGTCGCCATGATGAATGGTTTCCAAGTCAATGCCACATCAAAGGTGGCTAGAGGCTCCACTTTCCTCCCTCCAAGCAACGTTGGTGAACTCCCCAAGAGTGTTGATTGGCGCACCAAGGGTTACGTAACTCCTGTTAAGAACCAGGTAATGTAAATATGAAAGCATAATTATATGTAATTCCCTAGATGACATGATCCATTGGCATATAAGGCATCCCATTTTTTATATCAGTTCGTAATTAACATGATGATCATCAGATCAATGTTTCCATGATAGCAGAAGCAATCTTGGTTAAAAAAAAAGGGCGGCTTTTTATACAGCGGGTTTGAGATAAGCTGTTAGATTTCACTCTATCAAGCTATTTGTTAAAATGTTCTCTCATTCTCAAAAGGGAATGAAATCTCTGGGGAGCGTTTCATCAAGCGTTTTGTCAGTGCTTTTTACCGAAAATTTGCTCTCAGCCAATCAGATGCAAGGATTTCAGTAGCTTATAACAGTTGTCGGTAAAAATCACTGACAAAACGCTTGATAAAACGCTTCCCTGAAGTCCTCTCATGTACTTCTTGGTCGATACTTTATTGAAAAGCCAACCAGCCAACATGTTAGTGCTTAGTAATTCAGCTTCTTACTGGAATAGATACTTGAGCATGCATAACTGAACTGCAAACTAAGTCAATGACTAACTGACGAGACTTGAACTTAACTCATAACTCTAACTAACTGATCATTATTGGTGGTGGTACGTGTTAATAATGGCAATCAGTCAAATTCGACTATTATCATCAATATAATTTAATTATGAGTTTTGTTTGATTTCTCTCATAACTTTTTCTACTATTTTTTTAAAATTATTATTATTATACAGTATCATGCCAGGTTACCGAATCCTGCCCGTTCCTAAACAGTTGTGCTTATAAAGAGTTGTAAACAATGAGTCATACACAAATGATGTAAACAAATTACTTTCTTAGAATGGGGTAGAAGGGTAGGAAGTAGAAGGGTAAGAGAAATGCCTAACTCTATGAGTTAGAGTGTAACAATATGTTTCTGCATACAAAAGAAATTATTCAATTATCAGATTATGAAAAATATCACTCAATACCGATGCACCTTTTACAATGATTTAAAGGCATTCAGTAACTTTGTGGAGGCTTGATAAAATCTGAGCTGTCTGGCCTTACATGCTATCAGTGTATGTAATATGGTGTAAAAATGAAGCCCATGCGGAAAAAGCACTTCAAAATCACCATGTGCTTCACAAAAGTAAACATATGCAAATGACCGGAAATACCAGACTCATTTTCCCCATTGACTCAGTGTTAGACTAAAGCGTAAGGCCATATGCTTTCGTAAATATGAGTATTCAGTCACAGATATCTTAATAATAGCATTATATATTTGAAAACCTTTCTATGCCTGGCTATTTATTTATCCTTCTGAACATCATTATACAAGACAGATATCAAAATTCAACAATTTGTTAAATCAAGCTTCCACAAAGTTACTGAATGCCTTTAAGAACTTAATGTAGCATTGGTGCAAAATCACAATATATTCATTACAACATTACGGTCATCTGAGGAAAATGAATTTCAGTGCTCACACTATTGATATACTAAAATACGCCATAGAACTATTATAAGAAAAACCTTTGTTTTATATGAACTGAAATAAAATTAATGAAACAGATTTATGGTACTAGTTAATAATAACATTGGACTCTAATTGAAGGCATCTGAGTGTAAATAAAGTATTCGAATACTTTAATTACACTCGACTCATAACGCAATTTCAAGGGGCAAATATTGTTTGTTTCCACTTTCCAGCAACAATGTGGTTCATGCTGGGCGTTCAGTGCGACTGGATCTTTGGAAGGACAGCACTTCAAGAAGACTAGTAAGCTGGTCAGCTTGAGCGAACAGAACTTGGTAGATTGCTCCGGGAAGGAGGGCAATGAAGGATGCAACGGAGGTCTTATGGACCAAGCCTTCCAGTATGTCATAGATGCAGGAGGAATTGATACGGAGGCGAGCTATCCCTACAAGGCAGTGGTGAGTGTTATCAATGGCAGCATTAATTTTGACCGCAACTTTAGATCATGCATTAGCATCATGCATCAGCATTAGATCATGACATGATCAAAGCACATTGATTGAAACCCTGTTTCCCAAAGATATATGATTGGTCCGAATAAACATCATACCCCACTCAATCGAACTGTCGCTGCACAATTTAATTTTGTGGGTTTTGTGAATATCATTGTGATCGATTCTGATCCATTGCAACTCTTTATAGGACGGGTGCCCTGTTCTGTGAGGAAAACTTCGTCTCGTTGTAACTAGAAGAGCTGGATATTCATTAAGTACATTTTCGTCTTCAAATGATTAAGCAAAATTAGTAGAAAGGTAGCATGATGTATGCATAATTACTATAGCTAAGTGAGGAACTAATATTTTTAAAAGTCCAAGAGAGTTTATACCAACGCTTTTCTCGAAACCGAAAGTTTACAGCACTGAAATAATCTTGAATTATTGTCAAGGCTTTGATACATTGACAATACCTTATTGAAAATAGGTTTATGAAATCGAAAGTTCTAAACTAAATTGATTGATCTAGTGGACATTTGGTCTCGATCCTCAGAGCTTTGATAACCAACCAATAAGGAAGTCAAGAGTATATCATGCACGCTTTCATCAGTTTTTATTGTCTCAATTTCACCTCCATCTCCAGGATGGTACGTGCCACTTCAAGAAGGCTGACGTAGGAGCTACCGTCACTGGTTACACTGACGTCACCTCTGGCTCTGAAAAGGCACTGCAGAAGGCTGTGGCCCACGTTGGTCCAATCTCGGTCGCCATCGACGCCAGCCATATGTCCTTTCAGCTCTACACGTCTGGTAGGGATATCGCTAAAGCCTACATAACTCTAACTGAGCTAAACAAGCTCTATCCATTGTGTCGCCTAAAAAAAAATGAAAATTTGGAATCGTACAATTTGGATGGACAAAACAACTCTGAACGAGATGATGATCTTTAGGCCTATTGTGAAAACGAAATATTTACCTTTATTATTATTTTCTAACTAGGAAATTGCATTTCTAAGTGGAGACTCACTGAAACTTTTTTTTTATCAGTTCAATTTGTGTCTTTTTAAAAATATTTTTTAATGATTTGTATTAGGTAAAATACAACACAATAACAAACATACATATACATGAACAAAAACAATACAATAATACTCAGTTTGCTGTTTAACACAAATGAAAGAAAGCAATGAATTAAAAGAGGGTTTAACCTTTTGAAATTTACAGCAGTATATCAAAAATCCAAAGAAGAAAAAAATCAATGCAGGAAGAATGTGGCGAAGAACGTTTGACTCCAAAGAGTTTTTCAAAATAGGAGAACGTTAATACCTCTTTCAGTTTGGAGCATAAGTATCTTTCCACAAACAACCAAACAGGAGTAACAATTTGACAGTATAACAAAAAATGCTGGATGGAGTTGTATCTCTATTACACAATCTGCACAAGGGAGTGGCAGACCTCCCAATCTTAAACAAACAATTGTTTGTAGCTATTGCTTTGTGAAAAACTTTAAAATAAAATGATTGTTTCCACAGTACACTTGAAGTTACGCATATGAATACAAGACCACTCATCAACATCTGTATTACTATCGAATAACTTATTCCAAATATCATACTTCTTCTTAGTATCTTCGATACACACAAAAATAGGGTAAGCAAATTTAGGCATCTTTTTGGCCTGCAGTAATTCCTGTAAAACAACATCATAAGGGTCTCTGGCATCTAAGGACCATAAACCACAAACCGGTATAGCTCTCACCAGGGAGTTATACTTTCTTTTGTCCTTGATAGGAATATCGAATTCTAAAACTAATTCAAAAAATTCTTTGAATCGGCTTCCACACACTATATCTTGAACACAATGAATTCCTCTTTCATACCAGGCTGGGTAATAAATTTTTCTTTGCTTTAAGGCGAAAGTTTTTATTAGACCAGAGTAAGTTCTGGTAGATTCAAATATCTTATAAATTTTGTTTTAAAGACATACCAGGTTCTAAGAGATTCCGAGACTCACTGAAACTTAATAATTAAGTTTGTCTACCGTGATGAGCAGGGATTCAGCCTTGAGGAAAGGGCGCGGGTCTTTCTAGGTATTACAAAATTTACGAAAGCGGTGTGACTGAGTGGGAATGGTCCTGATGGGTACTTGTAAGTAAAGTGACATTTGCATCTTGAAAGTACTGGAAAAAGAATTATATTGGTGCACACACACCCACATTTCTCTCTCTCTCTTTCTCTAGATCGTCTTTATTTATTACTTTTTTATTTTTTATTTATTTTTTTATTTTTTATTTTTTATTTTCATTTTATTTTATTTTATTTTATTTATTTAATTATTATTATTTTTTTTTTTTTTTTGGGGGGGGGGGGGTGCTATTTGTTCGACGTCAATGGTTTTATGTATATACAAATAACAAGATTCAGGTCAACACAATATCATGTTGATGACATCTGGTTTTTACAGGTGTGTACAATGAGCCTCAGTGTAGCACTACTGAGTTGGACCATGGTGTTTTAGCAGTTGGCTATGGAACCACTAATGAAGGAAAGGACTACTGGATTGTCAAGAACAGGTCAGTTTGGACATTTCATGAAATTGGAAAAAATATATGTGTTATTTTATTTCACTATGTGACCCTTGAAATGAAGTTGCTATAATCATGATGAGGGTCGTATGTATAAATATGGAATGTGTACGCCTATCCTAAAAAAAAATTGCTTTCACAATTTCAGACCCATTTTGAGAACAAGTACTTCAAAAAATTATATCTTATCAATTCGTGTGCTTCTCATAGCAAATGTGTCACGATGAATCCATTGATACACCATGAGCTATAGACTTATGTGAAGTTCATATATGTCAATAGCGCATGGTGTATCAATGGATTCATCGTGACACATTTGACACGTGACACTTATATGAAGTTCATATATGTCAGTAGCTCATGGTGTATCAATGAACCATCAGATCTACGAGGTTATTTATCACTTTTGGAAGCCGTATTTTAATTATGATCATGGATAACTCTCAATCACAACACAAACTGACAATGAAATATTAGATGAGTCAATACATATTGATCAGCCATTGTCGATAAAGACAAAGTAGAACTTCATATAATCTCATCGTAACTGTCGTCAACCTAAACTAAAGTCATTAAAGATTTTAATTAGAATTTTGATGAATTTATCAGTTGCAATATGGTCTTTTTTTTTTCTTACACAGCTGGGGAAAATCGTGGGGAATGAAAGGCTACCTGTGGATGTCTCGTAACAAGAACAACCAGTGCGGTATTGCTACTCAAGCTAGTTATCCTCTGGTTTAATATGCATTGCATCGCCTCCGTCTTGCATTTTTTCGTGCAAGAACATTCACCTAAGTAGTGCCGACATCCGATGATACTCCAGTCCACTACTCACTTCATGTTAATGATAACAATGATAACAGTAACAAGAACAGCACCTACATTAATCATTTGCACATATATACAGTGTGAGTCATTATCTTCAATTAAATTTATATTGTACTGGTTTTAACGATATATGGGTTTCCTTTTTATTGCCTCGTACTGTATATCTCAAGGGATGATGAAGAAGCATACAAATTATTGCATACTTCATTCAAGTTACGAAAGGGCATTGAAAGTATTCCCTTAAGGTTTATTTGTGTAAAAGGTATATCACCGATTACATTATAGCAACTTTCTTCTTGTAATGAGGTCTTAATTTTTTTACTTTCCGATCACATCGATGATGATCTCGAGACTTCTCTCGGGATAAAGTACGACCCTGGGACTACCAAGTGGCAGCTTACCATGCCCCTCAAAGCTGTCATTTTTGTACCATAATTGATATCAATGGCAATGATAACACATACAAAAAACAACTAAAGTGTTAAATCACCATTTTAAAAGGCCGAGAAGTGACCACTTTTTCAAAATGGTAGATTAACACTTTTAACATGCTGGATTCAGCCATTATAGTGTTGTATCGAGCATGTTAAAAGTGTTAATCTGCCATTTCGAAAAGATGGTCACTACTCGGCCCTTCAAATGTTGATTTAACACTTAAGTTTTGAGAGTAACGAGTGAAATTCTATCGAATTAATTTGTTTTTAATTTAGATTCTTGGAATTTCTCTTTAATATTGCTATGCACTTTTTATATTTTTAATTTACACACTCATTTGTTACCATGCAACGTAATTGGTTTATTTTTGCGACTTTGATAAATTGACATGAATAAGATGAGATGTTATACAAGCTTTAAGATTAAATTAAATATATAATTTCTTACTTCATTTGATTGTACTCGTGTATTTACCAATCTAAAAACTCAGAGATGGAACTGAAGAAAAAAGAGCATTCGGCATAAGACATGACTATCTTGAGTGTGATCTAATAATAATGCGAGTAGGAGAGAACTCAGACTGGAGTAACGTTATACATGTATCCATAAAAGGCGCTTAGAGACACCGTAGATGTAGTCTGCGCTATATATAAATCCAAAATATTATCATATATCTGAAAGGTTATTGCACAATGACAGCGGTTATTTGAATGAAATAAAACAGTGAGACTAACCTATTGTCCACGCAAAGAGTTTTTTCCCACATTCTGACAACGGTATGGAAATCCTCCACCCTTCCCTTCCGAATTCCCCTGTTTTCTTAGTTTTTAGTTTGTTTTTACATTTTCTAAAGAAATACTTTGAGTTTATACCAAAGGATTCTTTCATACAATAGTCGTCTGTCTCCACGCAGTGGTTTGAAAGAGGCTATTTCGCTGTCCATACAGTGTTGTCAGATTTCAGATGGTGAGAAACACGGGAACAAATTGCGGGCTCGCTATCAATATGTAAAGTTATAAGCCTTTAGAAATCACAGTAGAGGAATAAAATATTTTAATTCACTGAAGAAGATGAGAGACATAATGAAGAAGAGAGATGAGTGTGCTGATATGTGAGCGATGAAATACAGATGACAGAATATTTGAAAATTAAAGTTTTACAATGTGGACAGGATCCTATAAAGGCAATACAAAATCTACATTTCTTGCAAAATGCAACCGTTCCATTCATATCGTTACTCCATGTACATAGTATTTCGGGGCACGGTGAGGGGGCATTCTCATTGGACACAGAGAAATGAAAATGACGCAACACTGTTGGTCAGTGTTTTAACAGAATGGGCAAGCATGAACGTTGACAGATTCTCTAAAATAAAAAGTTTAAATAAAAAGTGCCCCTCCGACGATGATTACCCAGCTGTAGTAAAATTTCTCGTTCCTCACCTCATAATAAGCCATTTTGGCCTACCTACGTATCTGAAATAAAGAAAGAAAACCTGATATAGATAAATGTCGTGATCGTATCATTCATTGCCTTGACTTCCAGTCAAAAGGTTGCCCAAGAATAACACATTTAATCTACATTTTCACTATCTACCCAGGTGAAAGTGGGTACCCGATGCTTCAGCGCTCATATCTCTTGTCGCTCGCCTGTAATCGGGTAATAATACACTCTAAAATCAGTATCTGAACTACGAATTAAAAGATAGGCCTATACATGAAATCACTGGCGTAGACAGGGGGCACAAGGGGGCCATGGCCCCCTATTCAGCCACTAAAAAAAAAGCGAGAGCGAAAAAGCGTGAGAAGTGAGAGAAAAGGGTTTAAAAAGGCGCTACAAGCCGTTATCTTTCTCTCAAAATTTGCAAAAACGTCAAAGTTTTCGCGCTTTGCACGGGAAGGGGGGAAATAACTCTCCTCTCCCTGCACCAACCCCTGTCACATACAGTGCAGTATTGCGTCCTAATAACTGAAAAGCAGTCATGGCGTCGAACTATAACTTTCCGCCTAAACAAATTGTTTGCTACAAGCCGTTTTCTTTCTCTTAAATTTGCTAAAACGTCAGAGCTTTCGGGCTTCGCGCGGGAAAGGGGAAACTCCCACTCCCTGCACCCATTCTTGTTACAGTGCAGTATTACGTCCAAAATAACTGAAAAGCAGCCAGGGCGTCGAACTAACATTCCGCCTAAAAATAGGTGCTAAAACGTTACAGCTTTCGCGCTTTGCGTGGGAAGGAGGGAAACTCCTCCTTCCTGCACCCACCCCTGTTACATACCGTGCAATATTGCTCCAAATAATTGAAAAGCAGTCGGTTCGTCGAACTATAACTTTCCGCCTAAAAGTTTGTTTGCTACAAGCCGTTATCTTTCACTCAAATTTGCTAAATTGTCAAAGCTTTCGCGTTTCGTGCGGGAAGTGGACCCCCCCCCCCCCCTCCCTGCTCCCATCCATGTTGCAGTGCAGTATTACGCCCAAATAACTGAAAAGCAGTCCGGACGTCGAAATAACTTTCCGCCTAAAAAAAGGTGCTTCGAGCTGTTATCTTTCTCTCAAATTTGCTATAAAACTTTAGAGCTTTCGCGCTCCGAGCGGGAAGGGGAAAATTCTCCCCTTCCTGAACCCACCCCTGTTACATACAATGCAGTATTGCGTCCAAATAACTGTAAATCAGTCCTGACCTCGAAATACATTTTCCCCTTAAAAAAAGGGGTGCTACGAGCTTTCTCTCAAATTTGATATAAAACGTTAGAGCTTTCGCGCTTCGCACGGGAGGGGGGAAACTTCCCCCTCCCTGCACCCACACCCTGGGGAGCACGCACCAATTTCGCACTTTTCGCGTGCTCACAACCGCCCCCTAAAATGACATCCTGGCTGTGCGGTTGGATCCTTCACGTCTGGCCCCCCTCCAGTGGGTGTCGATCTCGGTAGGGGTCGATAGGGGTATATATCCCCCCAAAAATATGAGGTGGGGTGATGGCCTGTTAATGCACTAAAAATCTAGTTTTTGAAGGTTTGAAATGCGAAAATTTTCGAAAGCTCGGTCGCTTTGCTCCCTCGCATAATTATTATCTTTCAGGATCTCGTAATTTTGCGCTTTTAGCAGGCCTATATTGTTCTTAAATAGCTTAAAGGGTTCAAAATTTGAAAAAATAAAGATGTAATTGCTCATGTATGTGTCATATGACTCCTGCTAAATATTGCGCCCCCGATGTAGGATAAAGTGTATAAAACAGCATTTGCAAAGGTTCAACTTTTGAAAGAAATCTCAACTTCAGGTACCCTTGCTGAATTTCTCGACTCTTTCTCAAGCCTTTCAGGGTTTTCGTTAGTTTTGCTCCCGATTGTAGAAGTGAGTGAATAGAAAACCGCTTATAAATGCATAAAATTCGAGCTTCTCTACCGCTCAATTTTAAAATTTCCTGGGTAAAATGCACAAGAAATTGCGTTTTCTAGGGTTAAAAATTGAATTTATTCAAATTAAAAATTTGAAGCTCGGTCGCTTTGCTCCCTCGCTGACGTAGATAGGTTGGGGGGGGGGGGGGGGGGTGGGGTTGGTACAACATCATTTTTGCCCCGGGTGCCATAATCCCTAGATACGCCACTGGCTTCGCTCCCTTGCCGGTCAACCCCCCCCCCCCCCCCCCCCCCCGATCATGAACACTGATCGACACCCCTGTGGCCCCCCCCCCCCTATTGAAAAATCCTGGCTACGCCTGTGCATGAAATGTAAAGGTCTACTCATGAAAGACAACGGAGTAAGAAATGAAAATCAGATGTAACAAAGATTTACAGTGCATGTTACACTGAAAAATCCATGCAGATCAACTCTATGACGTCTAATCACAAGTTAAACAAATTTATATTGTATTTATACAAATTTTATTTATTATTTATTTATTTATTTATTTATTTATTTTAACATATTCATAAAGGATGACAAGATCAGTTGTAGGACTGTTTTACACCTTTGTCCTGGTATTAAAAAACATGAATATTAACAGTGAAGTATAAAAATAGGTACATTCAATATAATAAAAATAATAACTAACGAGAGGAATCAATAGTATCACAATTGTGATGCACCAATATTCATATT
Organism: Heliocidaris erythrogramma; assembly: GCA_025617745.1. Taxonomy (NCBI): domain Eukaryota; kingdom Metazoa; phylum Echinodermata; class Echinoidea; order Camarodonta; family Echinometridae; genus Heliocidaris; species Heliocidaris erythrogramma. The sequence continues at coordinate 57,076,544 of CM046853.1, forward strand.
AGATATGGGGCGGGTTGTTTGTTTCTTAAAGCCCATGTGATTTTGGTAATCTACGCCAAGTTTCCTGGCACATGTGACTCTCGTAATCTACATCAAGTTTATGGTCCCTACAAAGAAATCATACTGACGCAACACTGATGATCAGTGTTTTAACAGAATGAGCAAGCATGAACGTGGAAAGATTCTTTAAAATAAAAAGTGAAATAAAAAGTGCCCCTCCACGCTACCAGAAAACTCCCTCCGACGATGATTACACAGCTGCAAAGAAATTTCTAGTCCTCACCTCATATAAGCCATTTTGGCCTACCTACGTATCTGAAATAAAAGAAATAAAACCTGCTAAAGAAAAATGTCGTGGTCATATCGTTCATTCACTCGACTTTTAATCGAAAGGTTTGAGATTCGAATTCCTATCCGGCCATAACACATTTTGCTAAGACATTTACATCTCTTGCCGCTCGCCTGTAATCAGGGTACTTATACACTCTAAAATAACAATCTGAACTAACTTAAAAGATGGGCCTGCATGAAATATCAAGAGCAAGACTATAAAGTATAGGCCTATACTCATGAAAAAGGGTGGTGTAAGAAATGAAAATCAGAGGTAACAAAGATTTTACAGTGAATGTTACACTGAAAAAGTCATGCAGATCAACTCTATGACGTCTAATCAGAAAGTTAAAAGATAACGGTAACTTTGCCATCAATGGTAACTCCCATGTAAACCATTAATGGTAAGTTTTATGCAACGGGGCCCAGGAGCCGGGGGGGGGGGGTTCAGTTTCAGTTTCAGTTTAGTTTATTTCCATTTCCAGCAACAATACACTCTAAAAACTTAAGTGCTGTATTTAGCACTTTTTGAGGGCATGCAGAGGGACTGCACTCAGAGTGCTATTGGAATGCACACAGCGTGCTATTTCAGCACTTTCACGGGAGCTGGACCGGCTCTTTAACTGCTAAACATTCATTTAAAAAATCGTGATTTTGGCGAGCCTCGAACCAGGGTCCGCTGATCGAGAATTGCTGGCATTACCGCTAGACTAACTCACATCGTACGATTTAGAGCAGATCATATTGTTACATAGTGAATTTACGACACCACATAGTTCATGTTATCTACTTGACTCCCATGACTAAACTGGATTGCAAGAAGCATTCGTTAGTCTATCGGTAACGTCAGTGTCTCTCAATTAGCGGAACCTGGTTCGAGGCTCGCCACGGTCACATTTTTTTTGCTGGTAAATTAGCACACTACAAGTGCTAAAAACAGCATTTCAGGTGCAGTCACTATACATGCCCCGAAAAAGTAGCACTTCAGTTTTTACAGTGTACAAATCAATACGATCAATATTCAGTAAATAATACAATTATAATATCCATGTACAATTCAACAGAATTTGTACAAATTATAGAATGTTTAAAGATAATTTGATGTTTGAGAAATATGTACAAGTCTTGGGTAAGAAAGACACTATCACTTTAAGTAATTTCAGATGTCGAGTTAATGGACTACCTGTAAACAAGGGTAGGTTTGATGCAAGCCTGGCAGATGAATTGCACTGTACTGTATGTTCTTCTGCAGATATAGGAGATGAATTTCATTATGTTTTTGTTTGTCCCTTTTTTCACAGAGAGAGACTATTGTATTTACCTAGTAACTTGACTTCCAGTAGACCGAGTGCATTACACATGGCCAAACTATTCAATTCAGCTAGTGCTTGCCATTTAAAAAAACTAGCCAAATTTGTCAGAATAATTATGTTACATTTTTCTTCAACGCCTAAGGAGAAAGATAGTTGTTTTGTTTTTGAAAGTAAAATGGAGACGAATGCATGTACACGTAGTGGTAGAGTAGTTAAACGCCTTGATTTGTAAATGTGTTTATTTATATATTATATTTTCGCATGTATATGTACATTATCAATTATGTTTTTGTAATCATATATTATATTGTAAATATGTTTGTACTCTCATACCCCGAGAGGGGGTCGATAGAGTCAATAAAATCTTACAAATCTTACAATAAAATTTTATGTGACTATAAAATCAATGACATTGAATAAGGCATTGAAGGTACATTTTCATTGAACAAAGTAAACATTGGAAATGGAGGAGTCCACTTGAAAAGCAAAGCTTGTAAACTGTGGACCCCCGAGATTGAACATTATTGTAATGCATGTATAAAAAAAACAAGGGAAAAATATTACCAATCTTTGTTGAGAATTTTCATGAAGCGAGAAAAAAAAAAAAAAAAAAAACGAAAGAGTTCTCAAGAGAGTATAACATAATTGCTAATTGCAATTGAAGTATACTCAAGAAAAGCCAACATAGAACATTAAAGAGCAACACACAGTACCAGACATTCACAAGAAGGGACATGCTGCATGTTGAATGGAGTGAGAGACCAAGGAGATAGAAGATAGCGCACAAATTCCATGACCAAATAAAGACTACGGGTTAAAGGTGAGGCAAATAAAAGATTAAATGGAGTGAGAACATGCAGAATTGAATGGGATGGAAGACATAAAGAGGATAATGCACTATAGTTAGGTGTTGTATGAAGCAAGCAAGAACTCTTTTAATCTTTTCTTGAAAACGTTAAGGGATGGGGCAGTCTTCAGTTCATTGGGTAGTGCATTCCAATATTTAGGGGTCAACCTAGCTGCAAAGGAAACCAATTTTCATGTGCATGAATAATATTATAAGGATCGCATAGTCCGATATAACAAATTGACCTTCTGAAATGTTCAATGTGGTGGGTGTGGCCAGCGGGAGGTCACAAAGTGGGTCCAAAAATTGAACTAGATCAGCTATATGAAAAGATTCCCAAGGTACATGAATGGACAATGCCAGACTTTTAAGTGGTGGGGGTGCTCGCCAGACGCCCCAAAATATCAGCTGGAAAGGAAACCCGATGAAACCAATGGGAAATTGTTCGGCAGAGTCCAAAGATACACAAATGGCCACTGCCAGACGATTTAAGTGAATTTACCTGCTAAAGTTCCCCAACCCTCAATATTGAGCTAGACCAGCTGGAAAGGAACCCCGATGAAACATGTAGGAAATTACTCGCCAGAGTCCAAAGATACGCAAATGACCACTACCAGATGATTTAAGTGGTGGAGAGTGACTGTTATTATTTTTGTTCCTATTTCATTTCTTTTACTTATAAATGAGATAATCGACGTCGGACAAACGCTGTAAATCCAGCAAAATATGATTGATTTAACGCATGTAAGGCGTTTACTCCTTAGTATTAGTACCTTTTAAAAATGAGAATTATGGGTTGGTGTGATTGTTATGTTATACAATTAACATTAATTTTTGACTGAAATGGTAAAACTGCGTTAGGCCAAGTATTGACGTTGTAATTTCATATGTTTCTTGCAAGCACCAACAGCTGTTTTATTATTTATAAAAGTTGAAAATTAAAAGATTCATTCAAAAAGTTTCAGACTTTTTCAAAGAGCATTTCAAAAAGGGTTGGCGCAAGCTTTAGTGAAATTTTGTCCGGTTTAATGATTTCCCCATTTGCAAAAGGTAATAAACCATTTCATTGAAACATGCTCATCGTATTTAGAATCATATTTCGCACATTTTTATACCAACCATATGTATGTATCTCACTGAAAAAGCTCCACTCTGTACAATCATTATAAAAATGATAAATATTTTATAGGCCATACGTATTAAAACGTATTAAAATCGTATCCTGATTATTGTTTGTTTTTTCAAACTACTGTTAAGATCCAGAGATTTTTTTTGAAAGATCACAATATCTCGATACATGTATTTTAATAATAATATCGAATGATTACTTTGCGATATGTAACCAGCTAGCTGTGCATTTCAAATTACATAGTCTACACAGAGGTTTTGTTATAAATATTTAATCCCTGATAAATCAGATTTCACTTTTATCCACAAACTTAAATGTGTGTAATCCCATTGATGTCAGAATTGTCCAATTGTCAATGTTAATATCAAATATTTAGTCTTCTAAGTTCAATCATAGTGTCTGAAGCTTTCCATCCCAGCACACTGAGGTCATGACTTTGGATTAAAAAAAGAATGATAGCCTGTATTATTCAGGGTTGTGGTGGCAACAAAAATAAAATTTCGCCAGACCTCCAAAATACGCTTGGGGTGGTATGGGGGGTCCAGCTTCACTCCATAATTCTCTGACAAGCAAAAAAAAAAGTTTTCGTTTTAAAGGGGGTGGGGGGGGGGCACAATGCATATTTTCTTCCAAATGGGAGGGGGCACGGGCCGGATGTTCACTCCCCCTCCCCCCCTAAATCCGCCACTGAACTTAAGGTCTGTAAATACATGTACCATAAACCTTCATAAAACTCCTGACAACTGATTCGTATATTGCTAGGTACAAGTATACGTGCTATAAAATAACACCTGTAGGTATATTTCTATGGATAAATACGAATGTTGTAGATACAGGCATTAATAATAATTATGTAGACTGTCTTGTAATAAGTAGAAAACAAGTTCAGTCCCTACAAATTTCATGTAATGTCAATAGCTATAGTGAATTCCAAATATCGGATCCAGTGTGTCTTATACCCCCATTCCCCAGAGAATTTGGGATCATCGGTCATTCATCGGAAGCATTTTTTTTCTTCCGGTAACCCACCGAACAGTGTCGTGTCACACTCCGATGAATCCGATTCGTGTTTGTCGACTATCAGGTCCGTGTCCGAAGATTTGATGTGATTTGATTTGATTTGATTTTATTCGTCAGGTATATTGCAATACAAACATAACCAGGTACCATGACAGGATAGCCCATGAAAGCCGAAATGGCTTATTTCCAATGGGGTCCTTACCTAAATAACTGATTAAAAAATACACTAAGAAAACACATTAGTACGGCTACAAGACTATCGTACACGTACGGCAAGTAATAAGAATGTACTAAAGTAGCAAAATAAAACATAACATTTTTATAAAGTAGGCGAAGATTACATAAATGTGAAAACAAGACTTACTCAACGGAAAAAAATATATACAGAAAATCATAATGAAACTATCGATAATAAACGTTGGTTACATAAGTCATATAATATAGGAAAAAAACCATCTGAGCTACAAAAAGGAGAGGAGAAATATAGTTATGGAGTAGACACATTTTTCAGATGATGCTTCAATACCCTTTTAAAATGTAAAAAATTCTTAACTGACTTAACATGATTTGGGAGGGAATTCCAGAAAAGAACTAAGCTTAGAGCTTAGTTCGCCATCGGACGCCATTTCCGGTGGCAAATCGAGTCAGTGTCGGATGAATGTCGAGTCAGTCCGATGCGTGTCAGATTGGTGTTGTGGAACTGTTGGACTTGTCTATCCGATGGATGACGACAATCTGATGAGTGTCCGATAATTAGCAGTCATCTGACGCTCATCTGATTGCAATCTGTGGTCTGCCCGACACGCCTGATAGCCGCCCGGCACCAATTCGATTTCCATCGGAAAGTAACATGATATTAGCACCGTCCGTTTGCTATCCGTTGTGACATCATCAACTCAAATGCCATCCGACACACATCGCATAGCAAACGGTGACATCTGATGGCCAACAGACTACAAAAGGAGAGTCAGCCGACACTCACTTCGCAGATTTACATCAGACACTACAGCAACAAGATCATGAAGATGGCTCCAAGAAAGAACAGAAATGTTCGAGGACAGAAGGCAAAGGAGAGACCTCCCAGCATCAATAAGGACGTGGCCTTCTTTGCTTTTTCTCAACCTCCTCAGGACCTCAACGGTCATTGCATCTTGTTGCATACATATAGTTTGTTGCTGGAGCAAAAAAAAAAACACAGTCCAGCGCTGCAGCGTTGCGAAGACTTTGATCCATGTCTAGTTTTGTCAGGAGGTGTAGCCCGCTTTTATACTCGACTGCCGATTTTGGCGACAATTCCGAACAGTATTGGGGTCAGTGTCCGATTACCCTAAGGATAGTAACGGATGTGTTGGATTGGTGTCGGGAGAGTGTTGGAAGTGTCAGATTGCTGTCAGGTCACCCTCGGATTACAATCCGAATGCAATCGGATCAATCGGACGCCGCCGATAAAATGGCGGACAGACATGGGGCCGTTACCAGTCTTTCATCCGATTACCCCGATCAATGTTGGGTCTCTATCGGATTTTTCGGGGAAAAAAAAAACCGATGTCGGGTGATTTTTCAGCGGAACTCATCGGAACGCTGTGATTTTAGCAAAATTGGGATCAGATGGGCTTCAGATTGGGTTCCGATGGTCAGTGCAATGGGGCTATTATCGATCTATGAGCCAGGGCTGTTTTGGGATTGTTCAAATGCACATTAGTGGAAATTCGGGTAAGGTATTTATGTATGGACGAGTAATTGCAAAAAGGCTGCCATGGAAACTGAAAGTGATATAAACATATTTCCGGTAGTCCAGACCATGCGGGATATCATTTTGAATATTATCTTCAAGTTTCATTGCATCATGATAAGGAATTAAAAAGTAACAACTTAAAAGGAAAAGGTTCAAGTGCTCAGTGTGTTAACAAATATTTAAAATCTCAAATGTCCACAAAACCGAGGTTTTATGGTACTTTGCAAGGTACTCTGCTAATACGCAACGAAGATGTCCATTATCAAAATGGTGTTTACATACATCAAAGAAATATACAATATATATTTACTTTCTGAATAATGTTTGAAACCCATATCAAACCGTACGTATAAAAACGAATCAATTTTCACGCCAAAATATACAAAAACTTCTCAAAAACATGTGCTTTTGCTTTGAGAATTGATTTGATTTGATTTGATTTGATTTATTTATCTATCTTTATGATCTTTTTTTTTTCTTCAAACATATTTTACAAACTGATTACAACATAATAAACAAATATTAATATATTATAGAGTAATTGCATTGTATAATGAACGTAAATGAATCATAAATAAGGACTGTCACATAAGCAAAGCTTGATGGCCTGACAATCCTTTACTAAAAAATAGGAAATGCTAAAGAAAGGGGGATATAAAAAGGGGGAGCAAAGACTTTTCATTGTATTCAAAGTAATGAGATGAGATGTATGGAGAAAGAAAACATAAATAGAAGAGGATGGTTGTTATGACAACAGTCAGTGTGGTGCCTAATTGGTCGGTATTAAATTGTGCAGAATACGATTTTTAGTACGATGACCAAGTTTCAATGAAATGGAATATGCATACTTAAAACATGTCAAAAAGGTACAATAGGACCCTCTTGATTTTCGCCATGAGCAGCCACTCTTGTTGTTAACATTTTGAATATCTTAAAGTACATTATTAAAGAAGATTTTTTAAAGTCATGGCGGGTGCACCCCTCTAGGTACCCTACTGAACCCATTGATATTGTAAGCAATTTAAAGCTAAAAAACAGCTCTGTGTATCATGATATAACTAATGTTTACTAAAAATACCATTCATGAAATAGTTTCTCCTTTAACACATATTGATAATCTATCACTAAAAAACGGCGCCGTTCCTAATAAAATGAAGATAGCAAAGGTCATATGTATTCAAGAAAGGTGACCAACAAGACAATTTTATTACAGCCCTTTATCACTTCTAACAAGCTTCTCAAAAAATCTTGAAAAAATGTTTATTCTGGACTCATTACGTTTTTAAATAATAATCATGTCCTCTCCGGGTCTCAATTTGGTTTCCGCAAAATAAATCATGACATATTGTTGTATAAGTTTTTTCTGTGGTATCCATGGGAAGACCTTGGAGTGGTTGAGGAACTACCTTAGTGATAGAAAACAATATGTATCATGAATGGTTTTGAATCGACTTGTGGTATCCCCAAGGCTCTCTGTTAGGCCTGCTCCTGTTTATTTTATATACACTAGCTCATCTGCAGGGCGCCGTCCTAATCGAGCGGTCGCCGTCGAGCGATTTAGGTCAAAAATCGAAGCCGCTAGATCAAAGGCTTCCGAGCGGTCGCCGCCCGCAAATGGGTGGGTTATCAGTCGGTCTCCCCCGACTGCCGATTTTCCCCGATTTCGCCCAGTTTTGACCTTAAATCGACCGGCGACCGACGGCATCGCTGGGATTTTATTGCCCGCTCGACTTCTCCAAAAATCGTTGGGCGATGCCTAAATTCAAGCGGCGACCGGGCAGGATACAAACAGGTCGGTTGCCTCTCTGATTTGCGACCAAAGCATTATTAAACGCAGTGGCGGATTCAGGGGGGGGGGGGGGGCACAGCCGGCCCGTGCCCCCCCCCCTTTTGGAAGAGAAGTCTGAATTTTTACGGTAGACGATCCGCCATTTTCTCGATTGTGCCCCCCCCCCCCCCTTTTTTTAAAGTGAAGGAGTAAACTCCTAACGTGCGTTAAATCAACCATATTTGCTGGTTTTACAGCGTTTGTCCGAAGTCTAGAATCCCATTTATATGTAAAAAAAAAAAAAATTTAAGGGACTAAGAACAAAAATAATGAGTGTTGATTGGCATATTTGTGTGTCATTCTGTATAGGGGTATTTGGCGGGGGGGGGGGGGGGGGGTCTGGCACGTAGATCCCTCAAATATATCATGATGATTTCTGGCAGTACATATGTAAGTCTGGACAAAGCCAATTATGGGGGGTTTGTTTTTTTGTGTGTTTTTTTTTCCCACGAACTTTCGTTTTACCTAATCTCGCTCATAGAGGGTGTATATAGAGGGTGTATATCAGTAACGTCTAACAGTCATTCTCCACCATTTGCGTATCTTTTCCCACAGGTTTCATCGGGTCTCCTTTCTAGCTGATCTAGCTCAATAATGGTGGATGAAGTTTACCTTAGGGCCGTCTGGCAGGCACTCTCCACCACTTAAATCGTCTGGCAGTGGTCAGTAATTGTTGTGTATCTTTGGACTATGGCGAATCTTGTCATATAGGTTTCTTAGGGTTTCCTTTCCAGCTGATCTAGCTCAATATTGGGAGTTGGGGTACATTAAGGGCGTCTGTCATGCACTCTGGCAGACAATTTCCCATTGGTTTCATCGGGTTTTCTTTCCAACTGAGCTAGCTCAGTTTTTGGACCCACTTTCGGGGCCGTCTGGCGGGCACCCCCAACCACTTAACAAGTCTGGCATTGTCCATTCAAGTACCTTGGGACTATTGCGAATCTGTTCATATAGATTTCTTAGGGTTTCCATTCCAGCTGATTGAGCTCAGTATTTTGACATCTTTTTTGACCTCCCCCTGGCCACACCCACCACATAGAACATACCGGTCAATTCGGTATATCGGACTATGCGATCTTTATATTCATGCATATGAAAATTGGTTTCCTAGGTTGACCCCCCCCCCCCCCCTGAATATAAATATAAAGCCCATGTGACTTTCGTAATCCACGCCAAATTTCCTGTCACATGTGACTCTCGCAATCAAGTTTATGGTCCCTACGTGCGCATAAATTGAGACCACTGTATGTCAAGTGACATCTTCTGTCACTTGGCGGTACCTCCTAGACAAAAGCAGATTGTTTTCTGATCTCCTCCAGAAATTCAAATAGGTGAGATAATCTATCTTTTGTTTAAAATGACCAAAAAATCTGTTTCGTTCATACTATTTATATCATTATTATTATTGATATTATTAGCATTATTAGCATCATTATTACCACTATTATTATAACTACTGACTATTAAAGATATATTCTACCTGACTGCTAAGCAGTCAAGCAGGCAGGTAGGTAGGTAAGTAGGCTACCAGGGAACCAACTGCTGTAATTCCTATTTTAAGGGACCTTGTATTATTGAGGATTTTGAGTTATAGACTTGCTTTCGAATGTGGGACCTCCTAGTAACTAGGCAACTACTCTACCACTGAACAATAACGCCTCCTTTTAAAATCAAATATGCATCGAAAATAAAACGTTTTCGTGCAGAGATGGTGATTTTGTAAGGTGGGGGGGGGGGGGGGTCTTGTTTTTAATGACTTGATTCCTAGTGTATCTTCATTCTTCTTCACCCATTGTGTACCGTGATGACTATCTGATTAGAGCTATAGTTTTTTCTAACATTAGTGTGAATCCCAAACCCACTGAAAAACTAAATTTACTTGACAGGAAACCCAAGTTTAATCATCCATTTCAAAGTGATGTGTTAATTGCATATTTTCTTACCTCAAGTAAACTTTCATATATATATCATTAGAGATCTTCATTCCAACATTATTCCGCGACTTTATTGATATAGGTGTTTTGATCAAGGAACATATTATTTTGATTCCTGTATGTGTATCTTTGCAGACATGAAGTACCTGAGTGTGTTGCTGGTGGCAGCCTGCGTGGTCGGCTCGCTGTCCATGTCGTTCACCGATTACGATGAGGAATGGGACCAGTGGAAGAATGAACACGGCAAGCAGTATCGAAATGATCAGGAGGAGGCGTCCAGGAGACTGATCTGGCAGACAAACCTCGAGAAAGTCATCAAGCACAACCTCAAGTACGATGCTGGCCACTACACGTATGAGCTTGGAATGAACCAGTTCGCTGACCTGGTGAGTACACTATGAGGTCTAGTATTCTACTGACCAAACTCTCAGTAAGAGAGACGTGGATTATAAAAAAATATTATGTATAAATGAGCCGGTCAGATTCAATACCAATTCAGAAGCACAATAGTAGGCAACATAAATGTGACACATTTAGTGTTGGGAAAGATAGCAAGAAAGAAGAAAACATTGAGAAAAGATGGTCTTATTGTTGTCCAATGTTAACCAGTTATCCTTACTTAATTTACTTTCATCTTATCCGCCACTGTGGTATACGTAGCTTTCACAGAGTTCCATGATCATACATTTTTATAATCGCCATGTATTGAAAGACATTATGATTCGAGTCGTAAATTTGATTATATAGGATTTCAGGAGGGTGTAGCCTCATCATTCTTCAGAATTCTAATTATGCAGTTTAGATAATAAGATAAAGTATCTTTTTAACCCACATACACTGTAAAAAATAACTGTAGATTAACAGGGATTTCTTACTTGTAAAATTACAAGTTTTGGCCGTTTTTCTGTTAATACGGTATTTTTCTTGTGAAATGGCAGGAAACATACCGTATTAACAGAAAAACGGCTAGCAATTTTCCTGCCATTTCACAAGAAAAATACCGTATTAACAGAAAAAACGGCCAAAACTTGCAATTTTACAAGTAAAAAAAACCCTGTTAATCTACAGTTATTTTTTACAGTGTACTGTGTTCCATTAAAGTGCTCAAAGTGCCTTCAGGATAGGACAATTGAGATTAATAACACCGTTTCCTAAAGTTTTACATGTGCCACTCCTTTTCAATTTTATTTTACATGAAATATGATGCGCATTAAAATAAGGACTGGAACTTCGTTTGATATATAACTGCGTAATTCAAGGGGGAATCTTGAGTTCTGGGAAAGGTGAAAATTAACTTTTGAGCTTTCACATTCCTTTTATGTCAGTTTGGAAGAACATCACATATAGTAGAAACATCCCCTGAAGGATTGCTCTCCAAGTGCTCACCAAATATTCGAAATATGACTAGAAATAGCTGAAATGTTCGGGCCGAAGATTCATGCCACTTGTGTGTAGTCCCACAAACCCATTTATGTGTGCAGTACATGTGCTTTTCAGCAAGATTGTGTCAATTTCTTATCTATTTCGATGATTCCCAAACAACCCAGTATAAACAATTTTTCTTAGACATGGTCGACCTTTCCCAATTTCTTTGAGACAGTTTCTTTCACAATATATGCATGACCAGAACTCTACTTTAACTTTAACAATAGATATTGTTCAAAATAATATATAATTGTAAAAGGCTATTGGCAAGTATCACTTTTATCAACTGCAAAGAATATGAAACAACTTGTTCATTAATTTTTCCTACAGGAACATGCAGAGTTCATCTCCATGATGAATGGTTTCCGAGGCAACACATCAAAGGCGACAAAAGGCTCTACTTTCCTCCCTCCAAGTGATGTTGGCGACCTCCCAAAGAGTGTTGATTGGCGCACAAAGGGTTACGTAACTCCTGTCAAAGACCAGGTAGACTGCATAACTGCAAATCACACGAATATCATTGTAGTTTCTCAATTAAGGGCCACAATTGAGGTTACATTGTTTCATTTTTTAATTTCGTTTTATTTCTATATTGCACACATTAATATGAAAGTACAAAAAAAATGATAAGCAAACATAATTATGTTACTGCTTGAAGGTGCCTTGAAGGCCACACCTTAATTAATCCTTATCCAAGATTATGTTGCATGGTTAAAGGGAAAATTTGTATCCATTCATTTTGGTTTGATATTTCGGCCTTAAACGAGGTATTGTTGGTTGCGGTTAAAATCATATTTTTAACATAATATTCATCACAATCTTGAGACTTTAATGAGTTCTGAGGTTCTGACTATCTTCCTTTTCCAAGCTACAATGTGGTTCATGCTGGGCGTTTAGTGCTACAGGATCATTGGAAGGACAACACTTCAAGAAGACGGGTAAGCTGGTGAGCCTGAGCGAACAGAATTTGGTCGACTGCTCTAACAAGGAGGGCAATTATGGATGCTTTGGTGGTTTTATGCACCAGTCTTTCCAGTACGTCATAGATGCAGGAGGAATTGATACGGAGGCGAGCTACCCTTACACGGGAGTGGTGAGTGTAATCAATGTCAATATTAATTTCGATCTCTATTTCTGCGGCATTACTGCATTAGCCAATCAGTAACATTAATCACGAACCTGTCTTATAAAGAGTTATGGATGATTCGAAAAGGAATTGATACACAAGCAAGCTATCCGTACAATCGAATGAAACGCTGTGTACAACTGAGTCGGTACCTTTACACAACGGTTTGTAATTATTAATTGTTAAGTTTGACGGCAAATTCTCCAGCATAATGGAGTCTTTTTCAGAGTTTAATCAAATCTGATTATTTACTTTAATGATTTATGTACTACGTTAGTTTTAATGCTTTAATGTTAAAGTGATTTTTCAGCTGATTGTGTGTATATTTCATACGTTTGACTTTGTTTATTGAACAATTTCAGCTATTACTCGGTACAAATGACCTTTATCTGCACATGCGCAAATTGTAATTACGAACTGGCTTATTAGCAAATTAGGATCAGGGTACTGATACTAGAGTAGACCATTAGCCAGTCAGGATGACGGTACTGATACTTATACGGCTCGTAAACATGTTTAAGTCAGTAAAACACGGTTAATTCATTATCATGACAAATAAAATATAAGACAAGTCATTGGTTAATTTCTGGCAAAGCTGGCTGTCAGAGACATCTGTGCAAGTACGGTACCAAAGATAGGCGTTGTATTTCTTGTAATTTCAGTTTGTTATGACAAATAAACATCGTTTTCCTTATTAACACAAATGATATAATAGTTTTGAGGAAACGGCCCCAGAGGATTGTGAGCAGCTGAAGGGTATACCAGTATATCGAAGTATTCCTGACCCTTTTAGAAGCGGATCCTTATTGGATAATGCTTCGCTGGAGAGCTGCATGTAACAATAAAAAATGTATGGAAACGACGAATCCATTATGATCAAGGCCCATTACAAAGATTTTTTTTTTAAAGAATGGAGTGTGTGTGTGTGCGTGGGGTTCCTATTCATCAATCAAATCGATGTTTAAACATGTTTGGTCAAACTAGGAGCTGAGATAAACCATGGGACCACATCCGACACATTTCATAAAGGGTTCAAAATTTGTGATGATTCAAGTGCAATCAAATCAGCTACCCCCCCCCCCCCCCCCCCCCCCCCCCCACTTTCAAAAACGCACCGCGGCCCTTGTATAAACAGATACAAATTCTCAATATTTTTGCTCAAAATTTTCTCTTATTCTCTCTTCCTTCCTTTCCCCCTCTCTCTCTTTCTAGTACGGTCGGTGCCTCTTCAACAAGGCCGACATTGGAGCTACCTGCACTGGTTACACTGAGATCAGCTCTGGCTCTGAGATGGACCTTCAGAAAGCTGTGGCCTCCATTGGTCCTATCTCAGCTGGCATGGACTCTGCCCATGAATCCTTCCGTTTCTACACGTCAGGTGAGGATATCCTTACACGACAACCATACAACTATCCTAGCTAATTTATAGCGGATATAAGTCATGGTGTTGTCTGAAACAAAACAAAGCAACAACCGAAATTTAAAAAAGAAGACGAAAATTCCGCCGTTCACGAATGCAACTGACTAATTTGGAATTATAGAAGAAGCGAGCTGAAAAGCAAATCTCAGATTCAACGGAATGGTGCTCATATCAGAAAGCGCTTAGATATATCGCAGATGTATATAAATCCATAATATTATTCTATCATGCTCAGAGATGGACCTTCAGAAGGCTGTGGCCCACGTTGGGTGCTACACCAACAGTTGTTATGTTATGTAAGAATGAACAACATTTAAGTCCACAAAATATCACTTTGATTACGACATCTTGTTTTTAAAGGTGTGTACGACGAGCCTGATTGTAGCTCTACCCAGTTGGGCCACGGCGTTCTCGCAGTTGGCTATGGAACCACCACTGACGGAACGGATTACTGGATCGTCAAGAACAGGTTAGTGTGAGCATTTCATGAAATCTGAAAAAAATCTATATATATATTACGTTAAGGATTTGGGGCCTATTTTTTGGTTTGAATAGGCGCCTCCCCTGGCCCTTTCGGTCCCCACCTTTTGGTACCCACGGGCGGGGAATGGTTCTTAGAGTGGTGGGAGGCACTTCTTAAGGGCTGACGTGCCGTCCATATTTCATAAATTCATTTTTAAACATTGAATTTCCGGAGGGAGTATTTAGAACAGCCTGAAGTGTATATACTCCAAGGCCATATCCGCATGCATGGATGACTTCAATGTACAGTATACGGCGCAACAACACACGTGTTATTCGTTCGCACGTGTACAGTTACATGTACTATGTTTCACGCATAGAGTTACATCATTTGAAGCTTCATGGTCACACCTTTAGATATTCAGTGTGAATTATTTGATCAACTTGTTGTGCCAATTTTATTATACGGTAGTGAGATTTGGGGTTTCCAGGACTTAAAAATTATTGAAATGTTCCACAAAAAGTTTCTTAAATGTTTATTAGGTCTGAATCGTGGAACAGCAAATTGCATGGTATACGGAGAACTTGGTAGATTCAGTTTGTCCTCTGTCGTGGAAAAACGCTTGATTAACTTTTGGGCAAGGATAAGTACATGTAACAAGTCAAAATTATCATGTGTCATCTACAAGCTTCTACGTCAATTACATGACAAAGGTGATTTTAAGTCAACATGGATTGTAAAAGTGAAGAGTATTCTAGATAAATGTGGGATGTCTAATGTTTGGCTGGATACAAATATTATTGTAAATGTTGATTGGATCAAATCATCAATTGGCTTAAGATTGGATGACATAGCAAGACAGAATTGGTGTGAGGAGGTGAATAGAAATAGGTTGTGTACCAATTACAGAATTTTCAAGCAAGTTAGCGTTTTTGAACCATATTTGAATAAATTGGATTTTGTAGATAGAACTTCCCTATGTAAGTTTCGCTGTGGAAATCATAGGTTACCTGTGGCCAACGGTCGTTATATGCCCAATCAGTCGCTTCAGTATTGTACTCTGTGTGACATCCAGGATCAGGGTGATGAATTTCATTATCTGTTCAAGTGTTCTGCTTTCGACGATATTCGGAAAGGTTTTATTAAGTCACACTATAGAAAAAGGCCTAATGTTCAGAAAATGCTTACGTTGTTCAACACGAAGAATACCAAAGAATTAAAAAATATATCTCTTTTTTGTAAAATTATTATGTCTAGTTTTTAATGTTACATATAATTGCATTATAGGACAAGTAACATGTAGTAGATGTGTTTCCTAGTTTTAAATACTTTGTATATATCCCATATATAAGAAAGTCACAACAGTAGTAAATATTCTTTAGAGTTTCATTTCGCAGTATTCAGTTAGTTTGTTTGTTTGTTTGGGTTTTTTTTTAACAATTAGTTACATTATAAGCATGTTGTACATAATATATGTAATGTATTTCCCCCCTTTATTCTTCTTCTTATATCCACTCCTTTTCCATCTCCTTTTCCTTTACTTTTTCTTTCTTCTTTAATTTCTTTTTCCATCTTTATCCCCCTCTTTTATTATTATAAGTTTATGCCAAATATTGCCATATACACCTTGTTTAAAAATTAATTGTATTTCTTCCATGCGTTTAAGAAATAAAATATCATTGTCATTGTCATTGTCATAGTCATTATCATTGTCATTGTCATTGTCACCTACACACAGTTTAGTGTGTATGTAACTCTATGGTTTCACGACGTTCGCTACCATATCGGTATACGGTATAGTCTGCAAGCACAGACCCTAATTTGACACTAATTCAGAAAATCTGATAAGAAGAAAATCCGCGGAGGGGGGGGGGGGGGAATAGTTCGGTAATGTGTTCCAAATTAGGTTAACTTTCTTTTTACGGTTCCTTTTTGGCTAAAAAGAAGTCTTATGATGATGATGTAGGCCTAAATAGGATGTAAAATACCAAGCAAGATATAAAAGCGCCGTTAACGGTATAAAATAGGGGATAGACGGGTTTCCCTGTTTAGGGTATCAAAATCTGCCCCTACTTCAATCTGCTTTTTAATTCAGCATGTGATTTACGTGGATAATGTACAGGTCTCAATGGGGGGGGGGGGGGGGGGGCGTTCGTCGCGATCGAGTTGGATCGATTCAGGTGCCCGTAAACTTTTCTGCCTCTTATTTGTGAAAATCCGGCTCAAGGAAGTCCGATTTATGTAAGTATGCCATTACTTAAACTTTGAACGGTTTTGTTTTGTTTTGTTTTGTTTTGTTTTGTTTTTTTTTTGGGGGGGGGGGGGAGTCTCATTGAGGCCGGTAAGGTACATCATCCACGTGAAAACGGATAAAAAGTTTACCTTTTCAGCAATATAGGCGCATAACCCGGGTTACGCGTTAAGGGTATCAAAATCAGAGACTGATGTCAAATACAGAGACAGATAAGAAGAAGATCGGCGGAAAGAGGGGGGGGGAATAGTTCGGTAATGTGTTCCAAATTAGGTTAAATTTCTTTATGATGATGATGATGTAGGCCTAAATAGGTTGTAAAATACGGTTGCCACGGTGTAAAGAAGGAGCCCCTCCCCAGCAACCAAACCAACCAAAATTTCCTTCGAAAATATTTCCACTATGATAGGATACGTATAGGATATTACTCCCGTCTCCCCTCGCGTTGGGGTGACGGGAGGGTAGTAGGGAAAAGTCAATCCGTCGGTCCTTCCAAGACCCATATAAAGGGGCCATAATACCACTGAAAAGAAAATGGCAATTTTTTCCCTCTCATTTCTGCATCCTTTACAAGGGACGTACCGCTCATTATGCACGTTATGTTTTCATGGCCTTAATTAAACCACAGATACATGGCAAGATCAAATCGCTCCCTGCATGGATATTCTACTCGAACATAATTATATCCATATCGTCTTCATCAAGATGAAAATGCAAGCTTTGGATAAATAACACATACTCACATGTTGTAAATACTTCTTGGTAAAAAAACAATTTTACCAGACTTTTTTTCTTATTCACTTGATTATTGAGACAAATATACTACGGTACGTTGATTAATCATAAACACAGCTAGCGCCCGTGGATGTCCACGGGCTGCTTCTGCTTGTATGTATATATTAGGGCAATTCCATGATTAGTAACGTTACAGTTAGTAACGAAACACCTTGAAAAATCATGGAATAATGGGGTTTTAACACCCTTTTCCTGATATTTCCCGTTCTTTAAACATCAGAAAATATAGTTCATAATATAATTCATTGACTTAGTGTATTTCCATCACAATACAATTTGAAAGTATGCTAAATTTCAAGATTTCATACAATATTTTTTTTGTAATGTCCCACATTATGTCAAAGCATTATGGAATGTCATTAGGGAAATAAATATAATTGTTCAGCATCAATACAAATTATATTTCTCTTTTTCAAAAGCATTTCACTCCATCCAATATGTATTTCACTTTGAACAAAAATTTATTTCACTTTTCACAAATATTTATTTCACTTTTCACAAAATTTCATTTCACTTTTTCACAAAAATTTATTTCACTTTTAACCCAAATATATTTTAATTTTCACAGAAATTCATTTCACTTTTCACAAAATTTCATTTCACTTTTTCACAAAAATTTATTTCAATTTTCACAGAAATTTATTTCACTTTTCACAAAAATTTATTTCACTTTTCACAAAAAAATAATTTCACTTTCCGCAAAAAAATCATTTCACTTTTCACTAAAATTCATTTCACTGTAAAGAGGAAATAAATTCCACTTTAAAAGAAAATGTATTCCATTTATAGGCCCATTTCAGGGGCGGATACAGGATTTTCAGAAGGGGGCGCATTTCAGAAAGGGGGGAGGGCGCACAGTGAGGAACCCTCCGTTTGACAAAGCCAAACGGCCATCTAGGGGGTCCGGGGGCATACTTTGTCAGACAAAACGGGGGGGGGGGGGGCGCACGCCCCTTGCGCCACCCCCTGGATCCGCGCCTGTATTTGTCTCGAAACAACTTTGCTTCTCATGCATCTAGACCTACGTGTACATTCCTCTCGATCGTATACATGCGAGTTCTGTGCGTATGTAGCCGTCGAAATAATTAATTCCTCCTTCACCGAAACCATTTCACTCATGATACGCGCAGTACTCGAATGGGTTTATTGCCACTTGGTCTAATGCCAACTGGTCTTATAGGCAACTGCTCTCAACATCATCCGGTCTAATATCAGTTGGTCTAATAAGCAGTTGGTCTAATCATCATTTAGTCCAGTTGCCATTTCGTCTAATTGACATTTCGTCTAATTATCATTTGGTCTATAGTCAATTCGTCTATTAGCCATTTGGTCTAAAACAATTTGGTTCTACATTATGTCAAATGTTGTTTATCTGTCGAAATGAAAATAAATAAATTGAAATTGAATTTGGTCTAATAACCATTTGGTCCATTATCAATTGGTCTAATTGCCATTTGGTCTATAGTCAATTCGTTTGTTAGCCATTTGGTTTAAAACCATTTGGTCTAATAACCATTTGGTCTAATAACCATTTGGTCCATTATCAATTGGTCTAATTGCCATTTCGTCTAATCATCAAATAGTCTAAGCTCATTTGGTCTGTCATCATTTGGTCTACACCCATTTAGTCTAATAACCATTTGGTCTCATTGTCATTTGGTCTAATTGTCATTTGGTCTAATAGCCATCTGGTATAATTACCATTTGGTCTAATCGTCTCGTTTAATGACCACCAACTGGGCTAATTTCTTGTTTGCCCTCTTATACGACTACGGACTACATTGCATTGAGGGAGATCATTAAAAGGGTCCACGGAGAATGGCGGATGCTCAAGAATATGAAATAGGGTTAGGATTGGGGTCAGGTTTCGGGTCTTGCAATGTATAGTATATATGACAGGCCAACCTATTTGTCTCTATGGTATTAGACCAAGTGAACATTAGACCAAACGGTTATTAGACGACCTGAGAATTAGACCAAACTATGATTAAACGTACTGGAAATTAGACGATGTGGGTTTTAGACCAACTGGGTTTAGACAAAATGGCTATTATACGAAATGATGATTAAACCATTTGGTTATTAAACCAACTGGTTTTAGCCGAAATAGATATTTGACCAAGTGAACATTAGACAAACTGATAATTAGACTAAGTGATGTTTAGACCATATGGGTTTAGACCAAATGGGTATTAGACCAAATGGGTTTTAGACGAATTGGCTATTGACGAAGTGGTGATTAGACGAAGTGATTATTAGACCATTTGGCTATTAGACCAGTTGGCATTAGACCAAGTGGCAATTTACCATTAAAGACTTATTAAGATTTTGATTGCAATTTTTTCTTGCACAGCTGGGGAGAGTCGTGGGGAATGAAAGGCTACGTGTGGATGTCTCGTAACAAGAACAACCAGTGCGGTATTGCTACTCGAGCCAGTTATCCTCTGGTTTAATGTGCATTGCATCGCTTCCGTCTTGCATTTTTTCGTGCAAGAACATTCACATAAGTAATGCTGACATCCGATGATGCTCCAGTCCACTACTCACTTAATGATAATGATAACAATAATAATAATAACAATAAAAGAAACTTACATTTATCATGTGCGCATATATATCTCAAGGGATGATGAAGGAACATACAAATTATTGTGTACTTCAATAAAGTTGCCATAGGGCGCTGAAAGTATAGCACCTTTCTTCTTTTAATGAGCTCTTATCCTGTCATTTTCGGATCACATCGATGATGATCTAGAGACATTTGAATTTACGTCTCGACTATTCTCGGGATATAGTATATAATGTTCAAGGTTCTTTATTTTCATATTTCACATTTCATTTTTTTTAAATACATATTATCAGTTTTGTTTACAACAAATAATAATGATAAGAATAATACAGGGTTTTTTCAATAAACATAAGTACATAAAATATATGACATCACGTTGGATTGCTGGCTGTTACTTGTAAAATAATGACTAATTACAAAATTGTAAAGTAAAAGCAAAGCTTGCTGGTTGTAGGCTCCAGAAAGTAATGCGATATAAATCTTACTACAAAGAGTTAAAGAAAAGTGTCAGTAAACAAGTATATGTATTATCAAAATGTGCATCGAATGAATGGATAATCATCGAAGTAAAGTATGGATTTATACACAAAAATTATCCCGGGATTACCAAGTGGCAGTTATGCCCCTAAAAAGCCGTCATTTTTGTTCAATAACTGATATGAACGACAATGATAACACATCATGTACCAAGACCATGTTAACTACGCATGACGGTGGAATGAGTTAAATTCTAACGAATTAATTCGTTTTAAAATTATGTTGTTGGAATTTCTCTGTTCATGTTGCTATGCACTTTTTTGTTTACACAAATTTCATTTGCTACGATGAACCGTAATTTGTCTATTTTTGCTACTTTGATAAATTGACCTGATAGATGAGATGCTGTAAACTCAATATGAAAATCTATTAAATATTACCATTTCTCATTTTATTAGATTGTTACTCATGTTTGTGTTTTTATAAGTCTAAAAAATCAAAAGAGAGGGAACTGAAAAAAAAGAGCACTTGACAGGTTTTTCATAAGACATGACTAGCTTAAGTGTGATGTGATAATGCGAGTAAGAGAGAAGAAACTAAGACTGAGTTAACATTATATCTGTAAAGCGCTTTAGAGACACCGTAGATGTATTTGGCGCTATATAAATCCAGAATATTATTATTATTATAAATCTGAAAGGTTATTGCACAATAACCAGATATATTTTATTGAACTAAAAGGGGTCCGCTCTCTAGTCATAAGGACCGCTATTCATAATGGAGAAAAGGCTCATTATTCATAAGGACTGCTATTCATGATACAAGAAGAGGGTCGCTATTCATAATACGGACTGAGGGTCGCTGTTCATAATATGAGAAGAGGATCGCTATTCATAATACGAAATGAGGGTCGCTATGAATATGATTATCATTCTGTATTATGAATAGCGACCCTCTTCTTCTATTATGAATAGCGACCCTCATTCCGTATCTTGAATAGTGGTCCTTATGATTATTGACCCCCAATATAAATTATGAATAGCGCCCCTTCTTCATGTTTATGAATAACGACCGCGATTTCGTAATTTATGAATAGTGGTCCTTATGAGTAATAACCCCCAATGTGAATTAGGAATAGCAAACCTCATCTCACATTATGAATGCGGGTCCTCATGACTTTATGAATAGTGAGCCCCTTTCCGTTTTATGAATAGCGGACTTGCAGGTATAAGAACTTACACGTTATGAATAGCGATCGTTCTTAACAGCGGTCATTATGACTAGCGGTCCTTATGACTGGCGATCAAAGTTGCCCCAGAAAACCATGAGATTAACAAATTGTCCAAGCAAAGAAATTTCCCGCGATTCTGACAACGGTATGGAAATCCTCCACCCTTCCCTTCCGAATTCCCGGGGTTTCTTATTATTTTTTTAAAATAATTTTCTAAAGAAATACTTTCACTTCATAACAAAAGATTCTTTCATACAATGGTCGTCTGTCTCCACGTAGTGGTTTGGAAGAGGCTATTTCGCTGTCCATACAGTGTTGTCAGATTTCAAATGGTTAGAAACACGGGAACAAAATGCGGGCTTGCTATCTATATGTAAAGTTATAAAGCCTTTAAAAATCACAGTAGAGGAATAAAATATTGTAATTCACTGAAGAAAATGAGAGACATAATGAAGAAGAGAGATGAGTGTGCTGATATGTGCGCGATGAGATACAGATGACAGAATATTTGAAAATTAAAGGTTTACCATGTGGACGGGATCCTATAAAGTCAATACAATTTGTCATTTCGATTTCTTGCAAAATGCAACTGTTCCATTCAGATCGTTACTTAGTATTTCGGGGCACGGTGAAGGGGCATTCCCATTGGACAAAAAAGAAATCAAACTGACGCAACACTGATGGTCAGTGTTTTAACAGAATGAGCAAGCATGAACGTTGAAAGCTTCTCTGAAATAAAAAGTGAAATAAAAAGTGCCCCTCCCCGGTACCAGAAATTCCCTCCGACGATGATTACCCAGCTGCAGTGAAATTTCCCATTCCTCACCTCATATAAGCCATTTTGGCCTACCTACGTATCTGAAATAAAAGAAATAAAACCTGATTTTGAAAAATGTCGTGATCATGTCGTTCATTCACTTGTCTTTCATTCGAAAGGTTCGGGATTCAAATTCCTGCCGATAAAAACACATTTGACTAAGACATTTTATCTCCATTTACAATCTGAACTAACTCAAAAGATAGGCCTACGTGAAGTATGAGGAGCAAGTCAGTATAAAGTATATATGCCTACTCATGAAAGACAATGGAGTAAGAATGAAAATCAGATCTAAATAAAGGTTAATATTACACTGAAAAAGTCACGACTATAAAAAAGGCATGACGTCTAATCACCAAGTAAACAAATTTATATTGTATTGATACAAAATTTGATGCACCAATATTGATATTGGAAATGGAGCGGATTGTTTGTTGGGTAAAGTTGAAACTTAATCGTCCTTACACATGTGACTCTCTCGTAATCTACGTCAAGTTTATTTGCACATGCGACTTTCGTAATCTACGTCAAGTTTATGGCCCATACCTCGATCAGCAGGAAATGAGACCATTTTATGCCAAGTGACATTTTCTGTCACTTGGTGGTAACTACTACACCAAAGCAGATTGTTTTCTGATCCCTTCCTGAAATTTAAGTAGGTGAGATAATCTTTTTTTAAATGATAAAGGATTCACATATTGTTTTGGTCATATTATTTTGTATTATTTTCATTATTATTATTATTATTGACATTATTATTATTATTATTATTATTATTATTGTTGTTGTTATTATTATCATTATTGATATTATTATTATACTGAAAAACAGGATCAAGTCCGTATATTCTTGAAAGACTTTGCTTTAACAAAGTGCAACTTTATATGATATTGTGCTACTGTCCGAGTGTTTTCCTCAAGAGTCTCGTTGTGCCCAGTATAGCTGCCTTCTGCAGGTCGTAGACTTGTATATTCGGGGAGATCTTCACCATGCCTGTGTGTCCGATGATTACTGGGGTCACCTCTGCTTTGATGTTCCACATTTTCTCTATCTCTATCCTCAGGTCTTGGTATTTATGCCGTTTGTCTCTTTCCTTGACTGTTATTATTATTATTCTTATTAATACTACTACTACTACTACTACATTTGCCACTGTCCACCCAGGTGTTAAATGGGTACCCGGTAGGATGCGAAAAGTTAATGTCGTTTGCTTAACAATGAGAGCATCACTGTATTGCCCACTGCTGGAATACTCCCCAGGGAGCGGAGAATGTGCATACATTGTGTGCGGGCATGCCAGAATCCGAAGACCGGGGTAATAATATATGTAAAGCGCTTAGAGACATTACCGATGTATTAGGCGCTATATAAAAACGGAATATTATTATTACTACTACTATTATACTACTACTACTATTATCATCACTACTGACGATTAAAGATATAGTTTACCTGACTGCTAAGCAGGCAAGTGTATAGGCCCCCAGTTAGGTCCCCTAGTTACGCTATAAGGGAACCAACGGCTGTAAGTCCTATTTGAGGGACTTGGTATTGAGGATTTATTAGTTAACGAAGGCCACTAGTGCATCGTCTTGGTTTCGAATATGGGACCTCCCGGTTCCTAGGCAACTACTCTGCCACTGAGCAATCCTTTTAAATCAGATATGCATCGAAAATAAAACGTTTTCGTGCAGAGATAATGATTTCTTGGGGGAGTCTTGTTTTTAATCACTTGATTCCTAGTGTATCTTCATTCTTCTTCAACTATTGTGTACCGTGATAACTATCTGACTAAACCTATAGTTTTTCTGAAAATAGCATAAGTGTGAATCCCCTACCCATTGAAAAACTAAATTTACTTGACAGGAAACCCAATCCATTTTCAGCGTGATGTGTTAATTGCATATTTTAATTCCTGAAGTAAACGTTCATATATATCATAATAGATCGTCATTCCTGTATTATTCCCAGACCTTATTAGTATATAGGTGTTTTTAAGGAACATATTATTTTGATTCCTGCATGTGTATCTCTGCAGACATGAAGTACCTGAGTGTGTTGCTGGTGGCAGCCTGCGTGATCGGCTCGCTGTCCATGTCGGTATATCGGACTATGCGATCTTTATATTCATGCATATGAAAATTGGTTTCCTATAGGTTGACCCCCCCCCCCCCGCCCCGCCCGGGGGGGGGGGGGGGGGGGGGGGCCCGGACTATAAATATAAAGCCCATGTGACTTTCGTAATCTACGCCAGGTTTCCTGTCACATGTGACTCTCGTAATCTACGTCAAGTTTATGGTCCCTACGTGAGCATAAATTGAGACCATCGTATGTCAAGTGACATCTTCTGTCACTTGGCGGTACCTCCTAGACAAAAGCAGATTGTTTTCTCATCTCCTCCAGAAATTCAAATAGGTGAGATAATCTTTTGTTTAAAATAACCCCCATATCTGTATGGTTCATAGTATTTATATCATTATTATTATTATTTTTATTATTATTATTATTATTATTATTATTATCATTATCATTATTATTGATATTATTATCATTATTATCATCATTTTTATTATTATCATTATTTTCATTATTATCATTATTATCACTATTAACGATTAAAGATATATTCTACCTGACTGCTAAGCAGGCAAGCAGGTAGGTAGGTAGGTAAGTAGGCTACCAGGGAACCAACTGCTGTAATTCGTATTTTGAGGGACTTTGTATTGAGGATTTTGAGTTATCGACTTGCTTTCGAATGTGGGACCTCCTGGTAACTAGGCCACTACTCTACCACTGAACAATCACGCCTCCTTTTAAAATCAAATATGCATCGAAAATAAAACGTTTTCGTGCAGAGATGGCGATTTTGTAAGGGGGTCTTGTTTTTAATGACTTGATTCTTAGTGTATCTTCATTCTTCTTCACCCATTGTGTACCGTGATGACTATCTGATTAGAGCTATAGTTTTTCTAACATTAGCGAAAGTGTGAATCCCCTACCCATTGTAAAACTAAATTTACTTGACAGGAAACCCAATCCATTTTCAGCGTGATGTGTTAATTGCATATTTTAATTCCTGAAGTAAACGTTCATATATATATCATAAGAGATCTTCATTCCTGTATTATTCCCAGACCTTATTAGTATAGGTGTTTTGATCAAGGAACATATTATTTTGATTCCTGCATGTGTATCTCTGCAGACATGAAGTACCTGAGTGTGTTGCTGGTGGCAGCCTGCGTGGTCGGCTCGCTGTCCATGTCGTTCACCGATTACGATGAGGAATGGGACCAGTGGAAGAATGAACAAGGCAAGCAGTATCGAAATGATCTGGAGGAGGCGTCCAGGAGACTGATCTGGCAGAAAAACCTCGAGAAAGTCATCAAGCACAACCTCAAGTACGATGCTGGCCACTACACTTATGAGCTCGGAATGAACCAGTTCGCTGACCTGGTGAGTACACTCTATGAGGTCTAGTATTATACTGACCGAACTCTCGGTAAGAAATCATGGTTTATAAACAAAAATGTATTAATGAGCCGGTCAGATTCTTATGCTAGGAGTCCACTGGGCCGGCGCCAGTTGGTGCCAGTTCGCGCCAAAGATTATGTGATTGGCGCGTAGTGGCTCGCTGTGGGGCCGAATTAATGTCCGCTCGGCATGTGTCGCCAAGTGGAATAAACTGGGTGCCATATGGCGTGCGCCAAATGCCACCCGGCTTGCTCCAAAATGTTGCGCCAGTTTGCGCCATATTTGATTCCAAAATTCACCCTGTTGGCGCCATGCGCGCCAATAGAGGGCTACTTTGCGGCACTTGGTGATTAGTTTGTGCCAAAGGTTTGACGGACACTTGGCGCTGATTGCTCGATGCAAGTGGCGCGACGAAGATTTCAAAAATTTTGAAATTTTCTTGCCTCCAAATTCAAATTTGGTGCCACCACGAGCCAGTTGGGAGGCAGTTTGAGCCACTACACGCCACTAGGCACCTTATTGGCGACACTAGCCGCCACAGCAAATTGCATTGGCGCAAACTGGCACCAACTGGCGCCGGCCCTCCTAGCATTACACACTGGGTGAACATATTCAGAAAATAAGATATGCCGTGTGCTTCTGACTTATGCATCCTGTAGTACCCATGCAGAGAGACAAGCTATGCATTCGGCCATTAAGGGCAAAAGAGACATATCGATTTAGAAGCGGAAGAGCAGCATAAATGTGACTCATTTAGTTTTTGAAAAGATAGCAAGGAAGAAGAAGACAATGAGAAAAGAAAAAGAAAGAAATGTAACAAAAGCGAGATAGAGAGAGAGAGAGAGCGAGAAGGGGGAGGGGTTCCACATTATTATACATAGCTTTCACATTTCGATCATGTGATCTTTTTCGAAAATAGATACATCACGAGTCCGAGTCAAATATTGACAAAGAATTTTTAAGTGCGTCTCACGAGACCAATATTATTACCACCAGTTATTCTAAGGAATGATTAATATTGTATTTGGAGTAAACAACACTTTAACCCTTCTTTGTATACATAGCTTTCACATTTCGATCATATGATCATGGATTTTTATAATTGCCATGCGTTGAAAGACAATATGATTAGAGTCGTAAAATTGATAATATAGGCTTTCAGGAGGGCGTACCTCATCATTCTTCATACTTCTTATTCTGGAGTTTAGATAATAAGATAAAGTCTCTTTTTAAAACATATAATATGTTCCATTAAAGTGATCAAAGTGCCTTCAGGATAGCACAATTTAGATTAATAAGACCTTTGTTTCCTAAAGTTTTTACATGTGCCACTCCTTTTCCAGATTATTTTCCATGAAATATGATGCACATTAAAATAAGGACTGGAACTTTGATATATAAATGCGTGATTGAAAATAGATATTGTTCAAAATAATATATAATATTAAAAGATTATTGGCAAATATCACTGCAAAGAATATGAAACAACCTGTTCATCAATTTGTCCTCCAGGAACATGTAGAGTTCATCTCCATGATGAATGGTTTCCGAGGCAACACATCAAAGGCGACAAAAGGCTCCACTTTCCTCCCTCCAAGCAATGTTGGCGACCTCCCCAAGAGTGTTGATTGGCGCACCAAGGGTTACGTAACTCCTGTCAAGAACCAGGTAGACTCAATAACTGCAAATCACACGAATATCAATAAATTGACAGTTCGGATGGTAGTTAGGCATTGTAGTTTCTCATTTACGGGCCACAACTGAGGCAATCATGTTCCAATTTTTAATTTCGTTTTATTATTATATTGCACACATTAATATGAAAGTACAAAAAACAAACATAATTATGTTGACTGTTTGAAGATGCCTGAAGGCCACACCTTAATCAATCCTTATCTAAGGTTATGTTGCATGGTTAAAGGGAAAGTTTGTATCCACAGATACAGATACAGGGGGCACGGGGGGCATGGCCCCCTATTCAGCCACTAAAAAATAAAGTCCGGAAAAGAGGTCCGGGCGTCGAACTATAACTTTCCGCCTAAAACAAATGTTTGCTACGAGCCGTTATCTTTCTTTCAATTTTGCTAACACGTCACAGCTTTGGTGCTTCGCGCGGGAAGGGGGAACCCCCCCCCCCCCCCTCTCCCTGCACAAACCCCTGTCACATACAGTGCAGTATTGCGTCCAAATAACTGAAAAGCAGTCAGGGCGTCGAACTATAACTTTCCGCCTTAAACAATTGTTTGCTACGAGCCGTTATCTTTCTTTCAATTTTGCTAACACGTCAGAGCTTTCGCGCATCGCACGGGAAGGGGGAAACTCCCCCTCCCTGTAAAACGTCAGAGCTGCCCCCCCCCCCCTATTGAAAAATCCTAGCTACGCCTGTGTTTGTATCCAATTCATTTTGGGTTGATATTTCGGCCTTAAACGAGGTCGTGTTGGTTGCGGTTAAAATTTTAAAGGGATACGCCACCAGGCGGCCGTGGAGAAAGTCTGGATTGCATAAGCCCTATTCACTCGTACTCAAAGTTTGTGCGTCGAACGCGTCCGTCGGACTGCTGGGATTATATTTCGGACTGCACGAAGCCGACCGAATCTCGCACGAGAGCTCGAGCTTAGGTGGAGCGTACATGTTTCGCGGCAAGCAGTCTGTCCGAAGTTAGCGCCCCGCGGGGCAACGGCATGATCACGTAACGATCACGGTGCCCTCTCGCGGCATAAAAACGTGCACAGTCTGCGGTTGAGTATCCCTTTATTTAACATAATATTCCTCCCGATGTCGGGACTTTAATGAGTTATGAGGTTCTGACTATTTTCCCTTTTCTAGCTACAATGCGGTTCATGCTGGGCGTTCAGTGCGACGGGATCATTGGAAGGACAACACTTCAAGAAGACGGGTAAGTTGGTGAGCCTAAGCGAACAGAACTTGGTCGACTGCTCTAAGAAGGAGGGCAATGATGGATGCATGGGTGGTTTAATGGACCAGGCTTTCCAGTACGTCATAGATGCAGGAGGCATTGATACGGAGGCGAGCTACCCCTACAAGGCAGTGGTGAGTGTAATCAATGTGAACATTAATTCCAAACTCTCTATTTCTGCAGCATTAGCCAATCATCATCAATGTAACCACTGGCGTAGAGGGGGGCATCGGGGGGGGGGGGGGGAGGGGAGCGGGGGCCATGCCCCCCCCCCCCCCTATTCGGCCACAAAAAAAAAAAAAGCGAGCGCGAAAAAGTGGGGGAAGGGAGAGAAAAAGGCCTAAAAGGCGCTACATGCCCTTATCTTTCTCTCAAAATTTGCTAAAACGTCAATTTTAGCAAACGCGGGAAGGGGGAAATAACTCTCCTCTCCCTGCACCCACCCCTGTTACATACAGTTAAATGTTGCGTCCAAATAACTGAAAAACAGTCAGGGCGTCGAACTATAACTTTCCGCCTCAAAAATTGTTTGCTACGAGCCGTTTATCTTTCTCTTAAATTTGCTAAAACGTCAGAGCTTCGCGCTTCGCGCCGGAAGGGGGAAACTCTTCCTCCCTGCACCCACCCCTGTTGCATACAGTGCAATATTACGTCCAAGTAACTGAAAAGCAGTCGGGGCGTCGAACTAACTTTCCGCCTAAAAATTGTTTGCTGCAAGCTGTTATCTTTCTCTCAAATTTGCTAAAACATCAGAGCTTTCGCGCTTCGCGCGGGAAGGGGGAAATAACTCTCCTCTCCCTGCACCCACCCCTGTTACATACAGTTAAATGTTGCGTCCAAATAACTGAAAAACAGTCAGGGCGTCGAACTAAAACTTTCCGCCTAAAAAATTGTTTGCTACGAGCCGTTTATCTTTCTCTTAAATTTGCTAAAACGTCAGAGCTTCGCGCTTCGCGCCGGAAGGGGGAAACTCTTCCTCCCTGCACCCACCCCTGTTACATACAGTGCAATATTACGTCCAAGTAACTGAAAAGCATTCGGGGCGTCGAACTAACTTTCCGCCTAAAAATTGTTTGCTGCAAGCTGTTATCTTTCTCTTAAATTTACTAAAACGTCAGAGCTACGCGCTTCGCGCGGGAAGGGGGAAACTCCTCCTCCCTGCACCCACCCCTGTTACATACAGTGCAGTATTACGCCCGAATAACTGAAAAGCAGCCAGGGCGTCGAACTAAATTTCCGCCTAAAATAAACTGTTACGAGCCGTTATCATTCTCTCAAATGTGCTGTATAACGTAAGACCTTTCGCGCTTCGCGCGGGAAGGGGGAAACTCCTCCTCCCTGCACCCATCCCTGTTACATACAGTGCAGTATTAGCCCAAATAACTGAAAAGCAGCCAGGGCGTCGGCCTAACTTTCCGCCTAAAAGAAACTGTTACGAGCCGCTATCTTTCTCTCAAATTTGCTGTAAAACGTAAGAGCTTTCGCGCTTCGCGCAGGAGGGGGGAAACTCTTGCACCCGCACCAATCCCTTTTACAGTGCAGTATTACGTCCAAATAACTGAAAAGCAGTCCGGACGTTGAAATAACTTTCTGCCTAAAAAAGGTGCTACAAGCCGTAATCTTTCTCTTAAATTTGCTAAAACGTCAGAGCTTTCGCGCTTCGCGCAGGAAGAGGGAAACTCCCCTTCTGATAAAAAAAACTTCCCCCTCCGATTCGATTAAAGGAATTGATACACAGGCAAGCTACCCGTACAATCGAATGCAACGCTGTGTACAACTGCGTTGGTACCTTTTACACAACCGTTTGTTAATTAATTGTTTGACGGCAAATTCACCAGCATAATGTGAGTCTTTTTGAGAAGTTTATCAGATCTGATTATTTACTTTAAAGATCACATTGCAAGAAAATTCCATCAAAATAAATATTGGCTTAATACTTATTATTGCATAGATGGCATAAATTATACAAGGTTATCCAAATTCAACGCTTGGAAACATTTGAATTAATGATTATCAATTATAAAACGGTAAAATACAGCCCCCGATATAGCAGCTGAAGAGCTCCTTGAACGCTGCTGAGATGTGTGACGACACACGAAGGACCAGTCCTGTCTAAGCAGACGATGTCCCATAACATCTTACACATTTTTCAGTGCCTGTTTTGTCATCTCCTCTTCACTTATTTCTCTTACTTGACTAGCGTCAGTCTTAATGTTAGTCTGTTGCCTCACTCTTAACTTTGTGTATGGTATTATTTTGATGAAAAATGCAGCGTTAAAAAATAAAGGAATCAGTCACTTGTAAACAAAATAAGACGCCATTGTATTTTCAGCTGCTTGCACCGGGGCATGTTCGGCGTTTCAAGAGGGAACGAATACAATCTGTGATATTATTCGGAGGGCTTTTCAATTTGAAAATGGGGTTTATTTCATTGATCATTGACCCTTCTCCTGTGTATTTACAATCAAACGGTTTTAGTTATCAGAATCAGTTTCACTTTGCCTTTTAGAATGGTGTGAAATAAGGTCATGTTAAATATACCAAACTCTTTATAATTTGATAAATAATTGCATTGCAATTACGTTCATTCATTATAGGACGTCGTCTGCTTAAGCAGGATCGATCCCTAGTGTGACGACATCAAAACATCGCTATATTTCTGGCGAATCCTCAGATATTCCAGATGCTTAGAAGAGCTTTTATTTATGTTGTTTTTATAATCATCAGATACGCAGTTGACATAAAACTTATACGATTGCCATCTGTAAGCTTCCCAGTTTCTAGTGATACATTAATTGCCATATTTGTGATTTTCTTGCAATGTGATCTTTAATGACTTATATACTAAGTTAGTTTAATGCTTTGATATTAAACTGATTTTTCAGCTGATTAATTGTATATTTCATAATTATGTTTAAGTTTTTATACTGAACAATTTCAGCTATCACTTGGTAAAATGACCTTTATCTGCACATGCGCAAATTGTATAACGAACTGGCTTATTAGCAAAGCAGAATGTAACCATAATAAATGTATGGAAACGACGAATCCATTATGATCAAGACCCATTTCAAGGAAACACACACACACTTTCAGAAACGCTCCGTGGCCCTGTATAAACAGATACAGCAAAAATAGATTAAGAAACAAATTCTCAATATTTTTGCCCCAATTTTTTTCTCTTATTCTCTCTCTCTCTCGCTCTCCCTCCCTCCCTCAACCTCCCCCTCTCTCTATATCTCTATCTCCCCAGGACGGCCAGTGCCACTTCAAAAAGGCTGACGTTGGAGCTACATGCACTGGTTACACTGACGTCACCTCTGGCTCTGAGGCGGACCTTCAGAAGGCTGTGGCCTCCATTGGTCCTATCTCAGTCGCAATTGACGCTAGCCATGCATCCTTCCAACTCTACACGTCAGGTAATGATTACACGACAACCATACAACTAACTTAGCTAATTTATAACGGATATAAGTCATGGTTTTGTCTGAAACAAAACAACGCAACAACCGATAGAAAAATTATGCCGTTCACGAATGCAACTGACTCGTTTGGAATTATAGAAGAAGTGAGCTGAAATTCTGAATAGCAAATCTCAGACTCATATCAGAAAGCGCTTAGAGATATCGCAGATATGTAGAAATCCATAATTCTATCATGCTTTGAGATGGACCTTCAGAAGGCCGAGGCCCACGTTGGGTACTACACCAACAGTTTTTATGTTATGTAAGAATGAACAACATTCAAGTCCACAAAATATCACTTTGATTACGACATCTTGTTTTTAAAGGTGTGTACAACGAGCCTGATTGTAGCTCTACCCAGTTGGACCACGGCGTTCTCGCAGTTGGCTATGGAACCACCACTGACGGAACGGATTACTGGATCGTCAAGAACAGGTCAGTGTGAGCATTTCATGAAATGTGAAGAAAAAGAATATGTATGTATTAGGGCAATTCCATCATTAGTAACGTTACAGTTAGTAACGAAACACCTTGAAAAATCATGAAATAATGGGGTTTTAACATCCTTTTCCTGATATTTCCTGTTCTTTAAACATCTGAAAATACAGTTTATAATGTAATTTATTGACTAAGTGCATTTCCATCAATAATACAATTTGAAAGTATGCTAGATTCAAGACTCTACACAATATTTATTTTGTGTTTTCCCATGTCAAAGCATGTATAGTTTCATATTCTCCATGAAGGAGGCAAGTAATTCCGCAATGCAATCTAGACATATAATCCGAATTTTAACCATCTTGGGTATAAAACATGTTTGTAATTTCTCTCTAATCGTGGAATTGCCCATTAATATATTTCACTATGTGACTCTTTAAAGTAGTTGCTATAATCATGATGAGGGTTTTATATATATATATATATATATATATATATAAATAATTTCCTGGTAATACAAAATTTCAATATGGCAAGAAAATGATAACGAAGCTTTTCGACCTGCACTCATCAGGTTATCACGCAGGTATGTAACAAATTACTCGAAATCAACTATATTATACTCGATGAATAATTTATATATATATTATATATACAGTGTATATATATATAAATATATATATATACATAGAATGTGTACGCCTATCCTAAAATTTTGCCACCACAATTTCAGATCCACTTTGAGAAGAAATACTTAAAAACTGTACCCTATCAAATGGTGTGCCTCCCACAGCAAATGTGTCACGATGAATTCATTGCAACACCACTATAGACTTTTATGAACCATTAGATGAGGATATTTTCACTTTTAGAAGCCGTATATTAATTATAATCATGGATTACTCTCAATCACACCAAAAACTAATAAAGAAATAATAGATGAGTCAATACATATCGATCAGCCATTGTCGATAAAGGCAATATATAACTGCACATATCATCATAAATGTCGTCAACCTAAAACTAAATCATTAAAAGCCAAGTCCACCAAATATCAAGTTGATTTGAATAAATAGAGTAAAATTAAACAAGCGTAACAGTGAAAATTTCACTGAAATCGGATGTAAAATAAGAAATAAGAAAAGTTTTGCATTATTTCAATGAAGCAGTGATATGCATAGCATGGGCGGTATGCAAATGAGTGAACCGATGATGTCATGCACTCACTTTTCCTTATGTATTTTATTATATGAAATTTCAAATATTTCAATTTTTATAGTGATAATAAAGAATCCCTTCCTTGTATGAAAATAAGTTACAATAATGATGATTTTACATGTTCCATATGGAGTCAAACCATGTTTTACATTATTGAAGCAAAAAAATGAAATATATGATATTTCATATAATAAGATACATAAGGAAAAGTGAGTGCATGACATCATCGGTTCACTCATTTGCATACCGCCCATGCTATGCATATCACTGTTTCATGAAATAAGGCAAAACTTCAAAATGCCGTAACTTTCTTATTTTACATCCGATTTCAGTGAAATTTTCACTGTTACGCTTGTTTAAGTTTACTCTACTTATTCAAATCAACTTGATATTAGGGTGGACTTGGCCTTTAAAGACTTTTATTAAGATTTTGACTGCAATTGTCTTTTATTTTTCTTGCACAGCTGGGGAGAGTCGTGGGGAATGAAAGGCTACCTGTGGATGTCTCGTAACAAGAACAACCAGTGCGGTATTGCTACTCAAGCCAGTTATCCTCTGGTTTAATATGCATTGCATCGCCTCCGTCTTGCATTTTTTCGTGCAAGAACATTCACATAAGTAATGCCGACATCCGATGATGCTCAAGTCCACTACTCACTTAATAATAATGATAACAATAATAACAATAACAATAAAAGAACGTACATTTATCATGTGCGCATATATATCTCAAGGGATGATGAAGGAACATACAAATTATTGTGTACTTCAATAAAGTTGCCATAGGGCGCTGAAAGTATAGCACCTTTCTTCTTTTAATGAGCTCTTATCCTGTCATTTTCGGATCACATCGATGATGATCTAGAGACATTTGAATTTACGTCTCGACTATTCTCGGGATATAGTATATAATGTTCAAGGTTCGCTTTATTTTCATATTTCACATTTCACTTTTTTAATACATATTATCAGTTTTGTTTACAAGAAATAACAATGATAAAGAATAATACAGGGTATTTTCAATAAACATACACTGTAAAAAAAAAAGTACTGTAAAATTACAGAAATCTGATGTCAGCAGAGTCGCCAGAAATTTGCTGTAAAAATACTTGCTGTATGTAATTTTAGCATACATTTCAGATCTGTAATTCATATAACAGGTTCTTATGTAATCCGATTACACATTAAAACCTGGTTACAAAGAGTTAGCCAGTAGACTTCCATCTGAACAACACCTCCGCTGTGCTATCTCTGCTCTGTTTAAGAGTGTGCTGGAATTGCGTTGGAACCCCGAGTCCTACAATACATTAAAGTAAAAAAATTAAACTGTAAAATTACACACAAAAAATTTATAAGAACCCTATTTTGCCTTAAATTCACAAGTTTCTGATGTAACTCAGTTTCGCAATTACAAATGAGGTACTTTTACGGGGAAAATTTAAAAATAACATCACAACTGCTGTATTTATAATAAACAGAACAAATCTGTATTTTTTTCCCTCTAAAAATACAAATATTTTTTACAGTGTAAGTACATAAAATATATGACATCACTTTGGTTTGCTTGTTGTTACTTGTAAAATAATGACTAACTAACAACACCATGTTAAGTACACTGTAAAAAATAACTGTAGATTAACAGGTTTTTTTTGACTTGTAAAATTACAAGTTTTGGCCGTTTTTCTGTTAATACTTGTTAATTTCTTGTGAAATAGCAGGAAAATTGCTAATTTTCCTGCCATTTCACAAGAAAAATACCGTATTAACAGAAAACTTGTAATTTTACAAGTCAAAAAACCTGTTAATCTACAGTTATTTTTTACAGTGTACGGATGATGGTGTAACGAGTTAAAATCTATCGATTTTTTAGTTTTAAAATTCGGTTGTTGGAATTTCTCTGTTCATGTTGCTATGCACTTTTTGTATTCTTTGTTTACACAAATTTTATTTGCTACCATGAACCGTAATTTGTACATTTTCGTTACTTTGATAAATTGACATGAATAAGATGAGATGCAGTACACTCAATATGAAAATCAATTAAATTATATCCTATTCTCACTTCATTTGATTGTTACTCATGTTTGTGTTTTTATAAGTCTAAAAATTCAAAGAGAGGGAACTGAAGAAAAAAGAGCATTTGGCAGGGTTTTCATAAAACATGACTAGCTTTGTGTGTGATGTGGAGTAAGAGAGAAAAAACTAAGAATGGGTTAACATTGTATTTGTAAAGTGCTTAGAAACACTGTAGATGGATTCGGCGCTATATAAATCCAGAATATTATCATTATCATAAAGGTAAAAGGTTATTGCACAATAACAAGGGGTATTTGAATGAAATAAAACCATGAGACTAACCTATTGTCCACGCAAAGAGTTTTCCCCACGATTATGACAACAGTGTGAAAACCCTCCACACTCCCCTTCGGAATTTCCGGGGGGGGGGTAGTAATTGAAAGAGGCTGTTTCGCTGTCCGTACGGTGTTGTCAGATTTCAGATGGTTAGAATCACGGGAACAAATGCATGGGCTTGCTATTTACAGATTTTTCTTGTGAAATGGCAGGAAAATAATTTTCCTGCCATTTCACAAGAAAAATACCGTATTAACAGAAAAACGGCCAAAACTTGTAATTTTACAAGTAAAAAAACCTGTTAATCTACAGTTATTTTTTACAGTGTGGCAAGCATGAGCGTTGAAAGGTCCTCTCAAATAAAAAGTGAAGGAAAACGTGCCCCTCCCCGGTAAAACTGCCTTCCACGATGATTACCCAGCTGCAGTGAAATTTTCCTTCCCTCACCTCAAATATAATTTGGACCTACCTACGTATCAGAAATAAAAGAAAATAAAACCTGATTTAGAGAAGTGTCGTGATCATGTGGTTCATTTACTTGACTTTCAATCGAAAAGTTCAGGGTTCGAATCCCTACCTGACAACAATATCCTTGGCTAAGACATTTAATATACATTTACCACAACCTACCCAGGTGAAAATGGGTACCTGGTACGCTTCAATGTAATAATACACTCTAAAATCAGTATCTGAACTACGAATTAAAAGATAGGCCTATACATGAAATGTGAAGAGCAAGGCAGTATGAAGTATAGGCCTACTCATGAAAGACAATGGAGTAAGAAATGAAAATCAGATGTAATAAACATTTACATTTAATATTACATTGAAATAGTCATGACTGTATAAAGCCATGCACGTCAACTCTATGACGTCTAATCACCAAGTAAACAAATTTTTATCGTGTTGATACAAAATTTGATGCACCAATATTAAATATTAGAAATGGGCCGGATTGTTTGTTGGGTAAAGTTGAATCTTAATCGTTCTTGCACATGTTACGGCCCATAACTCAGCAGGAAATGAGACCATTGTATGCAAAGTGACATCTTCTGTCACTTGGTGGTAACTCCTAGACCAAGCAGATTAATTTCTGATCCCTTCCAGAAATTTAAATAGGTGAGATAATCTTTTGTTTTAATGCTAAAGGATTCACATATTTGTTTTGTTCATATTATTCATATTATCATTATTATTAATATTATCATTATTATTATTATCATCATTATTATTATAATTACTACTACTACTACTACCACTACCACTACTACTACTACTACTACTACTGTTATTATTATCATCACTACTGAGTACTGACGATTAAAGATATATTTTACCTGACTGTTAAGTAGGCAAGTGTACATGTATAGGCCCCCAGTTGTAGGTAGGCTACCAGGGAGCCAACGGCTATAAGTTCTATTTGAGGGACTTGTATTGAGGATTTATTAGTTAACGAGGTGCACGTGTGCATCGTCTTGGTTTCGAATCTGGGACCTCCCGGTTACTAGGCAACTACTCTGCCACTGAGCAATCGCGCCTCTTTTGTAAATCAGATATGCATCGAAAATACAACGCTTTTGTGCAGTGATGATGATTTTTGTTGTCTTGTTTTTAATAGCTTGATTCCTAGTGTATATTAATTCTTCTTCATCCATTGTGCACTTGAAACGTGATGACTGTCTGTCTATACCTGTGGATTTTCTGAAATTAGCATAGTGTGAATCCCAAAACCATTGAAAAGCTGAATTTACATGACAGGAAACACAAGTTAAATCATCAATTTTCCAACGTGATGTGTTAATTGCATATTTTATTTCCTGAAGTAAACTTTCATATAATGTCATTAGAGCTCTTCATTCCAGTATTATTCCCAGACCTTATTAGTAAAAGTGTTTTTGAGGAACAAATTATTTTGATTCCTGCATGTATATATCTGCAGACATCAAGTACCTGAGTGTGTTGCTAGTGACAGCCTGCGTGGTCGACTCGCTGTCCATGTCGTTCACCGACTACAATGAGGCATGGGACCAGTGGAAGAATGATCACGGCAAGAAGTATCGAAACTCTCAGGAGGAGGCGTCCAGGAGATTGATCTGGCAGAAACATCTCGAGAAAGTCATCAAGCACAACCTCAAATACGACGCGGGCCACTACACTTATGAGCTCGGAATGAACCAGTACGCCGACCTGGTGAGTGTAGGCTCTATGGCCAGTATCCTCAGAGCCTGACTACACTCTTGGTAGAAAAGATGGAAGTCAGCTTTGGCATATTGGGGGAAGGGGGGGGGGGGGGGGGATTGTGTTAATTAGCGGGTAAGATTCTCACATATTATTATGCCCGTTGCACACGACGAGTCATTTAGTTATTATCTGTGTTAATCAATTAAACATGTGAACACAATAATTAGTGCCTACGCCAGACATTCAAAGTATTGTTTGCGCTGTTCATTTTGCATTCACTTTCTGTATAACGTCACTCTCACATGGCGCGTCATAGGTCGTGCTAGTCGCTACGCCTGGCAAATGACCCCTCAGCCTGTGCAACGGGTAGTTAGGTGAACACATTAATAGGTGAAATACTTATTGGTTATTGTATCATCTAATACAACAACAATACTTTACAATGTATTTACATATATGTAAAGACATTAAATCATGAGTACAGTTAACATAGCTTGACTAATACTTGTACTAACAGTGTATTAAAGGTGATGGTACATGATTTGCATGCAGCCCCAAAACATTTAGTTCATAACAATGTAGTAAAAGGGGGTTGACTTCCAGGAGGGAGGGGGGGGGGGGGGGTGAATAATAGGGATAAGAAGGCATGAGTTCAGATGGGGAATGTTTAAGAACTATAATTGATATTACATTTAGCAGATGCAGGGCTTATTGGTTCCAAGGAGGTTCAAACAGATGGAGTCTCAACTAACGATAATTAT
Organism: Heliocidaris erythrogramma; assembly: GCA_025617745.1. NCBI lineage: Eukaryota > Metazoa > Echinodermata > Echinoidea > Camarodonta > Echinometridae > Heliocidaris > Heliocidaris erythrogramma. Next base: position 57,116,057 of record CM046853.1, read on the forward strand.
ATGTAAACACCTGGCAGATTATGAAGGATGTACAACTGAATTAATAAATTTTATATATGACCATCGTGAAAGATGGCTCTAGGAAATATTGCCAACCAAAGTAGTGGGTGCACGCGGCCAGTCAATAAATTGTCATCGCAAATCTGGTATTTTTGGCACTAAATGTGTTCGCTTGAACCTTGTTATTTCATTCATGTGCACTTTTTCGAAGATACATTTGGGTCTGCGAAAACTAATTATCATTATAACAGAATATCCTTCATTGTACTTAACCATTGCTATATGCAATAAAACGGAATTTGATTTGTTTCCTCGTTTGGAAGAATGTTTTCAGAGAGCGCATATTTGTCATGTTTGTTGTGGCGGCATCACAGCTCGTTTCAAAGGGAGGCTGTCTGTTATGACTCCATATGTTTGAACCTCCTTTTTGGTTCAAATAAGAACAGTATGTTACGATATTGAAAGAACAAAGACAAAGTACAGGTACAAAGTAAGTACATTATTTAAAGGGGAACGAAAGGCAACAAACAGCCAAAAATCATGTAGATAATTGTCAGCCTATTACAAATATCTTTAAATTACTCATATTTAATTATTGAAGAAGGAGAACAGTGTCTCAAAAAGTTGCAGTTTCCTTGCTAGATATTATCCCATGGGGGCTTCCATTATCTTTACAAAGTAATATCAGAGCAGTTTTATTTGTAAGATACCCACTGACCTGTACACTAGCTACAATGACACTCATGATCACCTATGGTATGCATGACACTGGATTTTCTCATAATAAGCCATTTCTGTAGTCATGTACTTTCAAATGAAGATACTTTTATCCTGTCGTATAATGTTTGTATCGAGATATCTGTTTCAGCAGAGACATTTCAGAAGCAAAATATTAACCTACCTATATGTGACTCATTTAGATTTAGGAAATACATGTATAGCAAAATGAAAGAAAGACAATGAGAAAAGAAAAAAATGAAAATAAAGAGTTATTGTGGTCGTATCCACACTTCTTTTACTTTCATTGCATCCACCATTTTCCCGCCATTTAAGGGAGAGGGGGAAAAAAGATATATATTTCGATCAAGAGAGAGAGAAAGAGCGAGAGAGATGGGGGGGGGGGGGGTCCGCATGTAGGTTATTCCTTCCTTTTTTTCTAAAATAGATTACGAGTTTGAGTCAAATATTGACAAAGATTTTTAAGTGCGTCTCACGAGACCAACAATATTACCACAATTACTCAAAAGAATGGTTACGAATTTCTTAGGAGTAAACAACATTTTAACCCCTTTGTACACAAAGCTTTCACATTTCGATTATATGATCATGGATTTTTATAATTATTGCCATGTATAGAAAGACATGATGGTAAAACTCAGAATCGTAAAATTAATTATATAGGATTTCAGGGGGGCGTTGCAGCATCAGGTCTTTATCATTCTACAAGTTAGATGACATAAGTAAGGCGAAGGTAACATTTCCAGCCCTTGTTGACCCTTATACTATGTTCCATTAAAGTGCTCAAAATGTCTTCAGCATTGGACAAGTGAGATGCACATTCAACATGTTCAAACAAGAAGTTCTTGTTCGAACAAGAACTACGAAATGCCAATGCTTGAGTCGTATTGTTTCAACTGTTTACATAATGATCATAATATGATTTTGAAAGGATATCAGCCAACATGCTTAAAGGCATATGGTAGGCAGTTTCCATGTGCAGCAGGTCATAATTCGCTGACACCAGACTTGGTGGAAAGCACTGGAAATATTAATGGGTGTACACTGTAAAAACTGAAGTGCTGAAACACGAGTGCTAATTGGAAGTTTGCATTTGACGTGCTATTTCTAAAACCTCACGTGCCATTTGCGTCTGGGAGATGATAAGGTGCAGAAAATTGAGTGCTAAAAGTAAGTGCTGAATGTTAGGACGCTTGTTTTACACTTCAAGTGCTGACCAACGTCCCGTGATTTAATAAGCGATTTCGTAATTAGGATTTGCGCATGAGCAGATAAAGGTCATTTGACATAAACTGGCATGTTCGTTTAAAATGCACTGAGATAAGCGTCGACTGTGTAATGATTATTCATATATTCATTTAATTATACTTTTCATTAAATCCACTGAAAAGCAACAAAGTGTTCATTGATGGTTGGTATTTGACAGTCTGCCAAATGATAGCCAACTTGCAAACAATGCGCTTTCCCAAGTGTTCATTGACGTGCTATTCTAGTCACCTGGTCTACGATGTCTTTCTTTCATAGAGTTTGAATTCTTTAGGTCGCTATGTCGGGCAACCTTACGTATTATCTTTCTTTGAAAAGATGCCTATCCTCATGAAAAAGGGAAAGGTCATTTGCGAAAAGTTGCTCATGGGCCAATAAACCTGTTTACTAAGTGATTCAAATTTATGGATGTTTCTTTCCTTGGGACCTATAGTAACGAGGTATCATTAACATGCTATTAATGAATGAACTACAATACTTGGAATCGAGTTTGCATACATTACTTGTTGCTATGTCTGACAAGCCTCTGGCAAGCTTTCAGGTTGTCAAGAACAACCTTTGTTTCAAAAGTATGTATAAAATTTGAATCACTTATTAGTAAACAGGTCTATTACGAAATCGCTTATTACGCAACTGTAGTGCAAGAGCCATCATCTGCTGCACAGGCATGGCGTGGTAAGTAAAACTTTAAGACATTAAATTTAGAACTTCTGTAATTTTATGCGAATAAAGGTATCAAATAATATGATAATTACATTAATTTTTGTGGTGGTGGATATGAAACATGATGAAAAGCAATGAAGTGGAAATGCCATGTTTCAGCGTGTGGCCAACCGTCTACGGTACGCGTTGTCGTTGACATGAAAATTGTTGATCAGACAGGCATGGGGCGCGATCGACCGCACGGGCCGGGGCCAGGCCTGGGCCTGGGAAGTTTGGAAGGCAGTGTGTGTGCTTTTTTTCGTCACGATTGTGGATTGCCGAAATTGAACAATTAAACCCGCAATTAAACCTCCGAAATTGCCACTTCTTGGTCTAAAGTAATTCTCAGATGATTAAATCCACATGCCATGGTTTTAGTCGATATCATCTATGTATATAACCAGTTCATATCAATCTAAAAACAAAATCTAGACCTTAGTGTAGGGCTGTTTAACAGACTATAGAAGAGCACTACAGGTGTGATTTTGTGCATACTGTTTGTGTGTGTTCTTCAGCACTATATTGGGTGCAAAAGTGTTAGCACTAGTAGTGCCGTTTTGGGGGCTCTAAAATGAGTTATTTAATGCACTAGAAGTGTTGTTTTTGCAAGCTGCATGCGTCTAATAGCACCAGAAGTGTAAAAGGCTTACACTTAATGTGTTTAAAGTAGCACTTGGACTGGTGTTGAATTATAGCACTTGTACAAGTGCTACTTTAGCGCAATTTGTGCAGTCCCTATGCATGCCCTTACGGGTGCTTCCTCCAAATCTTGAGGTGCTAACAATAGCACTTTATTTTTTACAGTGTACAAGTCTGGCAAGCAGCAAACATGTTGTCCAGTCAAGAAATACTTCTGGTCTCACGGAGAGAGGGAAATGTAAGATAATGACTTTATGGGGCGATGGGTGGATAATGCAGAGCATTACATGAGGCCTATTGGTCATAAAACTGTAGTCCACTCTTGACAACACCTGTTATTGGGTAAAGACCCGAATGATGTCAAATTCCACATGATAGCCCATTACTACGGGTCCTTTTCGTCAACTTCAAATAATATGAAAAATTGAGCGAATTTGTCTTGTAGGAACATGCAGAGTTCGTCTTCATGATGAATGGTTTCCGAGGCAACACATCAAAGGCGAATAAAGGCTCCATTTTCCTCCCTCCAAACACCGTTGGTGATCTCCCCAAGAGTGTCGACTGGCGCACTAAGGGTTACGTAACTCCTGTCAAGAACCAGGTAGGCTCCACAATTGCAAATAACATATCAACAAATTGACCCTTGTGGGTGGTAGTTAAGAATTGTAGTTTTACATGTAGGAGACGTAATTGAGGCAATAATGGTTCAACTTCAATTTCGTTCTCAATTTCGTTTTATTTTCAAATTTCACAGTATGAAAGTACGAAAAATGATAAATTAGAAAGCCGAGCTCACAAAAGGCGTCATTTCGATTGAGTCAGTACCTACGTACGTTAATCAAGCCCTTGAATGAAATTAACCCATACGCCAGTTATCAAAAGTATTGTTTGCACTGTTCACTTTTGCAATCCCTTTTTAAACGCTATCACTCTTTCACGACGCAACAAGGAGCCTTAAAAGCCCACCGCACACTACACTCTTAGAAAAAAAAGGTTTGTTTGAGCACCTTTAAAAGGTGCTTATATATATTTTCCACACTAGTGCCACCTTTTAGGGTGTCCCTAAGCGCCTTTTGAAAAGGTTTCAATCAGATATGATTATTTACGTCTGTGTGGACCGACCTTTAACGTCACATCCGAAAGACGTGACCGGGGCTCGGGGCTCGAACCCGCACCCCAAGTCAATTTGTAACTGCCCCGTCAGCTTGGTTTACAGGCGCTCGCCACAACGCCCAGAGCACTGGCAAAGAGCTAGCCTACTCTTGAGCAATATTTTATCGTCCTTCGAAAAAAATACAATACATCCATAGTAACTGAAATCAATAAATTATAACAACATGCAATAGAACACATTTATACAATTTGTATCAAACCAAAGTATTTTGAAAATGACGAATGTAGATAGATATTATCGTGGACATGTTTAAATAATATCTACAGATTATGATAAAGACTAATACGCATAACAAAAGGTGGAGAAATCTAAGCTCAATGACTAAGGTCTTTTTAATGGAACTTGTAGACACCTTTTCAATCCGGCACCAGTTTGGAGCTAATGAGTACCCCATAGGCACCATTTTTTTTTCTAAGAGTGTATACGATCTATCTGCGATCCGATTTTCGAAGAAATCGCAATTGCAATAAATATGCAAATTTTTATGAACACTCTCTTGCAGTTTGAAGTTCTGAATAATGATATGAATGCTACAAATCGAAAATTTAGGGCATTACAAGCTTTCTAGTCGGAGAAAAGGCCAAATCGGCTTGAAATCGTAGACAATGGCACGAATGGTCTTACGTTACTATGATTCGGAGCCGATTTGGCTTTTACTCATATACAAGCAGGCTTGCAATATCTAGAAATTGTTATTTCATCCTTCATATTATGAATATTCAAATCACTCAGCACAATACTTTTTCACGTTTGAACGTTCATATCAAACGTTATTGCAAATTCTTCCCAAATCGGATCGCACTCAGATCGATAGTGTGCGGTCGGCTTAATAAGTCACTGACGCGGTCCTAACGTCAGCAAATGACGCCACGTGTGAGCCGGACTTAACATAATTATCTTGAAGATACTACTTTAAGGCCACACCTTCATTAATCCTTATCCAATATTATGTTGCATGGTTAAAGGGAAAGTTTGTATCCCATTCATTTTGGTTTGATATTTCGGCCTTAAACGACGTCGTGTTGGTTGCGGTTAAAATCATATTTTTAACATAATATTCATCCCGATCTCGAGACTTTAATAAGTGCTGAGGTTCTGACGTGCTTCTTTTTCCCAGCTACAATGTGGTTCATGCTCGGCGTTCAGTGCTACAGGATCATTGGAAGGACAACACTTCAAGAAGACGGGTAAGTTGGTGAGCCTAAGCGATCAGAACTTGATCGACTGCTCAACGAAGGAGGGCAACTATGGATGCGAAGGAGGTTTTTGTAACGTGGACCAGGCTTTCCAGTACGTCATAGATGCAGGAGGCATTGATACGGAGGCGAGCTACCCCTACCGGGGACTGGTGAGTGTAATCAATGGCAACATTAATTAATTTCGATCTCTACTTCTGCAGCATTGGTCAGTCATAATCAAAGTTACATTCACCAAGACCCTGTCTTATAAAGAGGTGTGATTGATTCGATTCAAAACAAGCAAGCTACCTGCACAATGCAACGGTGTGTTGGTATCTTTGCACAACCATTTGTAATAATTTGTAAACAAAGTTTTAGGCATTACTCCCAGTGTTAAAGATCGTATGCTCGATCTGTAATGAAAATCTCAAGTCAGAAAAATTTGTTTAAATTAAAATTCCTCCCATTAAGCTTCTTCATTCGTCATTTACTAATCATTTGTAATAAATTGTTAAGTTTGATGGCAACTTCTCCAGTGCCTGTTTTTTCAGAAGTTTATCAAACATGATTGTTTACTTGTGTTTACGTATATTTCATGTGTTTGCCTTTGTAAATTGAAGATTTTCAGTTATTAAGGTAAATGTTCTGTTGTATTATAATAAAGCGATACAATTCAATAATTCTATTCAACAATTTCGAACCGGGAACCGTCAAAGTTGGTATGGGCGATGACGGTAAACTGACCTCTTAACCAACTCACATCTTCATTGCAAAACCATTTGTAATCAATAATTAGCAAATAAAGGTACTGCAACGACTCGTAAAACCAGGATTCTGATTGGCTAATGAGTAGAGCATTAGCCAGTCAGGATGGAGGTACTGATACTTCTACGGCTCTTAAACATGTTATCTTTTATCAACTAATGGGTAGAAGTATATCGAAGTATTCCTGACCCCTTTGGAAGCGAATCCTTATTGGACAATGCTCGGTTGAAGAGCTGCATGAAACCATAAAATAATATATGAAAACGCAATTCTAATCAATCAATCAAATAGATGAATCCTTTATGGCCAAGGTACATAATCAATACCCTGTCTTATGAAGAGGTATGATTGATTCGATTCAAGAAACTGATACACAAGCAAGCTACCTGCACAATGCAACGGTGTGGGTACCTTTGCACAACCATTTGTAATAATTTGTAAACAAAGTTTTAGGCATTACTCCCAGTGTTAAAGATCTAATGGGTAGAAGTATATCGAAGTATTCCTGACCCCTTTGGAAGCGAATCCTTATTGGACAATGCTCGGTTGAAGAGCTGCATGAAACCATAAAATAATATATGAAAACGCAATTCTAATCAATCAAATAGATTAATCCATTATGGCCAAGGTACATAATCAAGGAAATGTTTCAAGAATGAAGAATGTTGTGTGGGGGGGGGGGGGGTCCTTTACATGGATTAAATGTTTAGACGTGTTTGATCAAGCTAGGAGCGTGGATAACAGAGACAAAATAGACAGGTTGGGAAATAAAGGTCTCAATATTTATGAGCCAAATCTTTCTCCCCCCCCCCCCCCCACCCCCAGGACGGTCAGTGCCACTTCAAAAAGGCTGACGTTGGAGCTACCTGCACTGGTTACACTGACGTCACCTCTGGATCTGAGGCGGACCTTCAGAAAGCTGTGGCCTCCATTGGTCCTATCTCAGTCGTCATTGACGCTAGCCATGAATCCTTCCAAAACTACGAGTCAGGTAATGATATCCTTATACGACAACCATACAACTAACCTAGCTAATTTATAGCGAATATAAGTCATAGTATTGTCTGAAACAAAACAAAGCAACAACCGAAAGAAAAAAAGGAAGAAGACATTTCTACCGTTCAACTGACTGATTTGGAATTATAGAAGAAGCTAAGGTGAAATTCTGAAAGCAAATCTCAGATTCAATGGAAAGATGCTCATATCAGAAAGCGCTGAGAGATATCGCAGATGTATATAAATCCATAATATTATTCTATCATGCTCTGAGATGGACTTTCAGAAGGCTGTGGCCCACGTTGGGTGATAGCTACACCAACAGTTTTTATTGTTATGTAAGAATGAACAACATTCAAGACCACAAAATATCACTTTGATTATACGACATCTTGTTTTTGAAGGTGTGTACGACGAGCCTGATTGTAGCTCTACCCAGTTGGACCACGGCGCTCTCGCAGTTATATGGAATCACCACTGACGGAACGGAGTACTGGATCGTCAAGAACAGGTCAGTGTGAGCATTTCATGAAATCTGAAAAAAATATGTAGGCCTATGTATTAGGGCAAATCCATGATTAGTAACATTACAGTTAGTAACGAAACACCTTGAAAAATCATGAAATAATGGGGTTTTAACACCTTTTTCCTGATACCTCCTGTTCTTTAAACATCCGAAAATATAGTTTACTAGCAGAAGCAGCCCGTGGACATCCACGGGCGCTAGCTGTGTTTATGATTAACCACCGTACCGTATATTTGTTACAATAATCAAGTGAATAAATAAAAAAGTTGGGTAGAGTTATTTTTACCAAGAAGTATTTACAACATGTCCATTGGCGGACCCGGGGGGGGGGGGGGGGAGAGGTGCTTCTGGCCCGTGCCACCCCCTCCCCCCGTTCAAAGGCAGGAAAGTATGCATTTTGACCATAGACGATCCGCCCTTTTGTTGATCGTGCCCCCGCCCCCTTTTAGAATGAAACCTTTTTTTGGCTTGTCAGAGAATTATGGAGGGACCCCGCATAACCACCCCCTCCTGAGCGAATTTTCTAGGTCTGAGGTCCACCCCACCTCAGGTCTGCCTTTTCCAAAATTTGACAAACCTGCACTTGTTTTCCCCGCCTTATGCTAAAATTCTGGATCCGACCCTGATCATGTGAATAATTATGTCTTATTTATCCAAAGCTTGCATGAGTTTTGAAGAAAATTCCTTTTAATCTTGATGAAAATTGATGATATGGATATAATAATGTTCGAGTAGAATATCCATGCATAGACCTAGAGGGAGCGATTTGATCTAATTGCCATGTTTCTGTGGTTTATTAATACTCAGAGTAACATCCATAATTAGCGGTACGTCCCCTGTAGAGGATGCAATAATGAGAAAAAATGAATTTGTCATTTTATTTTCAGGGGGATTATGGCCCCCGTATATGGGTCTTGGGAGGACCGACGGATTGACTCCCCCTACTGCAGCCCCCATGCCCCGCCCCCTCCAGTTCCCCCCATTCCATTGTCATCACATCACCCTCAGGGCGAGGGGATAAGGGATTAATATCATTATACGTATTCATAATCATTATGGAAATATTTTCGAAGGAATTTTCTTATCAGATTTTCTGAGAAAGTGTCAAATTACCGGGAGCGAACGTCGTGAAACATACACACTAAACTGTGTGTGTGACCATGAAGCTTCAAATGATGTAACTCTATACCTGTGATCTAACACGTGTGTATAATACTGTACTGTACACTGAAGCCATGTGGATATATGGCCATGTCGTTCTGCGGAATAGCTCCCCTTCACAGGGAAAGGTATATGGGTTGGCTGGGCATGAAGCTACAGACCCGCTTTATGGGTGGGCGGAATTATTAGGCCTACTCCCTGCGGAAATTCAATGTTTAAAAATGAATTTATGAAATATGGACGGGACGTCAGCCCTCAAGAAGTGCCTCCCACCACCCTAAGAACCCTTCCCCACCCGTGGGTACCAAAAGGCGGGGACCGAAAGGGCCAGGGGAGGAGCCTATTTGAACCAAAAAAAACAGCCCGAAATCCTTAGTGTATTATATAATAAGATAATATACTTAATTTACTGAGTGCATTTCCATCAAAATACAATTTGAAAGTATGCTAAATTCAAGATTTTATACAATATTTTTGTTGTAATGTCCCCAATTAAATCTATCTAGACATATAATCCGAATTTTAGCCATCTTGGATATATAACATGGAAGTAATACTGATTTTGAAATTGTTTGTCATACATGTCATATCTCTCTATTCGTGGAATTGCCCATTAACATATTTCACTATGTGACCCTTTAAATGTAGTTGCTATAAGCAGATAAGCATGACTTAAATTATCCTATCAAATGGTGTGCCTCAAATGGAAGCCGTATTTTAATTATAATCATGGATTCCTATCAATCGCAATAAAATTTAAAAAAATAAAAACTTTTTTTTCAGATTTCAGATTTAGATTTGATTTCATTACATTTTCATTTTTCAAAGTAAATGTATATAACAATATGTATTGTGCAATCAACTATATACAATATAATTGACAACACAACTTAGTGCAGAAACGTTTTCGATCATTACAAGCAAAATAAAGTGTGCTAAAGTTTGAGTTATAAGAAAACAAGGTAACAGTAATGAAGACTACATTAGATTAATTTTATGAACATGAGAATGAAAATAGAGACCAACATAGAAGCATAGCTTGTAGAAGCGCTGGTCCCTGGTAAAAGATAAATCATGAATACATTACATAAAAACTAGACTGGGCAATCATGCATAATATGCCCAATAAAAGGGGAAAAGAAGAAGACAGATACATGGCCATGGAAAGCAAACAAAGCATAATACACTTTCCATCGAAGAGAAAGCGTTGAAAAATAATGTAAACACAAATAGCTGGGAATAGTAACAATGGCAATGGAAAGGAGTAAACTTTACAAAAGACAGAACAAGAAGGTCAAATTGATAATGGGTGAGGGAGGGGGGGGGGGGGGGGGAGGGGCAGGATCTGGAAGGTTTCGTTTAGTCTATAGATTTTACTACACAGGTAAACAAGAATCATTGAGGGATCAACGTTCATAAAAAGCAATAAGTGATTTTCTCAATTTATGTTTGAGTGTACTCAAACTTATACTGTCTCGTATATTTAAAGGGAGGGAATTCCAAAATTTAGGAGCTGTAAATGAAAAAGTATTCTGGGTTAATGCTGTACGAGTTCTTGGTAAGTGATATAGATTGCTTTGTCTGGTGGGATAATGATGGATATCATTATTTGCTGTAAATATATTATTGAAGACAGTGGGCAATTCATGATTATGATACTGAAACATAAGTACAGCAAGATTGAGGCGGTAAATATCATAAATTTTTAGTACATTATTAGAGTTAAAAAGACCATGTGTGATGGCGATAATTAACATTACTTATAATTCGCATAACCTTTTCTGTAATAAAAAAAACTCTGTCTAACAGGCATGCCGCACTGTTTCCCCAGGCTAATATTCCATAATGTTATGGTAAATCTAGTGTGGAGTATAGTGATAGAAGTATGTTTGGCGGAAAAAGACCATTGAGTTTATTAATCATACCTATATTTCTGGATATCAATTACATACATTATCAACTAGAAATATCACTGAAGATAATGATTAATACCCCCGCCCCGTGAGAACAGCCTTTCTTGACTTTTGGTCGAAAACTGAGGAAGTAGTTCGATCCGCAAGATTTTTCCCTGATTTACTGCCATAGATATGCCGTTTCCATGGCAACGCAGCTTCCGACACATCAAAAAAATATGTTGTACACATCTTCCCAGTAAGACCAATGTGTGTACCAAATTTCATGACTTTCGGTCAAAAACTGAGGAAGTAGTTCGATCCGCAATGTGTTTCCTTGATTTTCTGCCATAAATATGCCGTTACCATGGCAACGCAGATTCCGACTCATCCGAAAAATATGTCTTGCACATCTTCCCACCAAGACCAATGTGTGTACCAAATTTCATGACTTTCGGTCAAAAACTGAGGAAGTAGTTCGATCCGCAAGGTGTTTCCTTGATTTTCTGCCATAAATATGCCGTTACCATGGCAACGCAGATTTCGACTCATCCGAAAAATATGTCTTGCACATCTTCCCATCAAGACCAATGTGTGTACCAAATTTCATGACTTTCGGTCAAAAACTGAGGAAGTAGTTCGATCCGCAAGCTGTTTTCCTTGATTTTCTGCCATAAATATGCCGTTACCATGGCAACGCATATTCCGACTCATCAGAAAAATATGTTTTGCACATCTTCCCACCAAGACCAATGTGTGTACCAAATTTCATGACTTTCGGTCAAAAACTGAGGAAGTAGTTCGATCCGCAAGATTTGCAACGGACCGACCGACCGCCCGACCGCCCGACCGCCCGCCCGACCGACCGCCCAACCATCGACTGATTCCAGTATACCCCCTTCAAACTTCGTTTGGCGGGGGTATAATAATTTTGATGCTTCCATGAAAGTTTTTTTAATCTATTATAGTGCCTAGAAATCTGGTTTCAATCACCACCTGTATTTGTATATTATCTATGAAAATCGGATGAGGTAGTTCGTTAAAAGTTAAAAGTATTACTAAATAACATGTAATTTGTTTTTTTCTAGATTTAGTGATAACCTGTTAGCCTTAATTCATTTTGCATATGAAATAATAGATGAGTCAATACATATCGATCAGCCATCGTCGATAAAAGCAAATTATTACTGCACATCTCATCTTAAATATCGTCAACCTAAACTAAGTCATTAAAGATTTTTATTAAGATTTTGATTGCAATTGTCTTTTTTGTATCTTGCACAGCTGGGGAGAATCGTGGGGAATGAAAGGCTACATGTGGATGTCTCGTAACAAGAACAACCAGTGCGGTATTGCTACTCAAGCTAGTTATCCTCTGGTTTAATATGCATTGCATCGCCTCCGTCTTGCATTTTTTCGTGCAAGAACATTCACATAAGTAATGCTGACATCCGATGATGCTCCAGTCCACTACTCACATAATAATAATCATAACAATAATAACAATAACAATAACAGGGGGGCGTTTCATGAAACTTTTAGTCGGTGCTTTTCACCGACTAATTTTGGTTTTACCGACTAAATTTGGTTTTAGTCGGACACCGACTAATTTCCATTTCATGAAAATCTGTCGGTGGAAAACACCGACAAATTTCATGAATTTCACCGACTAATTTCAAGAAATCTGTCGGTGCCCTTTTAGGTCCCGACAGATTCATTTTCACCGACTAATCAGGCTCTTGATGGCCTTGGCAACCAAAAGTGGAACAATGGCAGCACTTCTGCAAATCTTAGGGGGTGCTGCCCTGCGCAGGGAACGCGTTTTTCCCCTTGATCTTTATAATGACCAAGAAATGTTCAAGAAATACCGATTCAACCGGACAGGAGTATTACACATCATAAATGAGCTCAATCAGGAGTTGGAACACCCAACAAAGCGTAGCCAGGCACTACCTGCCCATCTCCAACTGTAGCGTGTGAACCACCAAGACCCGAGAGGCCTAACTAATAATGACACCCAAGAAAGACACCATGCTTGTGGATTACCGTTCACCATAGAAGCAAGGTTCGATCTGCAATTTAATACAGAATGTAAACAAACAATAATAAATCATCATGCAATTGACAATAAACAATCATGTCAACATGTCATCAATATTCACTTAAATACAAGTTTATCTTTCTTCAACATGTTCATAATAAACTAACTAAATAAGAATTCCTTTGCTATAAATAGCATTGCCACGAATAACAACTACCAGTGACCTTGACGTACTTCAAGGTCACAACAATGATACTAGGTCATGAAACTAATTACTAAGCCCTTAATTCAACTATATGTAATAACCTGTAAACTACAGTAGTTAGCCCAAATAAACATGTGTTGTTACATGGCGCTAATAATTACGCATCCTGTACAATTCATTAACAGAGTGCCCGAAAACATTCATCCGTGGTACATCAATAAATCCTTACGCACAACTGTGCGAATACGACATAGCAATACGTAACACACACTGTATATGTGTACATTCATTGTGCGACTAACTAATTCATAGCAAATCATTATTATTGTTGTTATTATCATTGTCATTATCATTATTATTATCATTATTATTATTGTTATTATATATTATTATTCACAGCATTGATTTAGTTTGACTAGTTCCCTTATTGCTTTGACAACTTCAATGCATTGATTCATATAATGAATATGAATACTATTTACCAAGTATTCTAGATGTTCACTTCCAAATGAGGACATTATTTTGTTAAATGTTTGAAAATCAAATAAACAAAAGGATTTAATACACTATGGATTAATCATTAATTGAGCACCTTGTTTGGTAGATATCTTGCTATAGAATTTTCAAACATTATAATTATTTCTACTAATAATTTCTTTCAGAGCTCATAGCTGCACTCGTGTGGCCATAGAACAGGTCAATGGCCAATTGAAGAGTAAGTTTCGCTGTCTCACAGGCTCTGGACTGCACATGTTCCCATATAGGGCTGGAGATGTCATCACTGCAGGCGCTTGTTTGCACATGAAGGAAATCCACAAATCAATTTGAAATGTGGATGTTTCCTTGATTTTTAAAAGTATTACCTTCATTAACTACAACTTCTCTCTTTCCACATCAATTCTTTGTTTCTGAATGAAGACTTTTCCTCCCTCAATCACTGCACCCATGGCAATGGCATGTTATTGAAAGATATGAGATAAAAACATTTAGGATTTAAGTACTTTTTCATTTCTGAGCAGTACTCATGACATTTAGCACACAATTTTGTCTTTGGATAAAGACGTGCATGGCATTACATCATCAACTGTTTGAAGGTGGAGTTTTCAAACTAAAGGTATATCAACACGAGGAAATATTTTGCATAGAAATATTACTACTGCTACTTCTGATTACAGGTGTGAGTAAACAAAGAAAACTGAGTAAAAAAGAAAATTGAAGGTTGAAAAAGTGCAGTTACAAATAATGAAGGAAATTACAGTTCATTTCTAAGTGTAGACCTCTGTTTCAGTGTATCAAGAATATCCTTCATCACTTTTACCTTTTCTTTTTCAACCTCAAGTCTTTGCTTATTAATTTCAAGTTTCTCCCTCTCAATCTCCAACAGCTCCAGCTGTCCATCAACTGTGCGGTTTCTTTTTTGTCCTTGTGGTTGCTGTTGCTGCTGCCATCTCTGATGTTGTGCAGGTTGCTGTTGAGGTTGATGGTGCTGCTGCTGTTGCTGCTGCTGTTGCTGCTGCTGTTGAGGCCGGTGCTGTTGTTGAGGCTGGTGCTGTTGTTGCTTTTGTTGCTGCTGTTGTTGTTGCTGCTGCTGTTGTTCTTCATGTTGTTGTGATTGAAGTAACTGCAAATGGAATACATATTTATATTGCTAATGTCATGTCATTGTAAAGAAATATTATCAGCTTCAAATGTTATTGGTATAATTATTACTGTTATTATCATTTCTAAATGTACTTTCATTATCATTGCTGATCATTGTCTTATTATTACTCATTATCTTATTCTTCAGTATATTCATTAAAAGAATATATACAAATCAATCAAAAAACTGTGAATGTGTCTTTTGAATGTTTTCTAGAGTTACTAACTTAAAAATGAAATGAAAACAAGTAGAGTAAATGCATAAAGTATCGTATAGGCCCATCTGTTCTTGCAATGGAATGCTGGCATGATACTTTGGCATATGCCATCATCTAATTTCACAAAATGCATCTTGACTTGAGCATAGTAAAATGAATTAAAGTCAAAGAGTCCCATTTTCCACAAAAAAAAAAAAAAAAATTTCTGGTAATGAAGTTCTATATAGATGTGTTTCAAATTTAGCATGCTTGATAAATTTTCAAGAATACTTATGAAAAATCATTCTCTGTAATATGAACATTTTCTTTGATACACTTCAGAGGTGTTTGAAATATTACATAGTATTTGGAAATTCTCCATACATGTATTTTCTATAAATTTTTAATGTTTTAATTTTTAAAGGCTATGACATTTAACCTTACTGATTTAACTTAATTTACCATGAACTGATTTATACATTTATTCACAAAATTGTAATAATTATATTTCATGATTAAAAATAAAATTAATCATGGTTTCAGATCTTTACATAATTTCCAATGACTGTGTGGTAATTGGTCATGTCACACCCATGATGGTTTTTCTTCTTTTTTTTTTTTGGGGGGGGGGGGGGGTGACAGTACAGTAAAGATGGGAAGTCTGGATATTTCTGCCCTACTTTGGCAAAAAGAAGCAAGTGACAAAAGTGAAACTTTCTGGAAAAGAGTAAAATGGGTGCGTCATTTCTACAGCCGTTAAAGGAATATCGTCATGTCTTAACTAACATGAGTGTTTATGCATAAAATTTAGACTGGAAGAAGAGTAAATTTTGGCGAATATGAAAGCAATAACTCAACATTGGTTGGAATGTCACTTACTTCCTTTTGCCAAGGTAGTGCAGATTTAGAATTAAGAATGTTTCACTCACCAAAGATATTACATTTCCCGCCTCCTTTTCCGGCCCGCCAAATCCCTCAATGCCTGGTGCAGGAAGGGCCTCCAGCACCAGCTCATGTCTCTCGCTGAATTTTCGCCGGGGCCCACCACCTCATGGAATAAATAATATTGAAATTGCTTTCTTCAATATTTCACAAAGTTATTATTTCTGAAATAGGTATATTCATACAAAATAAAATGCATAATTTCACAAACATTGCATTTTTCCATCAATACTTTACTTTTTTTTTTTTGGAGGGGGGGGGGGGTGGGGAAGGGGGTACATGTATGAAGGGTTTAAGTTTATAATATTGTGATAAAGATATATAATATAGGATACATGTATAAAAACGAAATCACACATAACTATATACCTGCAGATAGAGAGGGTGAGATTTAAGTGTGTGTATGCATTAAATGATTGAAGTCAAACTAAGTAAAGGAAATGCTGCTGAATAGAAAAAAAGATATGTGCACACCGATACATTAACACAATCAGACTTATTTACTTCAACTCAATGCAAGGTTGTTTTTTTTTTGCTGTCCAATGTAATAAAAAAAAAAGAAGGATGCATTCTTACACAATTTACAATAACACAGTAAAGTTTGTTTTTAGCAAGGGAAAGCATTCTCATGCTAATCATGATTTTGTATATAATGAATAAATAAAAGTTATAATAGTGGATTATTTTGATGGTTAATGCAATGCCATATACCAGATTGTCCTTACTGATCTTGATATCCTCTGTGCTACACACATTTCCAAGACAATCAAACATTATTTTGTGAGTAATATGATGACATTAATTTTTACCTGTCGCTACTCTTTGGTCGCGATATTTTTTGGCCCGCGACACCATCTTCTGCCAAAGGTCACGCAGGTGGGTAACGGCACTCTTCTTGCCATGGGAGATGGGCAGACCCTAGCTTTGAAGGTCCAGGGCTGCCTTCTCCCAGGCATGCAGAAATCTTCCTTTAGTCTGAAATTAGAGATTGAAACAAATCACGTCTATGTAAGACTTATAAAGCTTTACACAGTGAGTAATGAAAAATGTTCTAATTTCATGTTTGATTATTACTTTATAACAACCTGCAAAGCAGGATTTTCTGCATTTATTGTCAAATCAAATAACAAATTTACAAACAATTATAGTAATAAATGTACAATATAATTGTTCAAATTACAAATGTGACAGTTAAATAACAATGACAACAGAATAAAGACATGATTATAAATCTAAATGAAACAAGTAGAAATGGCAGAAATGCAGGGGCCAGCTATCTTAAGCAAAATGCTTGAATGAATAGCAGCCAAGAAATGTTAAACTGCCAATTTTTAAAAAAGGATGATCAAATGAACTAATTATTCTACTGCTGTTTGCCGCCTGTTTGGTATTTCTTTTTTTCTTTCATTCTGCTGTTACAATTGAGTGCAAGAAAGAGAATCCAAACCCATTTAATCAAAGTCATATGGTTACTTGGTAAAGCCACTACACTTTTGCCTTCTGGAATCCTAATATACATGTATGTGATGGAATACAACATGAAATTTTATTGCTGTTGAATAGACTATTCATTCCCCATTCTTATGATACCTCATTTGTATAGAATCAATTATGAATTCAATTAGTCCACTGATTTCCCTTGCTAAAATTCTTCTGTACCAATATCAACAATGCCATGATCAATTTGAAATCATGATCTATTAAGTCATTTGGAATGTTGAGGTGATTCCAAATGGATTCAAATATAGTATGAAATAAAAGATGTATGAAGGGTTTAAGTTTATAATATTGTGATAAAGATATATAATATAGGATACATGTATAAAAACTCACTTACTCTTCCTGAACATACTTCATAAATATTTCATTAAAAATTTTATTTCATA
The DNA here is from genome assembly GCA_025617745.1 of Heliocidaris erythrogramma. Classification (NCBI taxonomy): domain Eukaryota; kingdom Metazoa; phylum Echinodermata; class Echinoidea; order Camarodonta; family Echinometridae; genus Heliocidaris; species Heliocidaris erythrogramma. The sequence continues at coordinate 57,134,006 of CM046853.1, forward strand.
GTGATTGAATAGTTTACTCCTGATTTCTATGAACTGCTTGCTAACTTTAGGTGCATTTCCATTTATAATCATAGCAATAATATGATGTTGCAAATGTACATCCCATGCAAGGGTATAGCTCTGAACTAAATTGAATAAATACTCACATTAGGTTTATCAGCAGTGGGATAGAGATCCCCATAGTGCTCCTTGATGTAACTTGATATCAGTTGGACTGTTGCGATCTTGTAGGTAGTTTTTCATATTTCCTGTCCCGAAACAAAATTGAAAAAAATAAATAAATAAATAAACTGAAATGTCCATGTCAACAAATTCTTTTGAACAAATTTTCATGAATGACCATCAGAAGCCGGGGCTGGAAAAAAAAAATAAACTAGACATGTCGGGTATGACCACGATGATCCCACCTGAAGTGAACATTTCTTATCCATCCAATATTTTTCATGTTATTGCGTGTACTAATATGCAGATAGAGTGAGCTGTCACCTTTGACCTGCAGACTTTCATTTTGAACTTTACCTGCATTTTATTACAGTGATGTTCCTACAAACCAGAAATTATTGAAATCTGTCCAATATTTTTCAAGTTATCACGTGGAAATCAATTTGGGGATGGACGGACGTACGGACAGGTGAAACGCTTAATGCCAGCTCCAGACTTCGTCTACAAAGGCAGATAAAGGGGAAATGATATGAAATAATTTATGAGGAAGACTAGTTTAAAACACTCCCGGGTACATTTCTGTAAAATAGTTGGTATTTTCTGTCGCATGTACTAAAGGTATGGGGGGGAAAATAAGATAAATATTTTAAATACTTGCTTTCAAATTCAGCCCTTAAAAATCTCACTCCTACCTCAAATGGCCGTTAGGAAGAACTTTTGATATTTTCAGCAAAATCCAAAGTCAAAATCATGTCCAAAACCGGAGAAATCCCCACCGATTTGTTTCGCGATCGCGTGTTGTTTACAAACTGCCGATGTCTTAGACTAAAATCGGCCAATATAATTTTTGTCCACGAAGAAACTCGGGATCGCAAGCGCACATCGATCTTTACGATCGCGCACACAGAAAATCGGAACTTTTCCGTGTACGCCATAGGGACCGAATTTTTGAGGACAAAACTCTTTTGGGGAGATGTCAGCGCCCGCGGCGACCAGGAAATGTACACAATGACTCCGATAGCTCGTTTCGCGAGAATCAACAGTAAATTACGGATTTCATTTTTGGAAATATCTTTTCCAACATTGGTGAGTTGAATTTATTGTATTTCTAGGATATTTTGGGGTCGGTTTTTGAAAATTAAATGCCGATTTTGAGTGAATATTGGTGACTTTTGTGCAGTGGTGTTTTAAAAAGATGAGGTGTATGACTGCCTACATTATACACACGAAGTATAGGAATGTAGCTATGAGTGGTTTAAAAGGATTCAGAAAAACTAAAAGTAAAAGAGACATCAACAAAATGGAAACACTCGCTCAAACTTTAGGCATTCATGTATATTTGTAGATGACAAATGTCCTCTGTAGTACACAGTCAAGAACAAGCACTTGTAAAAAAGTGTTACTTGAAGGAAATCCACAAAACGTCAACAATTAGGCTAATTCTGACTCGGTCAACTGGTCAAAGCATGATGATGAGACTTGAGAGCACTCCCGGGTACATTTCTGTAAAATAGTTGGTATTTTCTGTCGCATGTACTAAAGGTATGGGGGAAAAAATAAGATAAATATTTTAAATACTTGCTTTCAAATTCAGCCCTTAAAAATCTCACTCCTACCTCAAATGGCCGTTAGGAAGAACTTTTGATATTTACAGCAAAATCCAAAGTCAAAATCTTGTCCAAAACCGGAGAAATCCCCGCCGATTTGTTTCGCGATCGCGTGTTGTTTACAAACTGCCGATGTCTTAGACTAAAATCGGCCAATATAATTTTTGTCCACGAAGAAACTCGGGATCGCAAGGGCACATCGATCTTTACGATCGCGCACACAGAAAATCGGAACTTTTCCGTGTACGCCATAGGGACCGAATTTTTGAGGACAAAACTCTTTTGGGGAGATGTCAGCGCCCGCGGCGACCAGGAAATGTACACAATGACTCCGATAGCTCGTTTCGCGAGAATCAACAGTAAATTGCGGATTTCATTTTTGTAAATATCTTTTCCAACATTGGTGAGTTGAATTCATTGTATTTCTTGGATATTTTGGGGTCGGTTTTTGAAAATTAAATGCCGATTTTGAGTGAATATTGGTGACTTTTGTGCAGTGGTGTTTTAAAAAGATGAGGTGTATGACTGCCTACATTATACACACGAAGTATAGGAATGTACCTATGAGTGCTTGAGAGTGCTGTCGCGAACAGGTTAATATTATAATAAGAAATAACTTTTTTGTGCACTTTTAGATTACATGGGCGAAAATATGTCTAGTATAGAAAAAAAAAGTAATTATAATAGCGGCAGGAGAAATGAATAATTACTGACACCTTTTAACAACGGCAGTCATGGCAGTGAAAACAGGAGAAGAAAGAGTACGTGCGTTGTCATGGTTGTAGTACAGACACAGAAACGAATATGTGGGACCGTACTAGAATCTGTATTGCGATTGGGTTGACTGTCGGTTAGCTGCCTGTTGATCTTCTCAACGGCACTACTTATCATTTCCAACATTTTATCTACAGTAGTCAACATACTTTGAAGGGTTTTACTTACAGACACTTCCTCCTCCATCGCTGTAATCTCACTCTCCGTATTCTCATTCATTTTCATCGCTTTCATAAGGCTGAAGATGATCGTCGCGGCGCTTTTTTGTTGATTTGGGGAGCTCGCCTAGGGGCGCAATGCCTAGGGGACCTAGCTTTTTTCCAAGGGGGGGGGGGGGGGGTTGACCCAACGACGATGCGGAGCATCGTCCACAAGCCGCGAAGCGGCGATGTCCGCGAGCCGATTTTTTAATGCTTTTTTGAACCCCCGTAAGTGATGTTTTCCTGGCATCTACTTACGCAATAGAGACCATAAAAAGCCGCGGAGCGGCGAGCCGATTTTTTGCTATTTTGAACCCCCGTAAGTGATGTTTTCCTGGCATCTACTAACGCAATGGAGACCATAAAAAAAGCAGTCCATGATTACATGTGGGTCTGGACATATTATGATGGCGTTTTTCTATGCACATTAAATTTTGTACTTGGCAGCCCAAGGGGGGGGGGGGGGGGTTAAACCCCCTAACCCCCCGTAGGTGTCTCTTGTACAAATTAATATACGTATTTCCGCGAAGACTGACGTCACTTGCCCGATCAATTTGTGGATTCTACATCTGGCGAGCGAGCGAAGCAAGCGAGCAAATTTTTGGCCCTTTAATTTTACAGCCTGTAGAGGAAATATTCTTACCAAAATATACGATATAAGGTATTTACATCTGATATTCGGGCAGTTCGCTCTGTTGCCGAACATCGGGTGACTTTGTTTATTTGCTTATTCATTGGAACATACAATTCATTTATATACATTTGAATTCTGAATGTGAGTATATTGAAAATTGATATTTAACAAAAGGAATCAGAACGCAGGAGACCGTCGTCATGAGCGACGGGGTTCGGGGTTCGGGGTTCGGGGTTAGCGCATGGTACAAATGACCCCAAATATCCACATATATTTTAGACATGGCGGGTCCCTTTATGTGCACTTCAGAAAAATAACTCTGGGAGTGATAGAGGTGCCTCATGAATAGCTTTTGTTTCCCCCTTTAAAAAGAATACTTCCACCTGGATATCATGGAACGCACCATTAGTGCATAATTGAATAATGATTACATGACATTCATGAGCACATATCGAATATTAGTGTGAGTGGGTTTTAGAATTTGGTACAGATGACCTTTATCTGCTCATGCTCAGATTGCATCTCCGAAGTGGCTTATTGCTTGATATCGACGAATTTTGCACTGTCATACGACTCACCTTTATAGATGCCTGAAAGACATCTTTCGAGGATGGCGCTGGGCCAGCGCTACAGGGTGGGGGAGGGGGGGGAGGGGGCAAGGGGGCGGTTGCCCCCTATGATTTTTCAAGTGACCACCCTCCCCCTAAAAAGAAACAGAAGAAACAAAAAGAATATATATATAGGCTCTATTTTATTTTCATATACATGTATAATTCGTTGGAATGACCCAGTTGTAGGTCGGTCAATGGATGTGCACACCAGCTTTGATTTTCATTAGCAGATTGTTCATCAATTGTCTATTGTTTTGAACTACTTTGGTTATATTTTTTGTATTATCATCATCATGATCATCATCATGACCATCATCATCATCATCATCATCATCATCGTCATTATTTGTTCATCTAAACCATGAATAATCTCAGCTGTGGGCAAGGGGGCACTATGCCTGCCCACTTATATCCAAACTCGACTCTTTGGCTCGCTTTAATCGTACGCAGTTCATGAGTAGAGCAGAACTGCATATTATGCAAAGAATAGAATTAAAAGAAAAAGAATAGAAAAAAATTAATATGTGATATTAAAGAGAATGTAGGAGTAGGGTATAGCAAATTGAACTGAAAAAAAGAAATTTTCCATTCTCATTATAAGTTCCATCTTTTCAAAGGGTGTGCGTAGGCTTAATACGTTGTCTGCTCGTCGTCTTGCCCCTCCTATGAAAATACCCTTGCGCCACCCCTGACAAAGGAGTCAATGAACGTTTCAGTGAGTGTGTCCTAACCATATAGGCCTGTGCATTGCTTTAATGTTCATGGTTCAACAGCCCTGCTTACTAGTCTGAATTCCTTATCAATTGCCGTAAAGCATTGTAAGGACATCACATACACACAAATTGACTCCTGTACAAGGGTTGAAAATTTGACAAAATCTGGAAGCTACCTTCAAAAATAATCTTGAATTTAATTAAACTGATTTATATATAGATTAAATCACCTCCAACCAGGGGTTCGATGCGTGTTCGACACCCCTGGGGAGGGGGGGGGGGGGGGGGATGACCGGCCGGCGAGGGAAGTGAAGTCAGTGGCGTATCTAGGCATTATGGGACCCCGGGGCAAACAATGAAGTTACCACCAAACTTATTTAAGTTATTGTAGAAGTGAGGGAGCAAGGCGACCGAGCGGCAATTTTTAAATTTTTTACCCTAAAAAACGTAATTCCCTGTGCATTTTACTCAGGAAATTTTGCAATTGACTACTGCTATTGAGCAATCGAGAAGTTCGAATTTTGTACATTGATAAACGGTTTTCTATTCATTCACTTCTAAAACTGGGAGCAAAATTAACCAAAACCCTTGAGAAGTAGTCGAGAAATTCAGCAAGGCGACGGAAAGTTGGGATTTCATTCAAATGTTGCCAATGTTGCAAATGCTGTTTTATACAGTTTATTGCGGGCGCAATATATCTAGCTAGATTCAGATGAAATTAACTTATTACATGATAGCGAGCAGAACAACGACAATTACATTTTTATTTTTCAAATTTTAAACCCGTTAAGCTGTTTGAGAACTATATACGGGGGGGGGGGCGCAAAATTACGAGATCCTTAACGCTAATAATTAGACAAGGGAGCAAAGCAACTGAGCTCTTGAAATTTTTGCATTTCCAACCCTCCAAAACTGTATTTCTAATGCATTAACCGTTCGGATTTGGGGAGGGGGGGGGGCATAATCCGTAAGTATTATGATTTCTCTTCATTAACCCCGTTTCCTTTCTCTTTTGCGTTTTTGCTCCTCTTCCAAGTGCGGCCCGTCCCCTCGTCCCCCTAGATTTGTAGGCGGCCGGGCTCGACCTTATCATGATTGCTTTTACATATCCCCCATAACTTTGCTAGACTCCTACTCAAATGTGCACCCCAATGCGGAGCGCAACTGAACATGTGAACACCCTACCCCCCCCCCCCCCCATTCCCTTATCCAACGCTGCCGTCACGGCCGGCCCCCTCTTTTCAAATAAATTCTTCAGGAATGGCTCGAAATTTCTTTACAGGGGCATTATCGTCAGCGCATTTGCACTAAGCATTTCAGACACTGCGTTTAGGCTGAGATTTTTTTGGGGAAATAGGTTGCATTCGAACTTAATTTTCCACAAGCCAGGACCGGCCCGGTTTTCGCACGTGCTTGACCCCCCCCCCCCTCTATCTTTCTCTTTCTTTCTTTCTTTCTTTTCCTCCTTATCTTTTTTCATTTTCTTTCCCCCTTTTCTCCTTCTTTCCTTCCTCCTTTCTTCTTCTTCTTTTTCTTTTCCCCTCTTTTTTCTTTTTTTTTCGCCGCCAATAGGAGGGCCCCCCTGGATCCGCTAGTGGGGAACGGCTCTATTTAGGCTTCGATGTTGAGTGGGGTGGGGTATGGGGTCCAAAGAAAATGAAACAGAAAGAAAAAAAGTTTTCTTGCAAGGGGGAGGGGGGGGGGGCACGGGCCGGATGTGCTCACTAAATCTGCCACGGATCTAACATACACCTGTCAATATTGTTATTTATTTGAATGGAAACTGAATATTGTATTCTAATGTATTCTAGATGCCCATATAACGTTTAAAAGATGCACGAGTTGCATAAGATATACATTTTCAGTGCATGTTCTAAGAATTTTATCAATTCCTTCAATGCATAACTACTTAACCTACAAGGGAAAAAATATCAGAAACCTAAACATGCCAGTGGAAGCCCAACAAATCTTATCACTTTTCATCATAGCAGCTAAACCCCCCCCCCCCCCTCTCTCTCTCTCTCTCTAGCTTCTTTCAACATTCAATTATACTTCTCGCTTCTTTCGAGGCTCCCCACGGTCACACTTTTTTTTTGCTGGTAAATTAGCACACTACAAGTGCTATAAACAGCATTTCAGGTGCAGTCACTATACATGCCCCTAAAAGTAGCACTTTAGTTTTTACAGTGTACAAGACGTAGAGATGACGTCAAAAAATAAAAAAATAAAAAGAGTCCAGAACTAGACTAAGAAGGCCCAGGCATTGGCATTGATCAAACCAACCCAAGGATCAGTGTACGCACTGATTTACCACCAGCACTGAAAGCTGAAAGAGGCATCTTGGCAACTAAAGCATACAAATTCAGAAAAGAAAACAACTTGTCAACCAAAATTGTTGTTGTCGGCAGCAAAGTCATCCTTTACACGAAGCCGAAAGATTCATCAGAATGGCAACGCTACAAAGAATAAGGGGGTAAGTCAAGAAGAGGATTTGGCCAATTAAACAGTTCTACACGTATCTTCCATGCCCAATTAATGATTTTGCGATATTCATTTGGAGAGAACCTCCCACCCCGACAAATTTTGGACAGTCTTTCAAACCTAACATCTATACTTCAATAGAAAAAGAACAAGAATCAGTTACCGTACTATTTAAGAAAAATAAGTTTTTATTTACATGCAGTACCATTACTATTATGAAAATTGTGTAATTAAAATTACAATGTATTCACATGCATTCATTATGACGGTTAGTTACGTAATTTCATATTGGTCTTTCATTACTTATGTTGCACAATTTATTTGCTAGTGAATTACATGTAATTGGACTTCATGACAATAGTGCATTTTCCACAAAAAAAAATTGAAAGAAAAAAAATTAAAAATAAATTAATAGATATAAAACCTGGAGTAACAAGATGCCAGATCGGTTGTGTTCTTTATACTTCCTGAATTGTATATAACTACTCCCATTTTTGGTAGTTGCTGCAGGAAAAAATCGATTTCCATGCCTATGTAATATTTTTATTATTATATATATTTTTTTTTTTATAACTCTTTTTTTTTCTTCTTATTAGAGGAATTACAATCTCTCGAAAGTAATAAGGAAAAAGAATTTATTAGCTATGTTTTTTAATCTGCTTGAAGCGTTTGTCTTCATTGATACCGACGAGTGCGTATATCTTTCTCATTTTTAGCTCACCTGAGCCTATGGCTCGAGTGAGCTATTGCGATGGAAATTTGTCCGTCGTCCGTCGTCCGTCGTCCGTTAACTTTTTACATTTTCATCTTCTTCTCCAAAACCCATGATCGGAATTCAACCAAACTTGGTAGGAGTCATCCTTAGGGGTAGGGGACCCAAAGTTGCTAAAATGGTACATGTGGCCCCCAGGGGGGCCCAGGGGGAGGGCCCCCAATTGTAAAAGCTATGTAAATTTCAAACATCTTCTTCTCCAGAACCAGGCATAGCTCAGACTTGGTATTTTGTATGGAGATACCTCTATAGATGAAGAATGAATGTTGTTCATAAAATTTCTCTGAGTGGCCCTATAGGGGCTCTGTGGGGGTAACATACTGGAGGGGGGGGGGGCGCTGCCAGGCAAAATGTACATTCTGATCTTCTTCTCCAAAACACATGATCGGAATTCAACCAAACTTGGTAGGAATCATCCTTAGGGTAGGGGACCCAAAGTTGCTAAAATAGTACATGTGGCCCCCAGTGGGTCCCAGGGGGAAGGCCCCCAATTTTAAAAGCTATGTAAATTTCAAACATCTTCTTCTCCAGAACCAGGTATAGCTCATACTTGGTATTGTGTATGGAGATACCTCTATAGATGAAGAATGAATGTTGTTCATGAAATTTCTCTGAGTGGCCCTATAGGGGCCCTGTGGGGGTAACATACTGGAGGGGGGGGGGACGCTGCCAGGCAAAATGTACATTCTGATCTTCTCAAAAAAAAATGGTTCGGAATTCAACCAAACTTGGTAGGAATCATCCTTAGGGGTAGGGGACCAAAAGTTGCTAGAATGGTACATGTGGCCCCCAGGGGGGCCCAGGGGGAGGGCCCCCAATTGTAAAAGCTATGTAAATTTCAAACATCTTCTTCTCCAGAACCAGGCATAGCTCAGACTTGGTATTGTGTATGGAGATACCTCTATAGATGAAGAATGAATGTTGTTCATGAAATTTCTCTGAGTGGCCCTATAGGGGCCCTGTGGGGGTAACATACTGGAGGGGGGGGGGCGCTGCCAGGCAAAATGTACATTCTGATCTTCTCCAAAACACATGATCGGAATTCAACCAAACTTGGTAGGAATCATCCTTAGGGGTAGTTGCTAAAAGTTGCCAAAATGGTACATGTGGCCCCCAGGGGGGCCCAGGGGGAGGGCCCCCAAGTGTAAAAGCTATGTAAATTTCAAACATCTTCTCCAGAACCAGGAATAGCTCAGACTTGGTATTGTGTATGGAGATTTTTTTCTGGGTGGCCCTATAGGGGGTCTGTGGGGGTAACATACTGGAGGGGGGGGGTGAGGGCAAGTTGTCCGCCATCCATAAACTTTTTACATTTTCAGCTTCTTCTCCAAAACCCATGATTGGAATTTAACCGAACTTGGTAGGAAGCTCAGACTTGGTATTGTGTATAGAGATACCTCTATAGATGAAGAATGAAAGTTGTTCATGTGCTAGAGAGAACATGCACCAGATGTGAATTGATCCACCTCAGGTGAGCGTCGTGCCCCCTGGGGCTCTTGTTTCTACTTGCTACTTAAATCAATCGCTGATAATCTGTCACCTGTAAAAGTAAATGGGAAAGGGGGAAAGGGGGAAGAAGGGGGAAAGGAGGAAGAAGGGGAAATGAAGGGAAAAGGGAAAGAGAAGAGTATTCGGAAAATTTCTTTACTTTCTCTAGTTAGAGGCTCTCCTAGTACTTCACTATGAATCGATACTGACACATTTTCTTTGTTTTGTTTTGTTTTTGTTTCTGATTTTTTTTTCTTAAATCATCAATTGCTTGATTCGTCTGTACGGAATTTAGTCTTTTTCCAATTTACTGATATTTACTTGATAAATTGACATTTATTACAATTATTTACTGACATTCATCACTTTTTGTGCAGAATATTCCGTTATAAAAATGGTGAGATTTATATAACCCTCAGTCTTTTCCTCTCAGTATTAAAGGAATCATAATCTAGCGAAAGTAATAAGAAAAAAGCATTTATTCGCAATGTTTTTAATGGACTTGAAGCATTTGTCTAGATCGATACTTGCACATATCTTTCTCATTTTTTTTTCTCAATTTACTGATATTCATCACTGACAAACTGATATTTATTAGAAATGTTGTTAATCTACTTATTACTAAACAAATGCCTCAAGTACTGTAGTCTTTTTTTTTTCAATTTTACTGACATTCATCACTTGACTAATTGGTATATATTACAATTATTTACGGACATTAATCATTTTTTGAGCTGAAACTCCGTTATAAAAAATGGTTAGATAATTTATAATCTTTAGTCTTTTCCTCTCAGTATGAAAGAAATTATAATCTACCGAAAGTAATAAAAAAAAAAATATTCGCGATGTTTTTTAATGTACTTGAAACATTTGTCTAGATCGATACTTGCGTACATATCTTTCTCATTTTTTTTCTTTCAATTTACTGATATTCATCACTGACAAATATATATTTATTGGCAACGTTGTTAATCTACTTATTGATAAACAAATGCCTCAAGTATTGTAGTCTTTTTCCAATTTTACTGATATTCATTACTTGATTAATTGATATTTATTACAATTATTTACGGACATTCATCATGTTTTGTGCTGAATATTCGTTATAAAAATGGTTACATTTTTATAACCCTCTCAGTATTAAAGGAATTGTAGTCTAGCGAAAGTGATAGGAAAGGGAAAGTATTCGCAATTTTTTTGGTGTGCTTCAGGCGTTTGTCTGGATCAATGGTTGCGTATGTCTTTCTCATTTTTTCGGTTTACTGATGTTCATCGCTTGACAAATTGATATTTGTTGGCAATGTTTTAATCTACTTCTTAGCTGGACAAATGCTTCAAGTAGTCTTTTTCCAATTTCACTGATATTCAACACTTGATAAATTGATATTACAATTATCTACGGACATTCATCATTTTTGTGCTGAATCTCCGTTATAAAAAATGGTTAGATTTTTTATAACCTTCAGTCGTTTCCTCTCAGTATTAAAGGAATTATAATCTACCAAAAGTAATAAGAAAAAGGGAATTTATTCGCAATGTTTTTAATGGACTTGAAGCATTTGTCTGGATCGATACTTGCGTATATCTTTCTCATTTTTTTTTTCAATTTACTGATATTCATCACTGACAAATATATATTTATTGGCAATGTTGTTAATCTACTTATTGATAAACAAATGCCTCAAGTATTGTAGTCTTTTTCCAATTTTACTGATATCCATTACTTGATTAATTGATATTTACTACAATTATTTACGGACATTCATCATGTTTTGTGCTGAATATTCGTTATAAAAATGGTTACATTTTTATAACCCTCTCAGTATTAAAGGAATTGTAGTCTAGCGAAAGTGATAGGAAAGGGAAAGTATTCGCAATTTTTTTGGTGTGCTTCAGGCGTTTGTCTGGATCAATGGTTGCGTATGTCTTTCTCATTTTTTCGGTTTACTGATGTTCATCGCTTGACAAATTGATATTTGTTGGCAATGTTTTAATCTACTTCTTAGCTGGACAAATGCTTCAAGTAGTCTTTTTCCAATTTCACTGATATTCAACACTTGATAAATTGATATTACAATTATCTACGGACATTCATCATTTTTGTGCTGAATCTCCGTTATAAAAAATGGTTAGATTTTTTATAACCTTCAGTCGTTTCCTCTCAGTATTAAAGGAATTATAATCTACCAAAAGTAATAAGAAAAAGGGAATTTATTCGCAATGTTTTTAATGGACTTGAAGCATTTGTCTAGATCGATACTTGCGTATATCTTTTTCATTTTTTCTTTCAATTTACTGATATTCATCACTGACAAATATATATTTATTGGCAATGTTGTTAATCTGCTTATTGATAAACAAATGCCTCAAGTATTGTAGTTTTTTTTTCCAATTTTTATTGATATTCATCACTTGATTAATTGATATTTATTATAATTATTTACGGACATTCATCATTTTTTGTGCTGAATCTCCGTTATAAAAAATGGTTAGATTTTTTATAACCCTCAGTCTTTTCCTCTTATTATTAAAGGAATTATAATCTACCAAAAGTAATAAGAAAACAAAATATTCGCAATGTTTTTAATGGACTTGAAGCATTTGTGTAGATCGATACTTGCGTATATCTTCTCTTCTTTTTTTTTTTCTTTGAATTTATTGATATTCATCACTGACAGATTGATATTTATTAGCAATGTTGTTAATCTACTTATTTGCTAAACATTGCCTCAAGTACTGTAGTTTTATTTTTCCAATTTTAATGATATTCATCAATTGATTAATTAATATTTATTACAATTATTTACTGACATTCATCACTTTTTGTGCTGAATATTCCTTATAAAATTGGTTAGAGTTTCTGTAACCCTCAGTCTTTTCCTCTAAAGGAATTATAATCTAGCGATAGTTATAAGATGAAAGAATTTATTCGCAATGTTTTTAATGTACTTGAAGCATTTGTCTACATTGATACCTGTGTATGTCTGTTTCATTTTCCCCCTTTGTCTTACAATCACTGATAATCTGTCGCATGCAAATGTAAATAGGAAGAAGATAGGAATAAGGAGAAAGAACAGGGGAAATAAGAGTATTTGAAAACTGTGTTTACTTCCTCTAATGAGAGGCTTTGTGGGTACTCCACTATGAATCGATACTGACATCTTGTCTTTGTTTTGTTTTGACTTTGTTTTTTGTTTTTGTTTTTGTTTTGTTTTTTGTTAAATCGTAAATTGCATGATTCGGTTGCACCGAATTTAGTCTTGTTCCAATTTACTGATATGCATTACGCACCGAATGGTAATACGTTAGAGATAAGTTTTTTCTTCTTTTGAAAGCTTTTTTTTTTTTTATGAGAAGCAAAGCCTTGTAAAAATTACAAATCTTCAACTACAATTTCTATGTTTGCTTGTTTGCTTCTTTTTTTTTTAACATTACCTTGTTTTAACATTACCTTTATGAATTTACAATATTATAATTGAACCTTTTCTATTTAGTACATCTGTAATACATTATAAGGTTCTATATGCAAACATGTACAACTTTTCTCTCTGCACTGCTCTTTTTCATGAAAAGAATCATTCTCCAATTCTATTTCGAAATAAATTCACTCGAATCATGTATTTCTGTAACAAATTGACTTTGATAAATTAAGTATGATATTACTGTATTATTATTTAAAACTTCATAAACGTTATTTGATGCAGCAGTGCCGAGACAAAAGTTCATTAAGGGTTCCATATTAGTTATGAATGTATTTTATGGCTGAGGTGCTCAAGATTAGTGAACTTGTCATTATGAAAGTTAATCATTTGATTAACGCTTTAGGAACTCATCATCATCATCATCATTCATCCTTATGTCACCTCCCATCTTTACATCGTCATTCCATTCTCTTTCCATCTCATGACCATTACCACTGTCATACTAGTACGACACAGAAACTTTACATGCGAACTTGCTGTTACACTTTTAATCACAATAGATTGGTAATAATAGCTATTTTTATGACTACTGATCTAGACCAGTTATCTATTTTCAATACCAACAATTTATCCTCTGATAGTAACTATTACTCAATGGACGAATTGACTTCTAGTTTTCAAAAAACAGGGAATAGATTTAGTTTACTTCATGTAAATGCTAGAAGTCTAAGCAAAAATTTTGATTCTCTGGAAACATTGCTATATACTTTGAACAATTTTCCCTTTTCAATTATTGGTGTCACGGAAACTTGGCTTCATAATACTTCGCCCAACCTATTTAACTTACAAAATTATACACTGATCAGACATGATCGAGAAGAAAAGAGAGGAGGGGGTATAGCATTTTATGTCAATGAACAACTACAATTTAAATTCCGAAAGGAAATATCATTAACACAAACTGAATCATTGTTTTTAGAAATCATAAATTCAAACAACAAAAATATAATCGTTGGATTAATTTACAGACCCCCTCATGGTTCTATAAATTCATTTTGTGAAGATTTTGATATATGCCTCCATACTCTTTCGGGAGAAGGCAAACAATTATATCTAATGGGTGACTTTAATATAGACTTGTTATCTCATAGTAGTTATCATGATACACTTCTTCATATTATTTATGCTAATAGTTGTTATCCGCATATAAATAAACCAACCAGGATAGATGGTCAATCTTCAACCCTTATAGATAATATTTTTTCTAACATTTTTGACAAAGACATGACGAGTGGATTACTATACTCCAATATATCCGACCATTTGCCAATTTTTTTAATATGTAACAATGACACTTCAAATAAAAAGTCAGTTAACTCAAACATGTACAGAAAGCAAACACCCAAAAATATTGAATCCCTCAAAAGTGATCTAGCAAGAGAAGAATGGTTGGATATTTATAGTGAGTCAGATGCAAATATTGCATACGAAACTTTTAATAAAAAGTTACAGAAGTATTACGACAAAAATTTTCCTCTGGTATCTGTAAACAAGAACAATAAACTTTATAAGGCTTATTTAACGAACTCTACTACTCTTAATAAAAACAAATATAAAACGTACCGGAACAAATTAACTAATATCATTCGAACTTCTCGTAAAATATACTATTCCGATAGTATTCCGATATGAAATCTACGTGGGAGATTATAAATGATCTGATTGGCAAGAAAACAAAAAATTTACCTACTAATAATTTTACAATGGATAATACAGCAATACAGTCTGAAGATATAGCTCATACCTTTAATTCCTTTTTTGTAAATATAGGACCTAATTTAGCAAATAAACTCAATAAACCGAACGAAAATTTTACTAAATTTCTTCCTGAACCTACAACTTCTTCACTGTTTTTTAATCCCACAAATCCAAATGAAATAATCGAAATAACAAAAAATCTCAAGTCAAGTAAATCGCAAGGCCATGATAGAATCATTCCTTTTCTCCTGAAACAAATTATACATTTTCTCGTTTCTCCGCTAACTCACATATTTAATATATCTATTAACACCGGGAAATGTCCTGAGTCCCTAAAAATTGCAAAGGTCAATCCCGTTTTCAAAAAAGACAACCCCTGCGAAATAAGTAATTACAGACCTATATCAATTCTTTCCAGTATATCAAAAATCCTAGAAAAGATTATTTACAAAAGGTTGTATAACTTTTTAGATACATTTCATTTTCTAAATCTAAATCAATATGGTTTCAGAAAAAGACATTCAACCGACCTAGCTTTAGTACAATTATATGATAAAATCACGAATGCCATAGCCAATAAAGAACACGTAATAGGAGTATTCATGGACTTATCAAAAGCCTTTGATACGCTTGACCACCATATTTTACTTTAAAAACTTCACTCTTATGGAGTTCGTGGAGTTGCCCTCTCCTGGTTTGAGAGCTATTTATCTAATAGACAACAATATGTAGTGTATAATGATGTTTCTTCAAATTTCCTACCAATCCAATGCGGTGTTCCACAAGGTTCAATACTAGGCCCTTTACTCTTTCTATTATATATTAATGATTTAACAAATACAACGCCTCTTTTATCTTTCATATTATTTGCAGATGACACAAACATTTTCTGTTCACATCATAATTTAAATACCCTTGTAAATACACTTAATAATGAGTTACCAAAGTTATCTTTGTGGTTCAAATGCAATAAATTGTCCCTTAATTTAGATAAAACCAATTTCATGTATTTTAAGCACGTAAATTCTCATGTCATTGATTTTCCTTACGACATACTTATAAATAATGTACCTCTTGAAAAAAAGATACAAACAAAATTTTTGGGCGTCATTATCGATGAAAATTTATATTGGAACGAACATATACGTCATATAACTGCTTCTATTTCTAGGAATATTGGTATACTTTACAAAGTAAAGAGATTTGTCTCTTGTAAAACGCTCATTATGCTTTATAATTCATTGATATTACCATATATAACATATTGCAATTTAGTATGGGCCACCACCAACAAAACAAAAATCAACTCTATTTACTTATTACAAAAGAAAGCCCTCCGCATATGTACTGGTTCACCATATTTATCTCACACTAGACCAATATTTTACCAACTGAAAACTCTAACAGTATTCGACATCAATTCACTACAAAGTTTACTGTTTATATTTAAGTATCTAAATAACTTGCTCCCTCTTTCATTTCAAAACTTTTATAATTTAAATAACACTATTCACTCCTACCCTACTCGCAATTCCTCCAATTTTTATCTTTTCAACCCAAAGTTACTGATTGCCCATAGATCAATAAGACACCATGGTCCAGACCTATGGAACTCTCTCCCAGAATTCATTAAATCCTGTTGTTCCCTTTACTCATTTAAAGCCAAAGTTAAAACGATGTTACTATCTGAATATACAACGTAAATTTCTGTGTCAACTCTTCATCATCATCATCATAACCGTTATCATCATCATCATCATCATCATCATCACCATTTTATCATCAATATGCTCTTAACTTAGGATTTCAATTATTTATCCATTCTGCTTATTTGAACATGTTTTAGCTATTTCACAATATTTGTCTGGGGCTGCCATATTCTCAAGCAAACTGCTTATAATGGCAGTCCTTCTTCCGCTAATTATTTTAAATGTTATGAATTACAATAATTTGACAATTTATCATTTCGTGTTTGTTTTTGAAAAATAATTGTTACATATACATGTACTTGTTTATGATTCAGTGTCAAAAAGTACTCTTGTATTTTATTTTATATACATTACCGAAAAATGTTGTACTAATATGTATGCAGAAGAAAATAAATCAAATCAAAATCAAAATCAAAAATAAGACGTCCTCTTGACGTCTTGCGTTGGTGCAAGTTGTCGTCATATTGACGTAATTACAGGACGTAAAAAAGACGAAAACCGCGACGTAAATATCACGTCATTTTTAACACTTTCTGCTATCAGGGAAGAGGAATGAAGACGTAGAGATGACGTCAAAATAAGACGTCCTCTTGACGTCTTGCATTGGTGCAAGTTGTCGTCTTATTGACGTAATTACAGGACGTAAAAAGTCGAAAACCACGACGTAAATATCACGTCATTTTTAACACTTTCTTCTATCTGGGTTCTAGGTACTATTTTCTACAAACTACAGGAATTCCTATAATTCATAAAAATCTTAAGAAAATCCTTACCTTAATCTAAATTGACAACTTTCAGATAAATCTTAATCTAAGACTAACTACAACCACTACTTCAAAAGAACTAAAATTGATTTGAATAGCCCTAGACAGATAATTACATTAACAAGTAAAAAACTTATTTCCCAAATTCAGGATTTAAGCCGGGCTTAGACTTTCTGGCTATTCCAATCCTTGAATAAATTTACCAGATCCCCTCCCCCTCTTATTAAATTCACAAAACCCCTGTCCTGTCAGACAAGGAAAAAAAAAGCAATTATTGACTTAACAACTTCTTATACTTGTCTTAGTTACCTAAATTTAGTTTCTTGTTCCCCTAACCTCTTGTACTGCTGCTCCATCTGCCTAAAGTGTTCAATGGGTTATAATAATCCTTGCCTGATATAGCAACATTATAAAATCAATCAAATTTAAACTTCGAAAGATAATTGGGGTGACTTATCGAAAATCATCATCTGACCTTAAAAATAAAGCAGACTTATTCTAGATAACTGCGTAAAATATATTTGCTTTGCTAGGACAAACCTTGCCTGATATAGCAACATTTTTAAGTCGATTCCAAAGATAATCACACCATCATACACATGAATGAAATCAGCATCATCATCATAACCAACATCATTGTTGTTATCATCATTATTGCCATTATCATCACCATAATAACCATCATCATCATCGTCATTATGGTGATCGTAAATACCTTTATCGCCATTATCATTGCCACCACTATTATCATTATCTCTATCACCATTTCTACCATCATCACATTTATCACTGTCATCATCAACATCACCATCACTAACAGTAGCATCATCACCATCATCTTTGTCATGGCTGTATTATTCATGTCATTAGAGTTAACAGCATCTGCTGAACCTTTTTCAATATCACACCATCCTCATATCACCTACGCATGTACATCCAATAAGAATGAACTTCAGTGAAATTAGAAGCAAGCAAGTTCATATAAGAATAACATTCAATGCGATTTTACTTTTTCAACTAAACCTGAACACTTTTGGAAAGAAATTTTATTTCCCATAAAAAATGTCAAAAAGCTCTCTGGATCTCTGGATAGATGGTTGTGTGGAGGCGCGTGATTGGTCATTCATGCCAAAAAAATCTGTTCTCTTAGCCAATCAGGATGCAGAATAGATGAATGGATATAGGGCTTTTTGCAAGAAAAGTGTTTTAGATTTAGGGCCTTTTGAAAGAAAACATAATTTTCATTTTCATTTTTTAACAAACTTCCAGAAACTTTAAGAAGTTGAAATATAGCCAGTTTGATGCACATGGTGAATGTCTATTAAGGCATATAAAAAAAGTGCCATATGATAAAAAAATGGATTTAGGGCCTTTTGTAAGTAAGCCCTTCAATTCTAAATGGCACTACAGTTACACTACAAATACCTCCGATACTCGGACAGCGTCGGTAGACTCTCGTAGACGGGAGCGCTCCCCGAAACGAAGGCAGAGGTTGATGGTGAAGGGCTGACAGCGTATTGTAGCATGCATTTCATGTATTTGTAGGAGCATCATAATGTGCGTGCATATCAGCCAAGTTTCACCAGTTCAACTCCAAATATGGCCGCGAACTTGGACGTCCGCGGCCGCTCAGAGCTAACAATAGGGACTTTTAGAAGGACTTTTTAGTACTTCGTCCCAGTCTACTAATTCGCGCATGTCAACGTCGTCGACTGCCCATGTTGACTACAGTTCTGATCAGTAGGGACTTTTAGAATTGCACGTCCACTTAGTCGACTGGTACGCAAGGACATCATTCTACGCCACTGCGCATGCGCCACTCGCCCTCTCCCTGTCCTCCTCCCTGACTTGCAAAATCGAGAACGTGTTCACTTCGTTTTTGCGGTGCTCCGAAATCTTCGACGAGGTTCACGTATATGACGTCATCAGAACAGCTCAATTATCACTATGAACATGACGAACAAAGAAGCGGACAATTTATGCAACTCCTCATTGTACCCTTCACAATTGCACTGGTTAACAAAAGAACATCCATTCATTGCTATCCTGTAAAAATATGTAGAACAGGTGTCACATAATAGCAGTGAAGGGATGTCCTTTTGTCTACTAGAGCTATTGTGGAGGGTAGAATGAGGAGCTGCATAAATTGTCTGCTCTCTTTGTCATCGTGTTCACAGTGTATTATGCTCATCCGTTGAGTGTGTACTTCCGGTTGACGTCGACGGTACGTACACGTCGAGTGAAATCTAAAATGATCAGAACTGTAGTCAACATGGGCAGTCGACGACGTTGACATGCGCGAATTAGTCGACTGGGACGAAGTACTAGTCCACTGCTTCTAAAAGTCCCTATTTTAGATTTCACTCGACGTGTACGTACCGTCGACGTCAACCGGAAGTACACACTCAACGGATGAGCATAATACACTATGAACAAAGAGAGCAGACAATTTATGCAGCTCCTCATTCTATGTCCTTGCGTACCAGTCGACTAAGTGGACCTGCAATTCTAAAAGTCCCTAATAGCGAGTTTTCGCTCAACGTCGCGGACGTACTTCTACAACGCACGAACGTTTTGGGAGAGAATGGATGAACGGCCGTCGCACAGAGACGGTCCTCATTATCAGGCGGTTTCGCTTATACGGCGATCGCGGACGGCTGGACACAGTATATGAATTACGTCATCGCCGCGCGTTTAGTTTCTTCCCCAAACATGGCGAATTTACATCGAGTCCAAGATTCACTTCTCGCAGCCTACGCCTTCGATGTTATAGATGATGCAGAGTTCATTCTACTTAGTGACATCAACAGATCAGACAACATTGACTTCCAGTATGATGGCCATCATTTTGAGTTAGATAATTTCAACGATGATGAGTGCAGAAGCTATTTCAGGTGAGGTAGAGTAAGACAACAATCGTGAATAATTGAACTTGAAGTATCCGAGTCAATACAAGCTGACACATAACATAAAATAACATTCTTAAGGTTTAAGTTGTTTTTAAATGTATTCAAACTTGATAATATACACTACAGTACTTGTTTATTCTTGTTTTTATATTTTCACCAGAAAAGATGACATTCATCGTTTGAAGCATGCCCTGGGTATTCCTGACCGTATCACCTTACCAAACAGGTCAAGACTGGGTGGCATTGAGGCACTCTGCATTGGGCTTCAGCACTACGCGTATCCTTGCCGGTATGGAGATATGGTAAAGGACTACGGCAGACCTGTCCCCCAGCTGTGCTTGGCCTTCAACTGGATGACCAACTACCTGCACGATTCCCACAAGGAGCTACTGACATCGTTGGACCAGCAGTGGCTTGCACCTGAGCAGCTGCATAGTTTTGCAAATGCCATCCACGAGAAAGGAGCACCTCTCACCAACTGTTGGGGTTTCATCGACCGCACCGTTCGTCCAATATGCAGGCCCGGGGAACACCAACAGGTAGTCTACAATGGCCATAAGAGGATTCATGCTCTGAAGTTCCAAGCTCTCAGCGCGCCAAATGGGATTATAGCCAACCTGTTTGGACCTGTGGAAGGGCGGCGTCATGATGCATTCCATCTACGGGAGTCTGGTTTACTCGCCCAGCTCGAAGCCAGGTCACATGATCCAGAGGGCAACACATTGTGTGTATATGGTGACCCTGCGCATCCCCTGAGACCCCAGCTGCAGGCCCCATTTCCTATAGCAAACATCACGCCAGACCGAGCAGCTTTTAATGGAGCCATGTCCAAGGTCAGAATTTCTGTGGAGTAGAACACCTGCCGTGCGGAGGGTGTGGATACTGCTCCAAGGCTCACCAGAACTGGGCCACTTTCGGCGGTGTAGTCGATAATGTGGTCCCCCTTGCTGGCCGGGCCGCAAGGGTGAAAGCCCTGTTTGATTCAGGGCTGGAGGAGTTTTGGAGCGACCCATGCGGTGGTCTGCACTTCGTCCGCGGGGGCCGGAGCTGTAGTGGGGGAACCCATAGTAAAAACAGCAAGGCTTTGGGTAAGTGGCTCGATGATCGGCAAGAACTGGATGAGGCCACCATAATGATGTGGGGTCCGGAGAAGAAATTTCTCTGGATTATCTGCAAGGTTCTCCTGATCCACAAGGCCAAGAGGACGCCGTACCGACCTTCTGGAAACAGCCAGGTGGAAAGGTACAATCGCACAGATATAATCCAGAGAAATTTCTTCTCCGGACCCCACATCATTATGGTGGCCTCATCCAGTTCTTGCCGATCATCGAGCCACTTACCCAAAGCCTTGCTGTTTTTACTATGGGTTCCCCCACTACAGCTCCGGCCCCCGCGGACGAAGTGCAGACCACCGCATGGGCCGCTCCAAAACTCCTCCAGCCCTGAATCAAACAGGTTAACCCCCAAACTGTATCGGGTGGAGCTCCGGAAGTCGGTTTCCACCGGACATCAGGATCGGCTAAAACCGTGCCGGGACCGAGAGTTGCCAGAGTGGGTTCGGAGGGGAGGCGAGCCGACCCGGAGGCTTTGTATTGCTTATGCCACAACCTGTATGACGAGACCCGTTTCATGATCGGCTGCGACGGCTGCGATGATTGGTTCCATGGGGACTGCGTGGGGGTAACCCCTGTCCTCTGTGTGTGGGACAGGAAAGGAGGTAAGTTTAGGTTTCCGTTCATTTGTGTGGGGACTATGTTTTCCTGTTCTGTTCCCCTTTCTACAGATGGAGCTACCAGAGGATGTACCATTGCCGTCGGATGATCCGGAGGCCTACAAAGACCCGCAGGGTCTTCTGGAAGAGGTCCTAATGGCGCCCTCGGGGAGGAGTCAGAGCCCGGGGGAGCTCAAGGTCCTGGGGGAAGTAGTGAGAGAGGGGCTTTCATGGCACCTCCGAGGGGTGAAAATCTGGAAAGTGGAGGGGCTATTATGGCACCTCCAAAGGGGGAAGCGTGGGCCAGGAGCATGTTGGAGTGGCTCGGGAGGGGACGACGCCCCCTGTACCCGGGTTTCCTGGTCCGAATGGCCCAGTCGCGGCTTTCCTGGGACGTTGTCCTGGGGTATCTCGACGGAGCCTATGGGCGGGCCGTAATAGCCGATACGGGCTGGGTACTTCAGTACTACGACCCAAATACTCCTTGGTGGGAGCCGGGCATGGCTGAAAGCCAACGCTTTCACCCGGGCCTGGCTCACCTCTCACCCTTCTTCGGAAAGGCTTCAATGGAGCCTTCCATGGAGGTGAGTACCATCAGCCAGGGGACACAGCACCTAGGGGTACGGGTTGGAACCCAAAACGGATCAGGGCATTATGTGCCCAGAACCAACTGCGGTCCCTGCCCCTGACACTAGGGCGGAAGAGGAGGGAATTATGGACACGGGGGGTTCTTCTCCTGAGACAGGTTCCACCTCTTCAGCCGTCCAGGAGACACCCCTGGAAAGCTCTGGAAAGCTCGGGGACACCAGGTTCCCAAGGCCCTCTCGGGAGGAAAATCCTCCCGGGAAATGGGTGCAGCAGCGCGCAGACCAAGTTGCGAGGGGCTGTCCTCTCGGGGGAAAACTTCTTCCTCCCGGGAAAGGTGTGCAGCAGCGTGCAGACAAAGCCGCGACGTGCCAGCGAGTTCCCCAGGTCCGTTAGCGGGCCTGCCCAAAAACGTACATCTCGGGGGAGCCATGAGTCAGGCACGGCCATCAGCAATGCTCAGGAAGTATGTGTACGGGCACATGCCAGTCGCTCTGCGCCTCTGCCAAGGCAGGTATACCCTGAAGGACCCACGATTCGTCCAGCAGGTAGCTTGCCTACGGTTCCTTGCTGAAACCCTTACCGGGTCTAACCGCCTGGGTGGGCTGATGGAGCTTGTTGACTAGGAGGGTCCTGACGATTGGGAGTTGAACAATGTTTCTCTTCCTTGAGCAGACGTGAGGCGCAATTCCCTCTCGGATCTGTGCCCAGCCACTTAACACACATGCGGCGCTCCTTCACTGGCGGATCCTAGCTTGGCTCGTGTCTAAAAACTAGATACGGACCAAGTGGCTCAGCTGCATTATCTCGGGCGGGTCCCCCTGCCCGAGAACATTGCGGACACGTCGGTGAAGGGTGAGGAATCCCAGGCAGAGGATCCCGAGCCGCTCAACAAAGCAGGCAGGGACGATGTTCCTGCCAAGGCTACGCCTGTGGCGGTCCCGCCTCCTGTGTCAGCGATAGCCATTTCCATTTGGATCGGATAGAGGCCAAGATGGGGAAGGAGGGGCTGGAGTGCATAGAGGCCTCCTCCGGGAGGAAACCGCGAGTTCTGGTGCGTCTCTGTGGGGGGGGGGGGGGGGGGGGTGGGCGTTCTTTTGCGACCCCAAGGGACGTGGTCAACACAGCTGGCCATCCTTGAAAAGGTCGGGGCCACTGGCAGGGTCTTGATCCTCCACATTCGTGGGCTTCAACGCCCTGGTGAAGTCCTTCACCAAGGACCAGTTGATTGATCTTCGCAAGGTCTGTCCGGATCGCTTGCTTCTAGAGACCGGCGGGGGTGTCACTTATGCTACCCCTGCGTATATTGGGGATGTAGGAGAGTTGGTGGCCGGATCAAGACAAGTACGGCTCATGGCACTCCTAGAGGAAACTAGGGTTAACGCCCTAGCGCTCTACGGCCCGTAGGTCCGGAAATCCGCAGGGACTCCATTCCCGTGCTCCTGATGAAACCCGCGGGGACTCCATTCCCGTGTTCCTGATGAATTAACTAGTGGGAACTTCTGAGTTTCTATCATACTACTTTTTGCTATATAAGCAAATAATGTAAATGTGTTTTCTATATTTTGAGGTTTTTCTATTGCCCGTTGGCATATGTTATGATTGTTCCAAATGACTTTTTCCAAATGGCTCGCTCTGAGTAATGGCGGCACTGACGCCTCCTTCTCGCGCCGGAGGGACCTAGGTGAGTCTCCGGTTCTCCGGTCACTCTCCGAAAAACTCGAGAAATTTATCTCTTGGGTAGGTAAGATGGCGCCGTAATCCGGAAGGACAAGTGGACAGCTCACCGCTATGACAGCGTGAATTATTCTGGGCAGGGATTCTCCTCTGGCAAATCTCGTTTACAGCTTTTTGAGGCGTTGGGTTTTTTGAAGAACATTTTTCTTGTGTTTTTTTTTTTTGTGTGTGTTCTAGTTCTATATTGCTTTTAGTTCTGGGACAAGGAAAGAGAGAGATTTTTTTTTCCCTTTAGGGTGGGATTTTCCCGGGCCCATTTTGGATTTGGGCCGGGTTTTTTAAAACAGGCGGGAATGTTGTAGGAATTACTCCACCCCCTATAGGCCTTTACCCATTAGAGGGCGCTATACATCTTCGGGCATCATACAGTGTGGAATTTATGCTGGACTGAACAAGACTGACTGAACTGGGTATTACTGAACCAACAGTTGCGGTAAATTCAGTCCTTTCAACCATTTTCCGTAGTTTAAGTATTTACTCGTGTAGTTGGGGTCCTTAAGACCGAAACTACATAATGTCAATAGCTGACAGATTTAGTAAACCTCTAAAAACAGATTAGATCGAACTTAGTCTGTATGTCGATGAATTGGTTATCTAATGGGGTGTTGCAAGAAAGTTGCGATTGATTGCAAGTTGCAACTGATCGGTACTGACCAATCAAAATCATTGTTGCAAGCGCATCTTCTTGAATGGGCAGACCCTGAACCATTCAGAATGGTTGTTCTAATTTGCTTTACAATTTGCAATTGATTGCAACTTTCTTGCAACGCCCCATAAGTTAGATGTAGACGCATAGACTCTAAAATTTCTAATTGATTCAGTAGGGTATTCTTGTCCGGATTATTAAAATTTAGAATGAGGAGTGGATTCTATGTTGAATGATATTTTTTCAGAGACCATTCCAGGTCCCCGCCCAAGTCCAGGTCTACTTTGAGTAAATGTTACAGTTTGCTATAAATGCCGGGTTGTAATTTTAATGCAGTGGTTACTGGTTTTTAGTAAAAGTTAATTTGCCTGTGTGTACTAAAGTTAGATAGGCTTTGGCCCCCACTTTTCTTCTCAAGTTGAGACAAGGCCAAAGGCAAGCATGATGAGGTTTTATTTTTTTTTATTTCAAGAGAGAGAGAGAGAGAGAGAGGGTTCATAACTTAGTCTTGGTTCTACTATTTGTAGACCAGAATCAAAACCATTTGTTGAGAGGTAATAATAGATCTCCACAGAGTAATATATAGCTGGCCTTTGTTGTTTCATTATCGCATTCATTGGTCTCATCATGGTGACTTCTGATTTCTCTCAGATAAACATGGCAAGGAACTAACTTGTGGCTCATCTACTTGAAGATCTACACTCACTAGAGCCTAAACGTTAGACGTCTACGTACTTGCACAATTCAACAAGTGTTGGAGGTGCCGGATGAAGTGGAAAGTCCTACTAGAATTTGATGAGACGTGAGAAGTAAACAGGTACGTCTAGACAGAACTAGTTAGACCTAGACTTAGTATTACGGCTATAAATTATAGGTCTGGTAGTAGTAGTGCATCCAGGATGTAATTGAAAATTATTCTGTAAATATGATAAAGGTCCTTTCACGTTATATCAATGAAATGAACCATACGGGGGAGGGGGGGGGGGGGGGATGAACCAGGACGTGTGATCGAGGTGTATGTATGAGAGAGAGGGAAGAAAAAAAGATGAGAAAAGGTATTCACAAGACTATAAGATTCACAAACTTTGCAACAATGAGAAAGTTGCCCCTTAAGAAAACCTAAGTATACCTCTCCCCCTACACCTAATATTGACTTCCATCATACACCCCACCCCCGTTTTTATAACTTCTTTATCCTACTGGTCAAAGAGAGTAAATTTATTAATTTCTTTGGAAAATTACTTATTTTGAATGAATGTTTTTCTCTTAATTCGTGAGACGTGTTAAATATGAACAACATGTATTTATATAATATAATATAATATTACAAAGTTTTAGTCCATAAGATGTTACATAAAACTCGAAATAATGGAGAACCAAGTTGATCTGAACAAAGGAAACATCTGATCTTCACCCATAACACTGGTTGCAGACATCTTTCTGCCAACTGAAGTACTCGACCCCAGGCCGAATTGGAGAACAGCTTACGCTGACTCTACCCTTCGTCTTTTCTCGAGTCCAGTATCTGACTCCTGAGTCAGAGTTAACACCATCTACGAACATGAAATTACACAAGGATAATAACTATATATCCATAATATGTAATAAAATGTACAATAAAACACAAGTTTGGTTTGTGTAAAAACTATATTTCCACATTTTAGCTTCATTAATGATTACAAACATGTGAAGCTAAATTTAACTCCATCTGTAACATTTCACACAGAAATATACTTCAAGACACACTTTTAAGTCTTATTCATAAGTCTTGTTTGTAATCATCATTTAAGATAAAATTGTGCAATATCTAAACTTCAATGAAATAAGCTTTGCTGCTTCAAGACAATTTATCACTTTCAACATTTCACTTATACATTTCACTTTTCTTCTGTGATAATACAAATATTTTGCCTAAATTGTCTTTAAAATTACTGCATAGGAAAATAAATTAAACTTACAGTTCAACCGATGAAATGAAGCTTGGAAGCACGAACACAGCTCCTTGTCCAGTATAGACAAATGCTGGTGACAGCTGGAAACGCTGGAAACGCACAAAATTGCCACGCCCAGTTTAAAACTAGCAGCTCAAACATGCTGCCATTCGCCTAGCTGCACCTAGCAAACTCCTAGCAGGCAAACTGCAGCTGCTGCTGCTGCAAGACACCACAAATAGGTCTTGTCTTCCCAAAATCAAAGCTTCAAGTGACCAAACTAGCCACCCATAATGTTACACCCTACCAAAGAACTTAGGTTTTCCCATACCTTATTATTGTCTCCTAGCAACAACTCATCAAAGGAACCTACATGCCAAACTTGCATTAAACCTGTGCTGAAATAAAAAGAACATGAATAAAATTATCCTTAAAAAAAACACTGGCCTGTGCCAGGCCATTCAATAGGCTGCCTGCTACATACATGTATTAAGAACAAAAGACATAGCCAGGTGCTACATCTAGGGCAGTCAGTCAAAATGGCTGGATTAACTGCTTAGCAACTAAGAGAGATAGACATGACTTGTAACACAAATTAAAAATTCCTCCCATCAAGCTTCTTCGTTTACTAACCATAGTCTACGGCGGACCGTTTGAATATTAATGAGTCAGAAAGAACAGGATCTTGGGTATTTAATTCCACTTGCCGTGAACCAGAATAGCCTGGTGGTTAAGTCGCTGCCCGGCAAGTCGCTGCCCGGCAAGTCGCTGCCCGGCAAGCAGTAGATGACAGGTTCGAATCCCGCTGGTTCCAATTTTTTCTGACTTGTGTTTTTTCATTACAGATCGAGCATACGATCTTTAACACTGGGAGTAAAACGCCTAAAATTTGTTTACAAATTGTCACAGCCGATTAAAGCTAGCCATTTGCTTGTTGTCCAGAGTAACTGATTGAATACCAGACTCAAACAAAATACAATATGAGACATGCATTAAGGGAATTAAGTTTAATTCCAGTCTTCAAAATTCAGTTATATACTTTAACGGTTTACAATGTATCATAGAATATAGTATTCTTCACTTCATTACAGATCGAGCATACGATCTTTAACACTGGGAGTAAAATGCCTAAAATTTGTTTACAAATTAAAAAATTCCTCCTATCAAGCTTCTTCATGTATTTATCTTCTTAATAACTATGGTAGACAACTCGACCCTTTTGTGCTGAAAATCCTATCAATTAGCTATTAGTAATCACATGTTGGGTCCTAATTATCATAAAGATTAAATGCACCATATGAATGACGCCCATTGGTCAATTATCGATGCGCCGTCATTAGCTAAGTGATGAATACATTAACATACATGAATAAATTAAGCGGATTTGACCTTTCTTAGTGCGCATGCGTGACGCTGATCCACGTTTTTATTTTAGTTGCGTGTAAAGCATATACACAATAGGGGAGCATTAAAAAATGAATAATGCATAGAGCTTCGGGCGCGTTCAAATCGTGCCGAAATGTTACAGCGTAATGGCGGCCGCTTTAGGGGGTCATATCATGCGAAGTTGCGAGTGAAGCAGCGATAGTCACAAGCGCGGTGGGTGGTCTACCTCAAAGCATCGCTGGATCCTGAGATTTACTTCTGTGAAATTCGCTGCCAGAATAGTTTCGAAACCTAGCTCCAACTCGCTTCTATCTCGTGACTATCTGCGTTCAGACAGCGTTTGGTCTTAAAACTATCTGGTCATGACCAAAATTGTCTCGAAACCTGGATAGCATGTCAATTCAAAATGTACATGTCATTGCTATTTATTAATTATTGAAATAATTTCTTGGTACTACAAAATTTCAATATGGCACGAAAAAGAGACATGATAACGAAGCTTTTCGACCTGCACTCATCAGGTTATCACGCAGGTATATAACAAATTACTTGAAATCAACGATGAACCCGGAGTACAGAAGGGGTTCGTGCGATTGAATGTAGGCGGTTTCCAGAAAGCGTAAATGCGCTGAACTTTTCGAGAATTTATTTCGTTCTTCGATTTGTTTCGGCTCACGCGCTACATAGCATCCATTGATGAGCAAATGGAAATGAAAACACGCACTAAGCATGCTAATACTATTGCATCGTTGAAACGCTATCGGTTCGGCAGTACAATCCAGGATAAGAGAGTACACATCACCAACTTCTCTGATCACGTGCTTTCCGACACAAAGGCATTTGTGTTAGCACACGGCTTTAATTTCGGCGTGCCCAAGTCGAAAATCAATCGAGAAGAGGTATTCGCAGAATTTGAGTTTTTGTACTCTCAGGTGTGTAGACACATTCCTACTTCCAAGGAAGACGGATAGTCACTCAAAGCGCGCTTATCAGATCTTGCGCATGCGTATTGTGGCATTCCCAATGATATGTCAGATTTTCACATGATTCGCGAATGCTTGGTAACACTACGCGGACTTAAAGCCAATCCTGATATTCATATATGTAAATCCGATAAGGGCACCGGTGTCCTCATTCTGAATAAAAGCGACTATGTTGACAAAATGTCTGACATTCTTCATGATGAATCAAAGTTTTGTCGCATAGGTGCTGTCCCAGAACATGGTCGCACAGCCACTTTGGAAACCAAGCTCCAACGACATTTATTAGATTTATGTAAACGCGGCGATTTGTCTAAGCCAGTTTATGATATAATCTTCATACAAGACTGGGCTCATTAGAAACTTAGTGTGCCGCGCCCTTAGGATTTGCTCTGAGTGCAAATTAGCTCCCGAAATCGCGAAAATCAAAACTATTCTCCTTGACAATGGTTACCCTGAGCATGTTATATCTCGCACCAGAACACGGACGCTGGAGGCACAGTCCAAATCTGACACCAGATTTGGACCTGCCAAATGCCCCGTGTATCTCAAACTAAGGTAAGGTAAGGTATCTGACAAATATGCCAGTCAGATCAAATACGCAGTGTCACGTTGCTATTACGCGGTTTCGACACGCATTGTGTTTTCTACATACAGGATGCTACCGTCAACTAGCAAGGATGTACTACCCCCCCCCCCCCCCCACTTGAGTAATGTTATTTACCAGTTTCAGTGCCGATGCGATGCCAGGTACGTGGGCCGTACTTCTCAGCGGTTGGCTGATCGCATTAAACAACACGTCCCCTCGACTATTCGGAACCGTACAACCAATCAGCGCACGCGGCCCGTCCGTGCCTGCAAATCTGAAATGCACGCTAACAGACCAAAGATAGCCAAATGCGATTCAGCGATTGATCTCCACTTGCTGAACAATCCAGCTTGCGCACAAAGCTATGCCGACGATCAATTCTCAATTATGTCCCGGGCAAGAAGCTCTTTCTGGAAGCCGCCTACATTCAATCGCACGAACCCCTTCTGTGCAGACAAAAGGAGTTCGTCCAAGCTTTGCGATTGTTCTGACATTACGGCGTCTGGGTTGCGTCCGGGTTCATCGAGTATAATATAGTTGATTTCAAGTAACTTGTGATATACCTGCGTGATAACCTGATGAGTGCATGTCGAAAAGCTTCGTTATCATGTCTCTTTTTCGTGCCATATTATTAATTATTATTATTTATTTATTTTTGCAAAATATACAATCGTTCCATTCAGATCATATATTTCGAGGTACGGTGAAGGGGCATTCCCACTGGTCACAAAAGAAATCAAACTGACGCAACACAAGGCGGGTTCAAACGTAGAACGATAGCATCAATGCTATGGGGAACCATTATTCTCTCATTTCCTTTCACATTGTATTTATTTCCACGAGAGTTGCCAAAGCTGTTGTATATGAAGAGCTTACTTGCAAAAGGCCCTAAATCCATTTTTTATCATATGACACTTTTTATATGCCTTTATAGACCTTTACCATGTGCATCAAACTGGCTATATTTCAACTTCTAAAAGTTTCAGGAAGTTTGTAAAAAATGAGATGAAAATTATGTTTTCTTTCAAAAGGCCCTAATCCAAAACACTTTTATTGCAAAAAGCCCTATATCCATTCATGTATCCTGCATCCTGATTGGCTAATAGAATAGATTTTTTGGCATGAATGACCAATCACGCGCCTCCACACAACCATCTTCCAGAGACTCTGTGTGAGAATCTTTCCAGTTTTTTGACATTTTTTATGGGAATTAAATACACAAAACAACAATGGAGCTTGCAGATATAACCAACAATCCCAGAAAAAGAAAGAAAAATGAAAGTGGCAGAGAAACCAGGCAAAACAAAGGAGGAATAGTCATAAACTTACATGAACTTGCTTTCTTCTAATTTCACTGAAGTTCATTCTTATAGGATGTACATAGACCACAATGTCCGATGAATTATCACCACTATGCAATATAAAAGTTTTTCCCTTTAATTTATGACCAATACATAATACATCTAGAATGATATTGTGATCGCATTAAAAAAATTGTTTTCTATTCTTCCAATCTTTTTATTCGAACATGCAGATATAAATTTTGTTCGCACTGTGTAAATATTTCTTGCCAAAAGTGTTCAGGTTTAGTTGAAAAAGTAAAATCGCATTGAATGATATTCTTACATGAACTTGCTTGCTTCTAATTTCACTAAAGTTCATTCTTATTGGATGTACATGAGTAGGTGATTATGAGGATGGTGTGATATTGAAAAAGGTGCAGCAGATGCTGTTAACTCTAATGACATGAATAATACAGCCATGACAAAGATGATGGTGATGATGCTACTGTTAGTGATGGTGATGTTGATGATGACAGTGATAAATGTGATGATGGTAGAAATGGTTATAGAGATAATGATAATAGTGGTGGCAATGATAATGGCGATAAAGGTATTTACGATCACCATAATGACGATGATGATGGTTATGATGGTGATGATAATGGCAATAATGATGATAACAACAATGATGATGTTGATGCTGATTTCATTCATGTGTATGATGGTTTGATGCTGAATGTTCTGATGATGGTAATGGTGTGATGACGATGGCAGTTGTACGGGTGATAATGATGGTATTGGTTACGTGATGTGATGTTGATTATGATGATGCATTCTACTTTGGATACAGTAGATATTGCTTTTATCTTGAGCAAATCTGCTTTATTAAGGGCAGATAATGACTGGCTACTGTCAGTAAACAATACAAATTATCTTTGGAATCGACTTTAAAATGTTGCTATATCAGGCAAGGTTTATCCTAGCAAAGCAAATATTTTATGCAGTTATCTAGAGCAAGTCTGCTTTATTTTTAAGGTCAGATTTTCGATAAGTCACCCCAATTATCTTTCGAGGTTTAAATTTTGATTGATTTTATAATGCTGCTACATCAGGCAAGGTTTATTATAACCCATTGAACACTTTAGGCAGATGGAGCAGCACAAGAGGTTAGGGGAACAAGGGCGGTGGATTTTGGGTGTAAATTACTATAGGTTTTCCCGTTCAATTTCACAATTTGTTCAATCTATTTCACATTTCGAGCATTCGAATTCACAAACGATATGATCGCTATGGTACATGTAAATTCAATTTCGTTTTTGCTCCTTCAAATTCGTGATCTGTGCAACGACTTTTTCAAATGGGTCATCAAGATTCCTATTAAGAGCAAACGATTTAAGGAAAGAGCAATCAATTTCACCTTGATTCGTCCCAATTCACTATTCGTGCAACAAATTCTTCAAATGGTTCATTCTCATCTGAAGAAAGAGCAAACAATTTAACCAGTGAGCATCCAAATTCATTTATACACGTGCAAATTAACTATTTGTGCAACAGATTCTTAAAGTTCTTCATTCAAATTTGAATTACAAGCAAAAGTTTGAAATCGAAGCATCCAATTTCACCTGCAACCGGCTTCTGTTACTCTTCGGTCATTCAATTTCATCAAAAGGCTGGCAAGTTTTAAATTAGAGCATTCGATTTAATGTGTATTGTAAGTTTTTGGAAAAACCTTATAAATTGTGTGCTAGGTAGCCCTCAGTCATCCTGCATGTTGCGCTTATGATCAGTACCACGTTTACCTACTATCCGCTTCACAATGAAAAAATGGCAGATCATTACCCGGTTCGCTACAGGAGAACTTCAAACGAGGATAGGATGAGGCTAATTGAGGCATTTGAGAGCGAAAACAGGGACTAGAATAATTAGCCGATGATTTAGGCATCAAAAGAGCAACAGCAAGGTCGATTGTTGCCACGTACCTACGAGAAGGTCGACACGACAAGCTTGCGAGAGGAGGGGCCACACGCAGCAAAGTGGATGACGACATGCGACATCGGCTGCGGGTAATCCTGGATGAAAATCCTCTCCTGACGTTGCAGCAGATGAAGGCGGACCTCGAGGCCTCAATGCCCAACAAACCCGTGGTGAGCACCACCACCATCACCCGTGCTCTCGATGGAATGATGTATACCATTAAGCTGGCAAAAGATGTTCCCGACGCGAGACGGGGTTCAACATTTGGACCCGTCGATCGTTTGGACGGGCTCCACGCGGTCAACCTGCCAGAAGGGTCGTTCATGGCCAGCGAGGGAAGAATTGCGCCGTTACTTTTGCAATATCTGCAGGTGCTCCATCTCTTTCTTATATATCACTGAGTCAGTTATATGAATATATAAAAAAGACATAAATGTATACAAAGACAAAGAGGCACACACATGCGCATCATTAAAAACCACGAAATCCGTGAACAACAAATCTATGATTTTAAAATGAAAGTGAATGCCCAAACAGTCCCCTTTGGGGTACTTTCTTAATTTGAATGCATGAACATTGAAATATAATGCACGAAATTTGAAATAGTACTAAAACGAATTCGTAAGAACGATCGCTAATTTGAATGGCCTGAAAATAAATCGAATGCGGATAAAGAAAAATTGAATGATATTAATTGAAATAATCTTGTCCATAAATGAATTTCAGTGTTCATACATTAATCCGCCTGTCTCGAAAAGAATTTCAATGACTCCATTCAAAATTTGAAAGAACGATATCGATCATTTGACGATAGTGTCTGAATTTGAATTCATCTAAATTAATTTGACTGACAAAAATATGAAATCGAGCGGGAAAACCTATATTATCATTCAAGACTTTTCTTGCAAAAGGCCCTAAATCATATAAAATGTTTGACGGCCGCAGGATTTTTTAAATTGTGATTATTGTTACCTGTAGTGATGTCTCTCAAACATACATGAAGATCTTCTTGAATGAAATCATAGAACTGTGTGAAAGAAAAAATCTCAATTTACTAAGAAGTAGGTAAAGTGGCTTTAGGGCCTTTTGCAAGAAAACTCTTCATATGTTATTTCCTTACAATTATATATATATATATATATATATATATATATATATATATATATATACAAATTATGTATAACAATGCGCCCTCCCGGCTATTACCATAATGGCTTTATGGCAACACAAGGACAATGTATATATACACACACACATAATACACTTACATGTAAAAATTTATGAGCTATAAACATTCTGTACGTGTTATAAAGTGAAAATGGGAGAAAAGATTAGAAAGAAAAGAAATATATAAAATATGAAAATAAACTTTGAAAATGAAAAAAAAATATAATTAAAAATAGTGAAAAAGGTGCATATGACGTGGAAAAAATGAGGTAAGAATTACATAGAACTACAGAACTTGTTTATGTTAATTGAATTCGAACGTTCAAAGTGCAAGGTGTGTGCCTATAAATGAAATTGAAATTGGTATAGCTCTTCTATTACTCCCACAAGGAAAGAAACTACGCCAAGTGGAAGCAACCCCTGTTATATATTTTCTATTAATTTTCCTTATGTATTTCTTTGTTCTCCTTGCTATCCTCTTCTCTAAAATTATATAGCTATTTTTACTCAGCAATTTGTGCGGTGTTTCAAATGTTTCATTACATCAATTTAATACTAGCTTTGAACAAAGCCTCTAGGTTGAACAAAGCCTCTGCGTTACTCAGCAATTTGTGCGGTGTTTCAAATGTTTCATTACATCAATTTAATACTAGCTTTGAACAAAGCCTCTAGGTTTAGGATCGGCGTAAGATGACGTAATGACCAAATCTTTGATGGGCAAGAGCGGGGGACCAATCACAAGCATGCGAGTACTGAACACCGTGGAGTGGGAGGAATAAAAGTTCCACCTAAATAGGGCGGTTTACGCGATGACGTCAACACCCCTTACTTCCTAGTTACTGTTACTAACTCGGGCAAGCTTTGACCGATCGCCATCTTGGATTTTGCCCGATCTCCATGCAAAGTTAATGCGCGTCTCTCCCTAGCTGTTATCGACGATAGTGACTATTTCATAATTTCTTACAATGGCATCGACTTCGAGTTCATCGTCAAGGAAGTCAGTGAAGGGTTGGACAGTCAGAGATGCGACAGACTTCTTGAGACAAAGAGGTGTGAGTACGAGCGTGTATAATAAGGACAAACTTGTCAAACTTGCGACGGCTGTCGGTGACTTGGATCTTCCGTGGACCCCGATCTCACCCAGGTAGATACCGCCGGTACGTTGCGGGAGAAACTCTCGCGAGCCGGATGCCTGGACCCAACGAAACTGACAGGATATACGAGAGACTTCTCAGACATTCCTGAGTTTGGATTATTCCATATTTTCAACTACCGTATTTGATTATTAACAGAACAGACTATGACGGGAAAAACTCGAAGGTTATAAATCATTTGAGGATGTCTGTGATGATGTCATGTAATCACACTTTTCATCTCTCAATAAGAAATGCCATACAGTTTCCGACATTGTCCCACTAATGTCTGTAATAACAAAGGATACAAATAAGAAAGTATGATGAATAACTACTTGTACATGCGATAGACACAAATAAAGTATGTAGGCCTATATATCATATACACCCCTCCCCCTCACTCACACTTTGTACTCACCTATTGCCTCCAACTTTTAAATACAAACTAATTTCAGTAAAAATAAAGAGTTATGAAAAGTTATAAAGCATAGATCCTGTAATTCATATACTGCCCCCTCCCCCACTTGACAGAAGGGATTATGGGGCAACAGGAACAATAACTCATGCTTCCTTCTCTCAAGGGGGGGGGGGGGGCGGGGGTAGATTTATACATATTTATTACTACGATCCACAAAATTGTAGACAGGAACATCCAGGGGAACATCAGGGGGAGCATTCGGGGGAACATCTTGCATGTCTTGAATTTCTTATATTTGAACTGCCTGATGATGGCTCTTTGGACTCGGAGGCAGAGCTAGAGGCGGAGTTTCCAACAACCGCTTTCGGGCGGAGACCGCAGATGTTTTGTGGCAATTTGTCGCGCGCTCAAGCTCGGTGACTGCAGCTGGAATGGGGAGGGGATGTTCGATTGTCGGGCTGTTTCCTCCCACAAAATGCTTGGAACAGATGTAGGTATCCTTGGTGATTCGGTCTATTCCAAAGTCCTTTCGACCACACATTTTCATCCAGGTTGTACATTTGTCCAAATATGTCTTTGGTTTCGGGAAAGGGATGAAAAACACCGCCAGCATTTCTGGCCTTTTCCCAAAATATCGTGAATCGCTGTTTCACGTTCCATAACACTAACAGCAATGTTTTCCTCCCATTTTGCGGAAACTGGGGAGAAAAATCCTCTTTTGGCGTACTCTCTCATGTGAAATTAAACCTTGATTTTAGATCTACGGTGTGTGATGGATGTAGATTTGATTTTCTTTCAAGTATTGACGAGATAAGCTTTGATGCGACGCACTCTATCGGTACTCTACACGTACTTCTATAGATGGGACTAATAGAGCAGCCCCCAGCAGTCGACGTCGACAGTTCCTTTGCCCGAGGTTGCGGGCCGTGTGCAAAATTAAATGTCTGGGCATATACTAAGTAAACCGCCCTATTAAGGGGGAAACTGCCAAGGTATACTGGACTGTTCTCAGACTCTGTGTCCGTACGTGCGTAACTTGTGTGTACATTTGTATATAGCTGATTTGTGAGCGGCGCGCAACTACCGGTACGTACGATACACACGGCCGGGGTTATTACAGGCATTCTCAAATCTGAATATACGTGGTTGAATTTCCCTTTGCCGAGGATAGACGTCGCACCAGCTAACACTCCATACATAATTAGATGATAATAAACTAACTCGGGAAACTAACCCGATCAGAGCTAGCTCGAGCTAGTTTGTATAATGAAGACGCAAATAGCGGGCTATTTCGTGGGTTTCATCTCGAGCTTACAAACCCAAGTCAACTCGGGTTTTCAATAAGTGTGAAATGGCGCGCTATTTGGCGAATTAGCACGCTAATTCGCAGGTGAGGACGCACTCGGCTTTTGACTCAGGTTAATTTATTCATGGCACCAATCCTAGTAATTTTACTTTCCGTACCTATTTTCTTGATTTTTTTCTCTTTCTATATTTTCCTTATGTATTTCTTTGTTTTATCCTTCTTTCTTTTTTCTCCTTATGTATTTCTTTGTTCTCCTTGCTATCCTCTTCTCTAAAATTATATAGCTATTTTTACTCAGCAATTTGTGCGGTGTTTCAAATGTTTCATTACATCAATTTAATACTAGCTTTGAACAAAGCCTCTAGGTTTAGGATCGGCGTTAGATGACGTAATGACCAAATCTTTGATGGGCAAGAGCGGGGGACCAATCACAAGCATGCGAGTACTGAACACCGTGGAGTGGGAGGAATAAAAGTTCCACCTAAATTAAGGGGGAAACTGCCAAGGTATACTGGACTGTTCTCAGACTCTGTGTCCGTACGTGCGTAACTTGTGTGTACATTTGTATATAGCTGATTTGTGAGCGGCGCGCAAGTACCGGTACGTACGATACACACGGCCGGGGTTATATATTTACAGGCATTCTCAAATCTGAATATACGTGGTTGAATTTCCCTTTGCCGAGGATAGACGTCGCACCAGCTAACACTTCACACACTCACACACACACAAGCGCACACACATCGTACACACAGCACAGGCCGGAAAACAGATCGGGAAAACAGTCCTTAACAGACCAGTCAGAGGATGGCAACGTATTTTACGCCCCGTGAATGGGACCAGTGGAAGAATGAACACGGAAAACAGTATCTACACAATGAGGAGTCCATCAGGAGACTGTGCTGGCAGGAAAGCTTGGATAACGTCAACGAACACAACCGCAAGTTCGATGATGGACACTACACGTATAAGCTCGGAACGAACGAGTTTGCTGACCTGGTGAGTAGACTAGAGGGTCTAACCGTGACGGATCCGGGGGGGGGGGAGGGCCCGGGCCCCCTCCCCAGTGGACCAAAAAGGGGCCCCAAAATGCTGAGGACCTTTTTTGTGTGTGAATATTAAGCCCCCTCCCTCAAGAAATCCTGGATCCGCCACTGGGTCTAACCGTTAATTTCTACTGACCAAACTCTAGGTAAGAAAGACGTGGATTATATTTTAAAAATGTATTATTGAGCCGGTGTGACGCGGATCGTGTTATGCAGCAGATTGTGTACCGTCAACAAATCCGTGAAGGCACACGATCCGCCCGGCGGATTTGATACTTTCCTCGGCGAAAGGGCTGGCGAATATCGTTCCCTTTGAAAGTATCGTTTGATAGTCTCATGTTATCAGACCCAAAACATTTGACTGTCTCATACAGTCAGATCATACATAATTAGATGATAATAAACTAACTCGGGAAACTAACCCGATCAGAGCTAGCTCGAGCTAGTTTGTATAATGAAGACGCAAATAGCGGGCTATTTCGTGGGTATCATCTCGAGCTTACAAACCCAAGTCAACTCGGGTTTTCAATAAGTGTGAAATGGCGCGCTATTTGGCGAATTAGCACGCTAATTCGCAGGTGAGGACGCACTCGGCTTTTGACTCAGGTTAATTTATTCATGGCACCAATCCTAGTAATTTTACTTTCCGTACCTATTTTCTTGATTTTTTTCTCTCTTTCTATATTTTCCTTATGTATTTCTTTGTTTTATCCTTCTTTCTTTTTTCTCCTTATGTATTTCTTTGTTCTCCTTGCTATCCTCTTCTCTTCATGTATTTTTTGTTTTCCTTCTCTCTTTTCATTTGTTCTTCTTTGTTTGTTTATGTATTTCTTTGTTCTTTCTGTCCTCTTCTCTTTATATTTCCTTAGGTATTTCTTCTTTTTTTTCTATATTATCTTTTTCCTTATATATTTCTTTGTTTCTTATGTATTACTTAGTTTTTCCTTCTCTCGTTTTTCTCCTTATATAATTCTTTGTTTTCCCCATCATATCTTCTTCTTTCAATTCATATGTATTTCTTTGTTTTTCCTTCTGTATTTCTTTGCTCTTTTATTTTCATTTATCCTATGTATTGTTTTTAAATTGCCATCTTCGAAGTGCACATGCGCTGTAGCTCGAGTTTATTCCAAGAACGAGCGGGAATCGCTCGACTCGGCCTGATGGGGACGGGGTTTTTCAAACTCGGACCTCTTTTCTCGAGTAACGCTGATCGGGCTAGAATCTCGAGCTTGAGCAAACACGGGCTGATGGAGACCCGGGGATTCCCTTGAGGAATCCTCACCACCTAATTCAAAGTAAACTCTGTGGTAAAGCTTGAGACGCTTATCTGTCGATGGGTATGGATGATGTGCTGGCCTACACTTAAGTAAAAAGTTGCATCTTGAAACCATAGCAGTTAGTTCCGGAAGCATAACGGCAAAAATTTCGAAGAACTCGGAAAGATGAAGCACAAACTGATCTAGAATTTGCAAAACAGAAGCAGCTACTATTTGACAGATGGAGTTCGGCGCTCCAGGCAAAGTCATATGCTGATCTTCGCGAAATAATGCTGCTGGAAGAATTCAAGCGTAGTGTGATCATAGATGTTAAGACACATCTAGAAGAGCTGCGCGTAGAAACGCTAAGTGAAACTGCGAGAATCGCTGATGATTATGTTCTTACCATAGAGTTACATACACAGAACACTACAGGCTCACTAAAGAAATTTCATGTCCAGATTAGAGAGTACCACTGCCATTTTACAACAGGGCAAAGAGTACAAAGTACAGGCAGTCTCAGTGCTGGATGCGTTGACTTTCGAGAACCGCAAGGGTTCCTCCCTCCTTAGTAATAATTTAAAATTATGTTTTACTATAAGCTTGAACCCTCAGCTTACAGAATCTGCTTGCTTGCCATAAAGTTAGTGATGGGTGTGCACGCTAGGGCTGTTTCCATTGTAACAGATCAGGGAAAATGGAATTTCAGAAAATGTCAAATAATTGTAATTTACTAATGTAAAAACACATGGTAAAAATCTGAATATATTTAATTTAAGCTGCCCATTCGATTGCAAGCAAAATCTGCGTAATTTGGGTTCTTCATCATGTCAAAAATATGGCAGTTTCCATGGAAACGGGAAACGGTAAAATTTCTGAAAAACCCGAGACTAATCAATACAAAATATAAAAAAGTGTTGCCCAATGTTAAATGATATTCTTTTAATAGTTAGGTCCTTTAGCTAATATAATCTCCCTGTTTGGCATAAAGTTGAGGGTGGACGTGACCGCTAGGACCGTTACCATGGTTACACAAAAGTAAATACTGGAATTTTAAAAATACCATTTAAAATTGGAATATAACAACGTGAAAATACGTGGGAGGCTGCTATTATACGTTTTTCAAGCTGCCCGACTGATTGCAACCAAATTTGAGTCGTTTGACGTCACGTCATTTAAAAAATGTCCGTTTCCGTGGAAATACCTATACAAAATTGACAACAAGTGTCTTCATCAGCTCAAAATTATGTCTTCTGTTGGTTATGAACATGATCCTCAGCTATCATAATCTGACTGTTTGACATAAGGTTTGTGGTGGGTGTGCACCTAGGGCAGTCGCCAAGGTAACACATGAACAACCAAATGATAATGAATTGGACTTGTTTGCGAATGAGCCATCGCACAATAGTGCTATCCTTTGCACTTTCATGTAGACCCGCATCTTTTTAGTTTTTTATGAGTTAATTGCATTTGTGTAACTTTTTAAGCTCACGGTTGACCATACGGGCAGATGCCGTAGCGCTACACTGCAAAAAATTACTGTATTTTTCACGGTATTTCACTTTTTATTCTACAGTTAAGCTGTAAAAAGCAGTATATAACTGTAAACAAAAATATTTTACTGTAAATAATATATTTTTTTTACTGTGCAGCCGGGTTGCCAGTAATTTACTGTACTTCCTACAGTAATTTTTTACAGTGTAGCGTAGCCACGCCGGGCACAGCCGGCCACCGATCCAGTAGAAACGTCATCTAGCCCGCCAGCCAGTGAATTCTTCTTCTTGTTCTTCTTCTTGTTCTTCTTCTTGTTCTTCTTCTTGTTCTTCTTCTTCTTGTTCTTCTTCTAATTAAGTCTGCCTCCTTCAATTTGACAGAAGATTCTTGCAAACTCTATTTTTGTGTGTGTGTATTGACCGCAGTTCACGTCCATTCGAATGCTATTTACATTATCATACAGCTCATTTAAAAATATTTACAAGCTCATACGCATAGGAAGGAAGACTTCCTATGAATTAATTATGTCAGTTTTACCGTAGGACGAATTATGCTTTTAAATTAGATTTCTGGACTTAAAAACAGTTTTTATGCTAGATCCAAAATATCTAACGTCAGTCCGCGATATAACAATACCCCCCCCCCCCAATTCTGCGACTTACCTGATCGTTCAGTCTAGTCCATGGGCCAGAAACCGAAAAGGTCCCCCCCCCCCCCCCCATTTCAAATGATTTTTTTTCTGTTAGCTAGGACCCTCAGCTATCAGAATATGCTTGTTCGCCATAAATTTGAATGAATATAATTCCCATTCACAAATCTAAATATGCTTGGTAAGCCTCCTAATATAGGTATTTTAAGGTGCCCAACAATTGCAACCACAATAACACAATCAGAGTCATTTTAAGTCAAGATCATGTCAAAAAATGGCCGTTACTATGGAAACGGTACCATAAAAAGCCGGTATTTTTGACAAATTTGTAAACTTATCACTATTTAATTGCCAAAAAGGTGTCTGCACAAGCCTAAAGTATGTTTTTCTATTAGCTAGGACCCTCAGCTATCATAATCTTCCTGTTTGATGTACAGTTGGTGGTGGGTGTGGCCTCTATGGCCGTTTACTATTATAACACATCAAAAATACTGCAATGTTAGAAACTACTGTATCTTTGTAATTCAATAGCTGTAAAATATATGGTAAGCATCCCAATATGTGTATTTCAAGCTGCCTGATAGATTGCAACCACAATCTAAGCCATTTAAAGTCATGGGCGTGTCAAAAAAGGCTGTTGCTATGGAAACGGTCCAACAAAAAAGCTGTGATTTGTGAAAAAATCTATAACTAACCATTACAAAATAGTCTTTAATAATGTTTTTTATGTTAGTTAACACCCTCAGTTATTATAATTTGCCTGTTTCACATCAAGGTGGTGGTGGGCGTGACCGCTAGGGCCGTTACTATGGTAACACATAAAAAATACTGGAATTTTAGATAATACCATATATTTGATATTTAACAACCTTGGGTACAAGGCACGGATCCCAATAGATGTATTTCAAGCTTCCCGACTGATTCCAACCATAATCTGAGTCATTTTAAGTCATGATCGTGTAAAAATGGGCCGTTGCTCTGGAAACGGTCCCACAAAATGCTGATATTTGTGGAAAATTTCTATCCTTTATTAATACAAAATAGAAAAACAACTGTCTGCACAATCTTAATTCTGGTTTTTCTGTTAGCTAGGAGCCTAGGACCATCATATGAATTTGAGCTTTTCATCAGCCCGGGTCAGCTGTGCGCACATACATAAGCGTACAATGTCCGCTCAACTGTGCGGTTGAATCTGATTGGATCTGATTGGATCACTGTAGGTTCGCGACCGGTCCCGAGCAAGGATGACACGGAGCGAGGTGGGCATGGTAGGACGGACACGTACGGCGATTTACTTAATTATGTCGCAATGATATACTGTACTGAGAATGTTTATAGACATATAAACACACACAGTTCAATTCGGTTATTATTTTCCTTCTGTATGCATGCTTGAGAAAGTAAGCGCAGTGATCCACGTCAAAAAAAACTCCTTGATTTGCCCTGAGCAAGAATGGTACAACCCGGTTCACTGGCTACCTAAATGCGGAAATATGTAGCAAAGTTCCCAAAATCAGACGGAGGTACCAATTGGTTTAATCTTCTGACGCGGGGTTTTTTCATCCAATGAGAATCATTTATATATCAAAATGTTCAGAATGAACTGAATGAGTTGAATCTTTTTCTGGTGGTAAAAAATAGCCCACTCCGGGCCAGAAAAAAGCGTTCAGTCAAAAAGTGCGATACCACAGAAATTTTGACCAAATTGATGAAAAATTAACAAATAATGACGGTGCGATGCAACAACAAAAAAATCGTGATTTTTACATCACCATCAAGAAGAGAAGTTAAATTTTCCAATGCTTTTCCGGTTGTGAACTAGGCCGATCGGATCAAAAGATGTGGTTGAAACTAAGGGGGAAATGGCACATTTTTACGGCTTTTCACGGCGGTGCACGGTGTGTTTGAAGAGTTGACGCTTAAGTGTATGAGTAAAATCCATATGCAGCTCTCATATTCTTCCTGTTTGACAAAAATTTGGTGGTGGGCGTGACCACAAGGGTTGTTACCATGGTAACACACCAAGGAATGGTAGTTTAGAAAATACCATATAAACATCAAAAAACAAATTGTAACCATCTAACTATATGTATTTTTTGGTGCCCGTTTGATTGCAAGCAGAATCTGAGCCATTGGAAGTCACCGTCATGTCATAACATGGCTGTTGCTATAGAAACAGTATGATAAAAATGGAATATTTCTGTAACTTATCAACACAAAACAAAGAACAAGTGCCTGTACAACCTAAAAGTGGTGTTTATCTGTCAGCTAGTACCCTCAGCTATCATAACCAAAAGCTTCCTAAATAGCCACAAAGTGGGTTGTGGGTGAGACTGTCAAGGTAGATATGGCATGATAAGGCAGAAACATCAGAGTTTCAGAATAATAGATCATAATAAGTTGATCTACTTACCCAGGATAACCACATCACTAATATTACTGCCCTGCAACTATCATTGCCTTCTACACATTTCATACATCTGGGTCAAGCGAAACAAATGTGGGCAAAACACCTCGCCCACTGCCCAGGGATGTAAGCACCGATCAAGGATCGAATCCAAGATCTCTCTTATGAGTGTGAAAGGCTTTCACCAATACCACAGTGATTCCACCATGTATTTGTAATGTAACGAAGTAAAATGTAGGCATTTAATTATACACAATTGAAGCTGCGCCTTTATTGCAATCTAAAGCCGGGTCATTTTAGGTCACAGTCATATAAAAATATGCCGTTGCTAAATGAAAAAATATTGATTTCAAAGAAAGGGATATTTATGTATCTAAATAATGATTTATCATAATCAAGTGCCTGAGTTCATAAATTTGTTACTGTCCTATTGGTTCAAATCCAGATCAAGAATACGACATGCTATGATAAACGAAGATGCAAATGTTTAAATAGATATGCATGGCGTCTGAAAATTCACTGCTTAAGCCAATACCACTGATACTCTTATCTACTGTGTTCTCGTATTACAGTATTAACTTTCTCGTATTATCTTTGACTGCTTGGTAGGTGTTGTAATGTGGCTGTGAGCACCAACAGCATCTTAAATATATTGGCATTTCAGAAAGTGGCATTGTAGAAGTTTAACATTATTTTAAAACAATATAACAGTCTAGACATGCTAGATAACTCCATTGCAAGCTGCCTGAAT
The DNA here is from genome assembly GCA_025617745.1 of Heliocidaris erythrogramma. Lineage (NCBI taxonomy): Eukaryota > Metazoa > Echinodermata > Echinoidea > Camarodonta > Echinometridae > Heliocidaris > Heliocidaris erythrogramma. The sequence goes on from CM046853.1 coordinate 57,178,459, forward strand.
GATTGCATTGAAAATTTGAATCATTAAAACGATGATCATATCCAAATATGGTGCTGTTCAGGCAGATTATGATCAAGAAATCTATATTTAAAAAGAAAGTGGCGTATTTCTCTGATTTTACAACACGAAAGATAATGTTGGTTATGATATTATGTTTATAAAATGAATTCCTGAATGTACTGCTAATTAATAACTGCAATTAATGTGTCGGTATTGAGTTTACGGTCATCTGTGAACTGATAAGTGAGGTACACAAGTGTCCACACCCAGTTGACATGATTGAGAGCTATTCCACTTTCCCACTGCAAGGGGTTCTGTAAATGGATGCTATTAGGAATCAGAATTTAGAGAGCATCCTTTGGATAGAGGTATGGCACATTTTCAGCGGAATTCCTCTTGCAGCAACACCCGCTACTTTGGATGAGATTGAGGATTACCCGTCAATCAGAGTTATCATGAAGAACAGATACAAGAAGGCATTGGCAGGCTTCAGGAAAGCGAACTATACTAACTTGAATTCCCTCTAGGGTGAAGTGAGGATTCACTCATCACCTTCATCCAAACCATAGAGACGTGCCTCCAGCATTGCAAAAAAATGTATTCTCTTCCAACATAGTGGTGGAGGTAATATAGATGACACCTATATCTCCACCCTGAGTTCTGACTTTATTATGCCAAACGAAACACCAGTAAGATTGGATAATCTCCTCACGACGACCTTCTCAGTCGGTGATCCAAGCCAGATGTTTCACCATGCAGACTTGTAAGAAAGTCAACCAAGTTTTAATAAGAGAATACTCAGTTCAAGTAAGGCTGCAGATATATAGACAAACCCACTGGTGTTCATTAATCTCACAACATTATGGACTTAACTCTGCTACCCCCATCGTTTATCCAACCATGCTTAAGGCAAGATAGTTTAAGAAGAACCATCTCACAAACTATTGGCTCTATCTCCTCTAAAGCCAAGAGAACTGCAGCTTGTATGTTAGGGAAAGCAATATGTAAACTTATAGGTCTTATGGCCCCCAACACATCAAGTCCATGGCTAATATACATGTACCCCAATCATGCAAGTCATGAGAATGCTGAGCTTTGCACCACAGGCCTTCTCAGTGGCTCTTTTGAATACCTTCTAGCAAATATAGAAAACTCCAGGCAGGTATCAGCACTTTAGTCCTGGACTAGAGCTATAATGAGGCACCCAAAAGTTCAATTCTTTGGTCCTGTTTCTGATGAAGTCCAAATTTTAGCTCCACCTTGGTCATACTGTTAATCCTTAATGAACATGCAGATTTCTTATGGGCAGGATTAGGGGGGGAAATGCTAAATTCTATTCCAATTTCCCCAGATTTATTTCAAGTAGACAAGTTTAGCTTCAGACCGACAAGTTGGTTACAGCCCTTGGCCTATAGCTAGAAGGCTCGATAGTTAGCGGGTCCGATAGACCGACGCCCAATAGATAGAAGGTTCGATAGACCGAATGTACGAGAGGGTCCAATAGACAGACGGTTCTATAGACCGAATCGGCGGAGGGTCCGATAGTCCGAAGGCTCTATAGATCGAATGTCCATTGGGGTCCGATAGTCAGAAGGTCCGATAGACAGAAGGTTCTATAGACCGAATCGGCAACAGGGTCCGATAGTCCGAAGGTTCAGTAGGGGTCCGATAGTTAGAAGGTCCGATAGACCGACAATAACGTAAAAAAGGTAAAATAAGTGGATACAATAAGTTTCTAATAGTTTTATCTCATAAAAAGAAAAGGGTAATGCCTTATCTTCTTCTATGTGTATTGTAATAAACCAATGCACTAGATCTGTAGGCCCACCCTCCCCCCCCCCCCAAAAAAAAAAAAGAAAATGGGGAACTTAAGTTTTGTTTTATACATTTTCAACATGTTAAAAGTATTTTTATCAGAGCATCATCATCATCACCGTTACCCATGCAGCTCAGCCCCCCCCCCCGGTTAATTTGCCACTACACCGATGTATTTGCAATGGGGAACGCTGACCATTTTTTGAAACATGGAAATCTAATTATATGGTGCACACTAAAGCCCCGAGACCCACCATGCCCGAAGCACTTTTTTCTAGTGGAGCAAGCTGAGGAAAGGGCGTCCCCTTCTAACCTAGGGATACCTAGGGAAGATACTGAACGCAGGCACTTCGCCTCTATATTCAGTTCCAAGTTCTTTTTCCTCTTCAAGATGGCTGGATCGTTTCCTGGTGCAGGCGATTCATAATCGTACTTAATGGACTCATTTTTCCAGCACCTATCCAAAGCTACTTCAAAACTGTGCACACTTGGGGCAGTAATGGTGTCGTTGGAAAGATTATTCCATGGTTTACGTATTCGTACATAGAAAGAATTTTTGTATCTTTGAGTTTTGGTCCCAGGAATAAACAATTTTTTTACAATGTCCTCTTGTCTGATCTCTGGATTGTAATTCAAGATTTGGGGTTGCATAAGAATCGTATTTATTAAAAATCTTGTATGTTTCAATCATATCGCCTCGAGCCCTCCTGTAAGCTAATGTAGGGATATTCAACTTCCTCAATCTTTGTGCATAAGGCAGCCCCTTTAACTCTGGGACTAATCTAGTTGCTCTTCTCTAGACATTTTCCAAAGCATGTATATGTTTCTTAAGTTGGGGGCTCCACACAGCATGAGCGTACTCTATATTTTTTTAACAAAGAAATATTATGGGGTGCATACCGGCTTTATAGTTGAATTTTCATTAAAAGTAATAAAAGATAAGATTCTGACAACAAAAGATTATGAAATTTTTTTCAGTTAGGCCCTACCACCTTCTTGGGAGGGGGGCGTTTCCATTTTTTTTTGAGGTCATTCGATCTATAGAACGTTCGGACTATTGGACCCTCCTGCCGATTCGGTCTATAGGACCTTCTGTCTACTGGACCCTCTCGTACATTCGGTCTATCGAACCTTCTATCTATTGGGTGTCGGTCTATCGGACCCGATAACTATCGAACCTTCTAGCTATAGGGATTACCCCGACAAGTTTATCATCTTATGAATACATTAGGTTTTGTGACTGAGGTTAATCCATCTATTAAGCCTCCACTGCCTCCCTCCCAACGCCAAGGCATATAGAGGTGGAAGCATAACTACTCAAGTATAGCTAACTGTACTTGACAAATAAACACAATTATCAACTCGGACACCCACATCTTGCCCGGAACTATCTGAACACGGCGAACAGTAAGAAAAAGTATTTGCAACATAATTGCTGCTGTGTGATAACAAAAAATATGTCACCTTTTCTCAATTTCTAAATTTTCATTTTTAATATTACTATAGTAACAACCCTGTTTTGACATTACTATGACCTTAAATGATTCGGATTATGACTGTAATAACTCAGGCAGTTTATGATATGTATGCCAAAAACTAATATCTTGTGTTTTCTAGAATTTTTATGTAATTTTCAAACAATTTCCAATATTTTGATGGTGCGTTGAGAGAGTAATGGGGATGGTGCTCACACCCATCATATCATCGTCAGTTTGAGACCAAACCGATAATAAGAATTATACTTGTTTCACCTGACTGTGACCTTGAAAGCACACAAAAAAAGTTGCACACAAACGGGCCGCTTGAAATAAATGTAATGCCTACTAAGTATTTTCACGTTTTTGAAATATATGTTATTTCCTATTTTATTACCATGGTAACAGCCCGAGTGGTCGCCGACATCCAACTCTGTGGCAGTCAGGGAGGATATGATATCCAGGGTCCTAGCTAACAGGAAAAAAAAAACATCATTTCAGGTTGCGGAGACCCTTACTTTATATAGTGTATTGAATAGTTGCAGATTTTTTCACAAATATTTATTAATTCACCATACTGTTTCTACAGCAACAACCATTATTTAATATGGCGGTGACTTCCAATGACTCAGATTTTGCTTGCAATCAAACGGGCACCAAAAAATACATAAAGTTAGATGGTTACAATTCGTTTGAATTAAAGATATATGGTATTTTCTAAAATACAATTCCTTGGTGTGTTACGATGGTAACAAACCTAGTGGTCACGCCCACCACCAACTTTATGTCAAACAGGAAGTATATGAGAGCTGAGGGTTTTAGCTAACAGAAAAACATGATTTAAGATTATTCAGACAGTTGTTTTCCATTTGTATTGATAAATCATAGATATTTTCCACAAATATCAGCATTTTGTGGGAGCGTTTCCATAGCAACGGCCCTTTTTCAAATGACTCAGACTGTGGTTGGAATCAGTGGGGCAGCTTGGAATACATATATTACAATCCTTACCGTATATTTTATGCTGTTAAATGACATATATACGCCATTTTCTAAATTCCAGTATTTCGTTATGTGTTACCATGGTAACTGCCCTATAGCGGCCACGCCCACCATGAAGTCTATGGAAAACAGGCAGATTATGATAGCTGAGGGTCCTACCTAATAGAAAAATATAATTTAAAATTGTGTAGACACTTCTCTGTCTATTTCATACTGATAAGTTTAGATATTTTGTCCCAAATATCCACTTTTTATGGTACCGTTTCCATAGTAACAGCCATTTTTTTTACATGACCGTGACTTCAAATTACCTAGATTTTGGTTACAATCAATCAGGAAACTCAAAATACATATATTTAAATGCTTACCAGTCATTTTTTAAAATTCTGAAATAAAAATATTAGGCATTTTAGTAAATTCCTATATTTCCTTGATGTGTTGCCACGGTAACGGCCCTGGTAGCCACACCCACCACTAACTCTATGGCAAACAGGCAGATTCTGATAGCTGAGGGTCCTAGCTACTAAGAAAACATCACTAAAAATTGTGCCTAAATGGGGAGGGGGGCTACATGGCCCACAGACTATTCCAGTTTGGGCTTTAAAGCAAAGCTATTTGCAAGCTGGTTATTATAAGCAGAATCATTGGGTAACTTCATTTCATCAAAATGGCTATCACATTCAAAATGGCCTCCATTGTGATTAAGATGTGACTATTGGCATTTTAAAGTTTACGTTGTATCTGGAAGCTTATAACTTGGTATAAAAGTATGGCATTTAGTATTGATATACTGGAAATTTATATAAACAGAAAATATCAAGCTAACATTTAAAATATGTTTCTCTTCTTTTTGAAGAGCCATTCATGAACAATATATATTAATATCCTAATGAAGCAAAACAATACTCTCCTTTTGCAAATATATGTTATGACAAAATAAACAATAAGATGCAAAACAACTAAGGAATAAAACTGCACATTCCTTTTCTTTTCCACCTTCGTGGCCATATTGAAAAAGATAAAACCTGATATGTCCTTAAGAAACAACCTAGACATCGTAAGATTGATAACGATGCCAATTAATATCTGTATTCTTTATAAACAACTGCAAGATCTATTAAAGGGCAATCCAAACCTTGTAATAAGTTGATTTGTGTGAAATGAGAAAAATGAGAAACGTAATGATTAAAGTTTGAAAGAAATCGGACCAGGAATAAGAAACTTATCAGTGTTTGAGAAATGCGATCACTATTTGAATCGCAAATTGGCGGTTGGGTCAGTCGATTGTGTATGAGGTATTCCCAGTCAACTCTCGATTTGTCGTACACCATCATTAATTTATTATTTTTCTCATAAGCCCCTTTTACCTGTTTACCTCCAGGCACTAGTCATTCTTTGATTATCTTTGATATTTGTTCTTCTATTCCTTTCGAGTTTCAAGATATTGGGGTATCCCAAAGGGAGCTCCCTGTCTGCATCTGAGACATAGGAAAATTTTCCGAGAAACCTTCGTACAAAACAGGAGCAGGTTTGTCAGGACAGTGCCAATTTAGAATCGACAGGACCCGGTAACCTGGCATGATACCATTTTATCTTTAAAAAACAAACTAATTAACCAAAAAAAAAAATAATTTAACTACCAAATAAAAAGAGGAATCAAGGTATGTTATTTTAAATGATTAAATTCTGCCATAAAAAATAACGAAACAATTGTTGGTGATAATAGTCAAAATTGACTGATTGCCATATAACAATAATCAACAACAACAACAGTAAAAATATTTTTAGTAACATTTTTGAAAAATTGACATTTTAGTCATTTTGTGTGTTGGAACAAATGGTTCGGCCAATTTGGAATTCAAATTTGTATAGGGATTGCAACTTTCATATTGCTTGTCCGATTTCGTTCAAACATTTAACAATCAACTTCTGTGATTTTTTCTGCTTTCTTTCACAGCAACTGTCCATTAAGGTTGGATGTCCCTTTAAAGATAGAGAGTCTGAATACACAGTTCTTTAGCATATTAACATTTTTGCATTTTGATGCTTTATGCCAAAATGCAAAATTATCAGATGCAAATTACTTTTCAACACTTAGGCCTATGCAGTAGTTGATTGCAATCTTGGAAATGAAATTCCCCACTATTTAAAATATTAAGCATTATAAGATATACCTTTCCCTTGGTTTCTTCTCAACCAAATACACCGTTGGAACTCACTTATGTCTATTTTAGGCAAAAAGTTTCAATATCCATAACTTTCTACCTATAAGATATAAGCTTTACAGCATAAAATTATGCAAATAACCACATCTTGAAACATACCATTGGTCGTTTTTATTATGACGAAATGACGTGACCCTACACTAGATATATTCTGCTTATAAAACATATATACCTTGCCAATAGTTGTTCTTTATAGCCTAAACTCAAAGTTATATATATGCATATTCAAACACTTCAGTATTTGATTGCCCATCATTGGGCCCATGTGATTCCTTAAGTGGGCTTATTATTGACCTTGATTTCCAAATTAATGTCTACCATTTAAAATTTAAACCACATATTTGTTATTTTTCTTATTTTTTCAGATAAATCATTTTGGCATTTAAAAAAAAATGGACACAACGGGTCTCAGGACCCGAATTTTTTTGGGCCCCATATCCAGATATATTCGGCATAAAAGATTCTACCTATATGGCCAATTTTATGTTTTTATGAAATAGTGCAGAATTCCATCGATTTTCTTCACCAATCTGCTGGACTAATAGGTTTTAAACGTCTTGTGTAGTACTCGTTGCCCTTGTTGAAACTTACGTCCCAGGCCGGGTAGACTATCTTTTAAAAAAGAAAATTTAACCCCTTTGTGTATTATTGCACTTAAGGAAATGACTTCACAGCATCTTATTATGCCTATTGCTAGTACATGTACGTGTATATTGCCATTTATCCTCTGAATCAAAGCAATCTGACGAAAAGCTCTTTAGGGCTTACCAAAACTATACACGACCTTTATTCTTTATAACGATTACGAGTCAAAGCTCTCTTTTTAGAAACATGCATTGATTATACCTGATCTATATACCTTGGATTTCTAGGACACACACCAACAATGTACAATCCAACATTTCAATGTTGAAAGGAATTAGCAAACTGGCAAAAACTGGAATCTTTTTTTCGAGGTCCCTCTCCCACACAGATATGCATTCACTGCATTTCTTAAACACCGTTATTTTTTCAATAATTTAATGTTTTAAGGAAACAACCAGAAACTGGAATATGTTTTTCGAAGTCCCGCTCCCACACAGACATACATTCATTCATATTTAAATATATTCTTTTCAACGTTTTAATGTTGAAAGGTAACAAACCAGAAACTGGAATATGTTTTTCGAAGTCCCGCTCCCACGCGGACATGCAGTCATTGTACTCTTTACTTATCTTTGTTACTTAACAGTGTTAGTAAAGTAACGCGAAACCGTCATAAAGCAAACCCGTAATAGATTGACATCGATTACCAGAAGATCACTGACAGGGCTCCACTGTGCAAGAGAATTTGCACGCAAATCCTATGTGAATGGAGAAGGCATGAAAGATTCCAAGATGTGTTCTCAACCTTTAGATTCCCAGGGCAGCTTCAAAAGTAAAGGGACGGCTGTAAAATACGATACTTTTAAAGACAAATTTATACTTGATCAATGTATCCTTGCCGAATTTGATTTTATCATGCCGTTTGGCCTTAAATCAATCAAAATCATAATTCATTATTTTACAAGGAGCTGAAAAAAACGCCTGATAGATGTAATGACACCCGTTAGTGTGTATGATGACCAACACGGCTGGCGTGGCAGTAGTACTAGTATTTCTTTGTGTTTCTTCTCTCTGTCTTCTTTTTTCCTCATGTATTTCTTTGATTTTCTTCTTTTCTTTTCTTCCTTATCATTTTTTGGTGTATCATTCGCTCATCTTCTTTTTTGGTTGAGGTTATGTATTTCTTTGTTTCTTTCTTTCTTCTCATTTTGAGCCGTCTGAGTACCTATATGACTAGGTGGTTTAACAAATAATCCAACCAATTCAGAAGCCCCCCCCCCCCCCCCTCTCTCTCTCTCTCTCTCTCTTTCGCTCTATTGTCGCCTTCCCCTTTTTAAAACCACTCCTCAAAACGATTGGGTTGCTTTTTTGTTTTAAACAAAGGATATCGGAGGTCGGGTGTAGATCTATTGGTAGTTCACCCTTTGTTAGTGGAATCGGAAGTTGTTGATGTTCATGCTATTTTTGGAACATGGGATTCCCAACATATTTTTATATACTAGTTATTTCATCAGAATTGATTTCGCAATACCAAGATGATGTCAATTTGATCCATCTGTTACATATATTTGCCTTTGTTTTCCTCTTTTAGAACGTGGTTTTCCCCAGCTAGCACAAACGGTTTAAGCAGCTGGAATTCCCACAAAAAGTGACGTATGTCTTTTGAATTGGTTGGACTCTACTGTTACCTGTCTGCTTAAAGGGCGAGATACTAATTCAGATATTACCTAACTTTAATTTCACATGTACAAAATACAACATTAAAAATGAATGGAACTGCATTTAGTTTGCAAAACGTAGACTGCATTACAAGAATTTTTTTCTTGAAAGAGGGAAGTAATTAATCCAGTTCACGGATAAACCACATGTAATTAATATCTCACTTTTGGCACTGTGCTTACAAGAAAATCATTTTGATATTCAGTCTAATTGAGTTCATACGACATGTGCAGCTACTTTTAGTTTTTTATTGCATGTAAAACTGACTCAGTATACATGTAAGTTTTGAAAATTGGAGACATAAACAGACATGAAAATTTTCTCTTTGTACGTGAAATATATTTTACTCTATGGTATTTTACATCAAAATGATTTTTTTTTCCTTCTTTATATTATGAAATTTGCTCATGAAATGCAGAGAAAAATAGAGACTCTCGAAAGGTCATACAAATAATTATGATAATACCTGATATGCCTTACCTATCTATTGAGAGCCAAATGTTATATAAGTGTCTTACATGTCTTTTTCCTTATGTATTTCTTTCTCTCATCTTCTTTCATTTCTTTATGTATTTATTTTGTTTTCTTCTGTGTTCTTTTTCACCCATATCATTTCTTTGTGTTTTATTCTCCCATGATCTTTTCTTTGTTTCTTTCTTCTCTCTGTCTTCCTTTTCTCCTGATGTATTTCTTTGTTTTTCTTCTCTTTGTCTTCCCTTTTTGCTTATGTATTTCTTTGTTTTTCTTCTCTGTATATTCGTTTTGCTTTATGTATTTCATTGGGTTTTTTTCTTTCTCTCATCTTCTTTTCATGTCTTAATGTGTTCCTTTGTTTTTCTTCTCTCTATTTTTCCTTTTCCTTATGTATTTCTTTGTTGTTGCTTTATTCTTATTTCATCTTTTTATTTTTTTATTTTCCCTATGTCTCTCTCATCTTCTTCTTTCTGTATATATTGTGGTTTTGTTTCTACTTCACCACATTGCTCACGCACATAGTATCCACAACCCTTGTGCCAAATACGGGCGAACGATTAATAAGAAACTAGGAAAGTCACTGGATAGTACGACCTTGCTGTGCGAGGCTTACGTAACAATCAGCAAAATTAACGCTATTTAACGTCATTTTACTACACTGCTAAATTGGCTTTTATATATAACATAACATAACATAACATTATTCATTTATATTTTCTTAAGTTACAAAGCGCAATACATGTAACACTCATACCGCAAAGAGAATGGAGGATTATTAAAACAAAATATTATCAATACATGAACAATACATAGATACATAACATTGCAACAAAAAATGAAAACATATTAGACAAAACATTGATGCAGATACTGGACGAATCAGATAAGATCTAGGGCTTAAACAAATGAGATTTGAGCATCTTTTTGAAGGTAGAAATGGAGGTACATCCTTTAAGATTGATGGGTAAGTTATTCCATAACTTTGGGGCATATGCTGTAAACGCCTGATCACATATAGCTTTATATGTTCTAGGAGTGTGAGTGGTGTAGGTGAGGAGGGTCTAGTGTTGTACTTTGATTGGCGAACATAAAGGAGGTTAGACAAATAGGGGCAATATTATGCAGACATTTATATACAAGTGTACACACTAAGAAATAGGGGTTCAAATTTGAACCCCTAGGGTTGGTACAATAACAGCACCCCAAGGGGTTCAAAATTTGCACCCCGGTATGGGGTTCAAAATTGCACCCTCTGGGTTCATAACTGCACCCTAATGGGTGCAACGTCGATGACAATCGATCACCATTCTCGCCTCTTCACAGCTTGGCGGCAGACCATTTAAAGTTGCCGTTATTTCATATTTCACGCACATAGAACACAGACAGTACAATACACGTCATGAGGGGACCTCGGTGAAATCTATCAGGCCACGCCAGGGGGCTTCTACAGTCTCACATTTAGGATTACTTATTCCACTTTTAAATTGCAGTGTATAGTCTACTATCTATTCCTATAACAAATCAGTGTCACTGTTAGTAATTGTTAGTAAAACTAGCACTTTCCCTTAAAATGATATAATCCCGACTGAATTATCAAATGTAAACACGTATTCTTATTTCAATAACTTTTTTTACAAAGAAACTATCAAAATGAGCCGTGATAAAATCCCCATAGAATTTAAAAATGCGAATTATGCAAATTTTCCTGCCTTAATCCCTACGAGTAGCGATACGTTGCAACGTATCGCTACTCGTTACACTGATTTGTAACGAGAAAAAGCCCAAAAATATTATAAGTATTTAAAGGTGCCCTGCCCCCCGTAGACAAAAAAAAAAGATATGGTTATATAAAAGAAATTTAGATTTTGGCCCCCAAAAAAGAAAAAAAAAAGGAAAAATGTTACATTATATATATATATATAATGTAACATTTTTCATGTTTTTTTATGACCTTGTTGTAAGAGCCTGTTACAAAATAACCATTTTCCAATAAAATACTATATGGTGTAACACCTTATAATTTTGACCTTAGAGGTCAGACTGATCTTGTATTCCAACACCAATCTTATTATAGGCTAGCAAATAATGTGCTTGTTTTTATGAACTAATGGTAAAAAAACTAAGTTAACCATACATCAAAAATACCCAAACCAAATTTACTGTTGAAAATTAGTAATAATGAGTTGAACATGTTGCCAGTGTGTTCCATTTTAGGGGTGTGTTCCATTTTAGGGGAAATTACATTGGAATAATGGTGTAGCCAGCAAGTGCAAGTTATTACTAATTTTGGAGAGTATATTTTGTTTGGGTATTTTCTTTTCTCCCTATAAAGTAGGGTTAAAAATATGCAAATGTGTAAATTTCAAAATGGGGTGGAAAGTGTTTCCAATTTAATGGACATGGTTTTTTACACTTTTATAAGGGATAACTTTATTGCCAATTTCTATACCTACATTCTTTTAATCAAATTGAAAAAAAACCCACAGAGATATCCTTTTCTGTTCTGGTACACTTTTATTAAATGACCACAAAGAAAATGTTAAAAAAAGAGCCACCTTTTGGTGGCTTTTATATTATGGTAAAAATGGACGACTTGCCAAACGTAGTGCGTACGCCCCTCCTGCTTCCAACCTACTTCTGACGTGAGTGCAGCGCACGTCATTCGCACGCTTGTCGTAGTCGGCCGTACGTCGGATTAGGACGTACGTGGTAAGTACGTTTGACGCACGTTAGACTTGCGCCGTTCGCACAGAGCACCTACGTGTTCTACGTTCCATGCACGACTGAATTTTGCACGGACCACTTGCGTGACGCTCGTGAACCGCACGAGACACGTGCTCTGCAAGTAGGAAGCCCGTGCAACCTATCTACTACCGTTACTCCCCATGCCAGGCCCTGCGTCCTTCCTTTGCAGTAGCAGTACGTTTTCAAAACATGTACGGGCAGTTGTGACTAAGCCTTAAGGCAATGATTGGATCACATCGCGGTGCCGATAAGGGACGATTATGTGATAACAACAGCTGATTATGATTCTGCCACAAGATGGCAGTATAACACTATGGCGTGATTTGTTCTCTTCTGTTCTCCTCTACCTACTTTTCGAAACACAATATAAGTAAAAATCTTGCAAACTAACAAAACCCCCAAACCATGCACATTGTTAAATCGTGTCGTAAAAAGATTTACATGTAGTCACTGAAACCATGAATTATTTAAATATTCATTGACTAGGTTTTGTAAACAGAGTTACAACCACGCGGTAGATTAAAACATGTAACCGACTTCGGAGGTCAGTGACGTAACTATAATATAGCAATGGCATTGATAATACATATCTATACATAACTCCTCAAAAAAAGTTTGGAAATCTGACTTTGATCGATCATTTCTCCCGAGTCTTAGTGAATATTGATGTTTAATTGATACAACTGAAAAGATCATTTAATTCTCTTTAAAATGATACCATACATGATATGATTATCGTTCACATGGAGGTGCAGTGCCTTGAAATGTGGGGCAAGGTCAAAATTCAAAAGTTGCAAAATGACATTTTGACAATATTGAAAGTCACTGTTCTTTTTTAACGTGGTGATGAGTGAGTTTCCCAGTTGTTTCTTTTGTTTTCATGCATCTTAACATCAACATTAACATGGAATCAAACAAACCTCTGCACAAGCAAACACATAACAAACAAACAAACATGCATGCATGGGTATTTCACAGAACCAGTACATAAACCACAACAAAACATCAAAAATTAAGAGGCAGGGGCTTGATTTAAGGGATTTTCATCTTTATTGTCACATACAGAGATCTTTGATTTCATCAATTAACATGATCAAGGCTCAGTAACGGGTGGACGACCCAAGTGCTGGCACCACCGCCTGGCACCGCCTCCTCATGCTGCTGATGAGCTTCGTGATTCGTTGCTGTGGAACGGCATTCCATTCTTCAATCAGAATCTGACGCAGTCCTGCCAGTGTTGTTTTCATTGGTGACTCTCTGTTCCGTACAGATTGCCCGAGTTGATCCCAGATCTAGATGCTCGATGTGGTTTAGGTCTGCGCTGCATGCAGACCACTCCATTTTCGTGATATCCTCTCTCTCGAAAAAATTGCGGACCAGTCTCGCTCTGTGGGGTCTCGCGTTGTCGTCTTGCAGGATTGCGTCGTTCCCTATATTCCTTAAATACGGGACAGCTGTTGGTTTGAGGATCTCGTCTCTATACCTCTGAGCAGTGAGGTTTCCGTCAATGACAACAAGTTCTGTTTTCCTGCAGTCGAGATGCCTCCCCACACCACCACCACGGTAAAAAAAGAACATGTATATAAATGGGCCTGTGCTCGAATATCAGAAAACAGGAACAAATGCTACAGTCATTGATTAAAGCACTGGACAAGAAACTGTAGTAGATGTTGTTAATGCTAGAAAAAATAACTGTGTACCATGAAACGACCAAAAACACAATACTAACTTCAAACTAATAATTATCCAAACTCATGATGTTTAATCTTGAAATACCATCACAATCTTTAATTGTTATTCTCAATTAAGGGGTTCCGTCCATTGACGTATAGATCCGTGCATTCCTTCTTTTAGTTAAAAACCATTTTGGGATGCTCTAAAATGCAAGTTTTATAGACAGATTTTTGAAAAATTCCCTGATGTAGGAGGGGGATACTCCCTCCCACCCCTGCTCGGTCTCTTCGCTCAGTGGTGTATCTAGGGGGCAGGGGGCACGTGCCCCGGGCAGCACTTGGAGGGGACGCAAAAAACGCAAAGTAGAGAAAGAAAAATATTGGGAAATTAAGAAAAATCATAATCTTTTATGGATCACGCGCCCCCAATCCGCAGGGTAAATGCGCTAGAAATCTCGTTTTGAAGGTTTGAATTGCGAATATTTTCCAAAGCTCGGTCGCTTTTCTCCCTCGCAAAATTATTTTCCTTCAGGATCTCGTAATTTCGCTCCTCCAGTATATAGTTCTTAAATAGCTTAAAGGGTTAAAAAAGTTTGAAAAAATAAAGATGTAATTGCTTTGCTATTAATGTAAGTTTCATATGACTCCTGCTAAATATTTAAAACAGTGTTTAAAACAGCAACAGGTTCAACTTTTGAAAGAAATCTCATCTTCAGGTTACCTTGATGAATTTGTCGACTCTTTCTCAAGCTTATAGGGTTTTCGTTAATTCTGCTCCCGATTGCAGAAGTGAGTGAATAGAAAACTGTTTATCAATGTATAAAATTCGAGCTTCTCTACCGCTCAACTGCGTTGGTCAAATGCAAAATTTCCTGGGTAAAATGCACAAGAAAATGCGTTTTTTAGGGTTAAAAATTGACAAATTTGCCGCTTGGTCTCTTTTCTCCCTCGCTTGTACAATAACGTAGATAGGTTTGTGCACTCGGGGGTGGGGGCAAAACTTTATTGTTTTCCCCGGGCTCCATAATCCCTAGATACGCCTCTGGCTTCGCACCCTCGCAAGTGAAATGTAGAAGTGAGTGAATAGAAAACCGTTTATCAATGTATAAAATTCGAGCTTCTCTACCGCTCAACTGCGTTGGTCAAATGCAAAATTTCCTTTTTAGGGTTAAAAATTGACAAATTTGCCGCTTGGTCGCCTTTCTCCCTCGCTTGTACAATAACGTAGATAGGTTTGTGCACTCGGGGGTGGGGGCAAAACTTTATTGTTTGCCCCGGGCGCCATAATCCCTAGATATGTCATATCCATCTGCCTGCACAGTGTACTGGGGGCGCACACCTGTAATTATTTTCTCATAGACTCATGTGTTAAAAATGAGAAGTGAAAAAACCCATGACAAATAAGCATGATAAGTGCTAGCCATGGCTTCGTTCAATAAAGATATTGATAATAAAAACCTGTCCCGAAATAGTCACCCCATTTTACAAATGAGATTTGACCTCTTGAAGTTACTTAGACCATCCATGTCATTCACAAAAGCTTGTCAGTCCTAACGAAGCCGCCGGGTTTGGCCCCCAGAACCCCCCCCCCCCCCCCCCCTAAAAAAAAACGACCCCAAGTCGGGTCAGTTTCAACCCATCTAACATAATTATGCGCCAAACTTTGTTAGAAGGAAGGTGTATGACCTCATGTATAATCTTTTATATTGTTCGCGGATAAAAATATTTTCTTTTCGCATCGAGATCCTCACCAGCTAGTACAAACAGCAAACACTGAGTTAAAAAATGTAGCTAATTGGATTAGATAAAATTATAGACTTTCGTTGAATCTTGACAAAACCAATTTCATGCTTTTCAGCAACACATTATACAAATTACCGTTAACTGTTATCATGAACAACCATTTCATAAGCAAAGTCGAAACGGCCAGATTTCTAGGTGTCACGATCGATGATAAACTTTCATGGAAACCACATGTAAAAATTATCCAGAAATATTGGTACTCAATCAATAAACTAAAACACATTTTCCCTTGGAAGACCCTGAAATTATACGATTTATACTCCTACAATCTTGGAAATTTGATGCATCAACGTGAAAGGAGTGACCTACTGCAAATGTTTTTTTTTAAACAATGACATTCACAGATATCCAACCAGAAAGTCAAATCTCTTTCACCCCCACGTACAAAAAAGCTTGTTTTACAAAAAAAAGCTTCATATACACTGGACCGCAACTTTGGAACTCAGTTGACACGGCGTTGAAATGAACCCCAACATTTAACACATTTAATACATTTAAACGTGAAATATAAATTGTCCTTGTTGGACAGCTACAGAAATCAAGAGACGTAAATGTATTCTAGTACATTTAAAGCGAATGTATTAGACGGCCTTTTTCTTCCATCGTTCCTTCTATCTCTTTCTATTCCTCCACCTCTCCTTCTAGTTATCCCTGCCTCATTATTCCCCCGCCCCGTATTGCTTGTTCACAGCATTTTTTTTTGGTCTTGTTTGTGCTTCTCTCTTTACATTACCAAAACAAAAAAACTGACAGAATTCACACGGCCCCTAAATATTAGGGCAATTTTTTCCCCCTTAAGGTCCATGGACCAATTTTTGTCAGAAGGAAAAAGGTCTGGGTGTACATTCAAAAAATGTAAAAACTGACAAAAATTTCCAACGGAAAAGGGGTGTATAACAAGCCCCTGAAAAACACCAAAGTGCCCCTAAACCATGCTCTGGATGTAGAGAAAAAACTTTTTTCTGGCATTATAGAACCTTAATAATTACAAAGTGTCTCATTTTTAATAATTCAGGTCAAATTTACATAGCACAGTCTTGAGTATTGTAAGTTTCTTGGGGTGCAATTTGGTGTCAAATAATCGTTTCAATAATAAGTTATTAAATTGTGAAAATTGTATTGCTTTCTCAAAAGTAGTCAATTGATATTTGTCAGGGTTATGTAACTATATCCATTGTACATCTACACCTGTTTGACAGTACGTAAACAGAGCATCTTGCTAAGTATCAGGGATGGTATTTTGAGATCCATTTATCTCAAATAAAATCTGATATTTCAAGTCAGTGAGATAAAATACCCTTAAAAATCTTTTTTTAAATCGGTATTTTAAGAACCATTTTAGCGAGATTTTTAATTCATCTAAGATACGCCCATTTATGGTGCGATAACCAATATGAAATGTCGTTAGATTTAAAGGAGTACTCCGGCCTGAAAATAATATTAATCGAATGGATAGAGTAAAATTAAAAAAGCAAAACACTGAAAATTTCATCGAAATCCGATAAAAAATAACGAAGTTATTGAATTTTTAATTTTTGCATAATTTTGGGAAACAGTTCTATGCATGTCATCATGAATATGTAATGAGTGAGCTGATGATGTCACGTCCCCACTTTCCTTTTTTAACTGTATTATATGAAATCTTCATTATTTCATTTTTTCATACATGTCTATAAAAATATCTCAGTTGTAACAAAATAAGTAACAGCAATGATGAACTTACACATTAAATAAGGAGTGGGTCCTTTTAGTTATAGGCTTGGAGCAGAAAATTTGAATAATTGCAATTTCATATAATAAAATACAAAAGAAAAAGTGGGGATATGACATCATCAGCTCACTCACTGCATATTCATGATGACGTGCACATAACTGTTTTACCAAAATAATGCAAAACGTAAAATTCCATAACTTCATTATTTTTCATCCGATTTTGATGAAATTTTCAGTGATTTGTTTGTTTCATTTTATTCTATTTATTCAATTCATATTAATTTCAGGCCGGAGTACCCATTTAACTTTCATCACGCTCAACCATTAGAATTGCTCTCCGCTAGTCTCTGCAGCAAGATAGAAAGAGAGAGCGCGAATGCTTTATTTTACAATTTTCACTACTCTTGCCTCAAACCGCAAACGCGATTTTGCTAGGATATCCTTCAAAAGAACGGACTGAGGTAATTTTAGAGGTTTTAGGACACCATCACAAGTATCATTGCAAGTATGATATTAGTTGGCAAAGTCTCGAAGTAGAATTTGATAATCATGAGAATGTTGCTTGAGAAATATAGTCAATATTTAATATTTATTTTGATCGCACCATACTTGCCCGAAAATGTCACACTTTAATACCGTGCGTCTTATAGATAAAATAGCTCCTACCGTATTTTAAGTTCTATTTTATTTCCAGCATAAAATATTGGCCTAAGCGTTTTAGTAGACCAGCCAAGAAGATTTTTTTTACTTTGGACGGCATTTTTGGGTAATGCTCGGCGTTCATGCTTAAAGTCTTGCAAAAATACTGGCGAATAACGTACGGGCGGATGCCACGCGCATTTTTGCCTAAAAATGCTATTTTTGGCTCAAAATTTGAAAGAATGTCAAAAATCACGATTTTCATTTTTTTGACCTAATATGTAACACCTGATTAAGACTTTTCAAGTGATATCAAATTTATTTTGAGTTTCAAGTTATAAACCTGATTAATACACAATTGAAAGTAGGATATTACACACACATGTATGGCGTAATGAAACATAAAACTGTGATTTATTCAAAATAATAGGTTGTGAAAACTACCAATATTTCAACGTTTTTTACCCAACGTAAATTTGTCATTTTAAACGCCTTTTCTTGATTAAACATATCATGTATATTGTCATGTCATACACAGAAAAGAAATTATCCGATAAGGTAATGTATAACTCATTTTATGTTATCCCAAACAGAACGATGTGTTTTTACTGGATGCGCATTTTGACTGAAAAACACTATTTGAAGGTACATCTAGAGTGTGTAAGGCAATCATCCCATGTTTATTAGTATAGTCTATGGGCCAAAAACTGAAATGTCTCCACCCCCTTAGAAATAATCTTAAATGATTTTTGTTCCTGTTAGATGGGACCATTAACTATCAGAATATGCTTCTTTGCCCTAAAATAAGAGGTGGGCGTGGCCACAAGGACTATTACCATGGCAACGGATCAAACGTAGTAGAATTTAAGAAAATGTCATGTATTCGTGATTAAGAAAGGACAAAAACACATAACATTTTAAAGTAATGTATTTTCACTTGATAAAAACTCAAACAAAGGTGTCCATCATGTTTGAAAATGGCTGTTGCTATGGAAACAGTAAGACAAAAAAACCCCAACATATTTGAGCAAAAAAAACCCCACGATGCTACCGAAAAAAGTAAATATTAATACATTTGTATTGTACATGATTATCTTCTCTTTTACACGACACTCACTTATCAAAATTTGCTTAAGTAAAGGGATGATGGAGGAGACCACTAAATGTGTAGGCCGTTACCATGGTAACAAATAAATTTATTGCATTTCTAATGAAATACAGCACTATATTTGTTTTCAACATGAAATAATGGTAAACATCTAATTATTGTTACCGCCTGTTTGATTATATTCACAAATTTAGTTTGGAATATAGTTTGGAATTTGATTTATAAAAAAAAATCTGTTGCCATGGAAACAGAATTAATGAAGATGACATCTTTCAACTAAAGAAGGGAATGTAACTAACCAATATAAAATATATAGCAATTAGATTAACAAACACCGTCAGCGATTAGAATCTGCTCGTTGGTTGTGAATGTGACCACTATCATAATAGCTGTTACCAAAATTTGGTAGCTAATACAAAAAGTGGTGTTGTCTTTCTACAAGAATTTCTGTTTACTTGATTCCAATCTAGATCCAGAAGATTTGTGTTCGCTATTAAATGGGTGATACCAAAATTTTCACATTGAACATGATGACAAGACCTGCTACTTGATTCATTGCAAATTTTATTTATAAACAGTGCGCGTATCAGGAAAAATTATACCCAACTTAATTAGCTTCTAAATTAAAAAGTTATAATCTCTATGAGCTTGAAATTTATTTCATAGTAAAGAACAACTTATATTCTGTGCAATGATACCTTATATTCATAACTTTGCTGCCACGGATGACTCAGCAGCAGGCTTTTCAAACAGTATTGTCAAACTCCTCTTGTACCAAGTTTGGGCTGAAGTAGCGAGTGTGGGTCAAACCAACTATGCATTAGCTACTTCAGTTGGAAAACAATTGCTGAGTTATTTCAATTGATTTTGTGCATTTGAATAGAAGTGGTGTTAAAGTCAACCCAAACTCAAGAAAGGGTTCATTACAAGCTAAATTTCAGATTTTTTTTTTTTGGCCATTTGATAACGCAATGTTGGCTTCATCTGCATCCCTTTTTTCAGGAAAGCCTTTTTACTGAGTCATTAAAAATGGACACTGTTAATTCTCAACGTGTATCCTTCCTTTTCTTCTTTTAGTCTTTGAGGTCAGTAAACCTTTCAGTCCATGTGTTATTCGCAAAAGCACCGTGTGCACCGTATGCAGGTGGAATGGTGCTATTGACGAATGAGCAGACAGTTTTTAGTTATCACGGGACAAGAAGATAGAAGGCTATTGAAATAAATTAAATATTATCATGTGGATTGAAACAAGGTCATATGGAAGCTTAGATTACTTTAAACAATGAAGCATTGAAGCACAAAGGAGAATTTAACTTTTTACAAAATATTTTAGACTAAAATAGCAACATTCGTTGCATCAGCGTCAGCCCACACTTGGAACAAGAAGATTTTGATTGTTTGACTCTTTAAAAAAAAAATGGTGCTCAGTCATCCATGACAACAAGGTCATATGGAAGCTTAGATTACTTTAAACAATGAAGCATTGAAGCACAAAGGAGAATTTAACTTTTTACAAAATATTTTAGACTAAAATAGCAACATTCGTTGCATCAGCGTCAGCCCACACTTGGAACAAGAAGATTTTGATTGTTTGACTTTTTTTTTAAAACCCTGGTGCTCAGTCATCCATGACAACAAGGTCATATGGAAGCTTACATCACTTTAAACAATGAAGCATTGAAGCACAAAGGAGAATTTAACTTTTTACAAAATATTTTAGACTAAAATAGCAACATTCGTTGCATCAGCGTCAGCCCACACTTGGAACAAGAAGATTTTGGTTGTTTGACTCTTTTTAAAAAACACTGGTGCTCAGTCATCCATGACAACAAGGTCATATGGAAGCTTACATCACTTTAAACAATGAAGCATTGAAGCACAAAGGAGAATTTAACTTTTTACAAAATATTTTAAACTAAAGTAGCAACATTCCTTGCATCAGCGTCAGCCCACACTTGGAACAAGGAGATTTTGATTGTTTGGCTCTTTTTAAAAACCATGGTGCTCAGTCATCCACGGCAGAAATATCATGAATGAGGTACTACTAGACAGACAATAAGCTATTCTTCACCATGAAGTAAATTTTAAAGTCACATCGATTACAACATTTTAATTAGAAGCTATCAGAGTTGTGTATACTATTTTTGATAAGCACTTTATTTATGTATCCATTTATGTACTTATTTGAACTTATTCATACAGGATAAAAGCATGATCAGTATAAAACTGTTTTGCATCATGTTCCTGATGCAACAGGAATAAACAATAAGGTACAGCATAAATTGGTAACAATTTATAAGAAAAAAAAGTAATATAGTTACATAATAAAAATATAAGTTATAAAATAATAAGTAAAAACAACAATAATAAACGGCTATGAATATTTCAAAACTAACAAATTGAGTATATTATGTTAAGTGGAATGTGGATAACATCCATGTACTACAGGATTACAAACAAAAAAAACATGACCCGTAACTTTTGGCGGAGCTTTTTTAAATTATCCCTGATTGACATCTAGGACTTCAGCCCCCTATTTTAGCCTTTCCTTTTTTCTTTCGTTTTTTCGCTTATCTCTCTTTCACATCGAGACTCCCCCCACTTTGGAAAATCCTGGATCCGCCGGTGACATCAGATTCTTATGAAGAGGAAAAAAGTCCTAGTGGGGTTCAAAGTACAATGTCATCATGAAAGACTGGATAGACTCGTGGGCGTCGCTAGGCCTTTCTGAGTTGGAGGTGGGGGGGGGGGAGGGGGGGGGGGTGTCGAGATCACTAATTTACCGACAAACCTGAGTCTGTGTCCCACCGATACCCGATAAACCTTTGTTTGTGAATGGCAACATTATTTTTTTTTTTGTGGGGGAGGGGCATGTGCAGAAGCAATTAACTGAAAAATTTGTTCTCAACCCATATCAACCGTGAGTCTATTTTCATTTAATGATGAATAATAATACAAAACATTTATATTGCGCTGAATACATATGTTTCTAAGCGGCGAAGTAGTATTATTACCCTGGCTTTAGCCCAGGTGCCCTATAAGGCGGTGAAAGCAGTCAAGGAATAAATTTCTACCATGTATCCATTTACTACACCTGGGTGGAGAGTGGCGAATGTAGATGAATGTCTTGCCAAAAGACATTCGTGCCATGGCGGGATTCGAACAGTGAACCATGAGATCCACCATGAGATCCACAGTCCGGTGACGTAATCACTAGACCCCACGACACCTCTATTTGATAAATCTAATTCGAATATTTTTTTTTCCTTGCCAATATCTATTTAAAGCACCACCTACAATCACTTGTTCTACATCAAATGAGTGTTAATTTCATATTCGCGAGCGAGCCCCTTTTCTAATGTTCGATTTTAATAATTATATTTAAGGGAATGTTATGTTTTGGCCGGGCCGAGCGAGTGTAGTGTAAAACAGTCCTACAACTGTTCTTGTCATCCTTTATGAATATGTTAAAATAAATAAATAAATAAATAAATAAATAAATATTAAATAAAATTTGTATAAATACAATATAAATTTGTTTAACTTTGTGATTAGACGTCATAGAGTTGATCTGCATGGATTTTTCAGTGTAACATTCACAGTAAATCTTTGTTACATCTGATTTTCATTTCTTACTCCGTTGTCTTTCATGAGTAAGCCTTTACATTTCATGCACAGGCGTAGCCAGGATTTTTCAATAGGGGGGGCCACAGGGGTGTCGATCAGTGTTCATGATCGGGGGGGGGGGGGGTTGACCGGCAAGGGAGCGAAGCCAGTGGCGTATCTAGGGATTATGGCACCCGGGGCAAAAATGATGATTTTTAGTGCATTAACAGGCCATCACCCCACCTCATATTTTGGGGGGATATATACCCCTACCGCCCCCTACCGAGATCGACACCCACTGGAGGGGGGCCAGACGTGAAGGATCCAACCGCACAGCCAGGATGTCATTTTAGGGGGCGGTTGTGAGCACGCGAAAAGTGCGAAATTGGTGCGTGCTCCCCAGGGGGTGGGTGCAGGGAGGGGGAAGTTTCCCCCCTCCCGTGCGAAGCGCGAAAGCTCTGACGTTTTATATCAAATTTGAGAGAAAGCTCGTAGCACCCTTTTTTAAGGGAAAATGTATTTCGAGGTCAGGACTGATTTACAGTTATTTGGGCGTAATACTGCACTGCAACATGGATGGGTGCAGGGAGGGGGGGGGGGGGGTCCCCTTCTCATTGAAAGAAATTGGCAGCATAAACGGAATTTTCTTGGCAAGGGCCGGGGCGGGCACAATCGTATTTAAGGGAATGTTAATTTTGATTAGGTGAGCGAGCGTAGCGACCGATCAAACTTTGTTGACACTTTTGATAATAATGTATAGCATAAACAGGATCCTCTTTCCACGAAGTGGGGAGGGGGGGGGGGCAAATCGTATTTAAGGGAATGCAAATTTTATTTAATACAATAATTGGTAGCATAAACGGGATCTTCTTTCTCCGAAGCGGGGCGGGCACAAGATATTTTATAAAACAAATGACTCCTTTTAGGGGCCAAAAGGGCACTTAATGGAAGGAAAACGCCATGTATCAGAATGAAAGGGGCAATAATATTGAGGATAAATATGGCACTCAACAGAGATGAAAAGGAGCACCTATTAGAAGGAAAGGATCACTTTATTGAAAAAAAAAATGAATAGGGGTACTTGTCTAAGTAAAACAGGTAACTCTCAGAATAGGGGAATAACAGATGAAGGGGTACTTATCAGCTTATGAGAATGCAAAAAAAAAATGTTGTTGCAAAGGAAAAAAAAGCACTTATCGAAGGAAAAGGGGCACGTATCAGATTTGAATAGGGGTTTTATAAAAAAGGAACGTATATTTACAAAAGGGACATTTTTAGAGGTGAAAAGAGAACATTTGTTAATAATAAGATAAATATATATAGCTACTATATTAGTTATTCTGCTGTGCTGTGATGTAATGTAACCGAACTCCCAACAATTCTACTGAATAAGGGGATATTTTTAAGATGAGAAACTGTTCACGCCCAGAACGTACCACTTTTGCATGTCTCCGACTGTCAGATGTACAACATTGTTTAGAACATGGAACCATTAGCAGGGATTTTTCATGTAAAGGGAAGAGATAGCTAAGCGGTATTGAGATTCCCAAACATGGGCGTCGATCCCGGGCGGGTGGGGGGGGGGGGGGGAGGGCTGGGGGTTATATATTCCCCCTGAAATTTGAGGTGGGGGATGGCCTGTATAATCCCCCAATATTTTTGGATGTGAGAATTACGATACATCAACTTAAAACTACTAATTTATCCAAATTCATTATTTAACAACATTTAATCATACAGAAAACCATTTCGGGATGCTCTAAATGCAAGTTTTATAGACAGATATTTGAAAAATTCCCTGGTGTGGGAGGGGATACCCCCCCCCCCCCCTGCACCTTCCTCTCGCCGGTCATCCCCCAATCATGAACACAGATCCACACCCCTGTTCCCAAGGAAAGTTATAATAAATGACCTTAAATTAAATTCCCTGTATACAACTAAGGATTTATTTTGTAATATATACTATCTATTACAAGATAAAAATCATCTCTGTCTTTCATTATGAAAATATAAAATCATATCCCATCAAAGATTAAATGTGCTGACTGTGTGGTAATTTTTTTTTGCACAGATTGGCACATTCATTGACTTGCATATGTACATTACTCCACTAAAGTCCTGGTTGTTTTACTGTGTTTACATAATACAATACACAATATCATACACAACCCTCTTAATACTTAAGTCTGCTCTTCCCAAGAGTACAATTCCATTATCTCTATATGGATACATGACACATCATCACTGAATATTGTTGTTTATTTCTCTCACTTTCTGATATGATGTTCCACCTCCTGGAAATTGACCCATTGCATTCACATGACTTTATATATATATTTTTTTAAGGAAAATCCTATGTGGACCGCACAGTGAATTTATAATCAACCATAATGATATGTAATAATGTTATAATGTTCATATAACATATATAATTTTTCCAGTTGTAGTTAACGATAACTTATATTATAAAAATGAAATAAAGTTTGGCTTTTTCACGACAAATTAAAAGAAAAACCGAGATATCAAAGAATTTTTCAACCATTGATTTAGTATGCAATATAGCAAATTGTAACTTAAAATTTTGGGGTAAATATGATTCAGCATTATTTAAATAATTACAAGTATAATGTTAAAAACTGATGATTAATCCTTGAATAATTCTGCATAATGATTATAATCATTTCATTTGTAGAATTTAATTGATTATTTATTCATTTATTTTTTGAACTTGATGTATTAGTGTACTTTGTTGCTCTGATAATAAGCTTCACATTAGCATCAACCATAGCATGTTAAAAGAGAGGGGTTTTATCATCCATAAGTTCTGTGTCTCCGACAGTAAAGGCCCGATCAGACTTAACCACTTGCACTACAATAAAATAGTTGGACACTGCCAGGGGCAGATTTGGGAGTGCAATTCGGTTATAGGGAACTGCTCTGTGACCGGCCCATCCATTCAACAACGTACATGTAGTCAAGTTTTCTTACATATTCAATATGATTTTGATACATTATCAATATACCTTGGCAAGACCGACTTCCGAGTGGTCGACCAAATGATGAAAGCCATGCAGAAGTAATTTTGATGGGGTGGGTGCCATATAGCTCAAAATAAGCTTTACGGCTTTTAAAGTTTGTGAGCGAGCAACAATTTTGACACTGTTTAGTCAAAACACTTTTTTCTAACATCTAGAAAGATTTGAATTGAAAGCTCAGAATATATATATATTAAGAATGGACATTTGCTTGCAATTAGGAATGTGTGGTAATTTTCAAATTCCAATAGTTTCGTGATGTGTAACTCATTATTAACCTTGACAACGTCCATGAGGAAGACATCCGCAACCAACTTTAAAGGCCAAGTTCACCCCCAAAATTGAGTTAATTCAATAAAATTAAATTAAACAAAAAAATGTTAAAACATTAATGTTAATGTTTTGCATTGTTTCATGAAACGATGATATGCATAACATTGGCTTTATGCAAATTATTGAGCTGTTAATGCCATAAGGTCACTTTTCCTTTTGTATATTTCATTACATGAAATTTCAAATGTTTCAGTTTTCTTCTCCAAGAATGTAAAACAAAGTTTGACTCCTCGTAGAATGTGTACGATCATCATTATTGTAACTTATTGTGATACAATGAAGAGAATCTTTATAAACATCTATGAAAAGATGAAATATTTGAAATTTCATATAATAAAATACAAAACGAAATGTGAGCTCATGACATCACCGGATCACTAATTTGCATACAGCCCATGTTAAGCATATCACTGCCTTACGAAACAATGCAAAACTTCAAAATGCCGTAAATCTCTTATTTTTATCCGATTTTGATATTTTTTACTGTTTCGTTTATTTAATTTAACTCTACTGATTCAACTAAACTCATTATTTGGGTGGACTTGGCCTTTAAGACAAACAAGCTGATTCTGATAGCTACGGTGAAAAATAATAAGATTCATTTGATATTGTTCAAATTCAGTTTGTTTAACATTTTATTTTGTATTGGTAGGTCACATTTCTTTCTTTGAAAGATTTCATCTTCATTAACATTCTGTTTCCATGGCAATAGTTTTTATAAATCAAATTTAGCTCTACTCCAATTAAAATTTTTAATATAATCAAACAGACGGCAAAATTTATTAGATGTTTACCATTATTTCATGTTGAAAACAACCATATTATTTTGTTAGAAATACAACACAATAATATATTTGTTACCATGGTAACGGCCTACACATGTCGTAGTCACATCTATCACCCATTTACTAAAAAGGTATAAGTGAGTGTCCTGTAAAAGAGAAAATAATAATGGTCAATATCAATACTTACCTCTTTTGAAGGTAGCATCAAGGGATTTTGCTCAAATATCATTCTTGTTCTTACTGTTTCCATGGAAACAGCCATTTTCAAACACGACGGACACTTTTTATAACTCTTATTTGGGTTTTAATCAAGTGAGAAACTCTTGATACATTACTTTAGAATGTTACAATGTGTTTTTGTACTTTCTTAATCACGAATACATGACAATTTCTTAAATCCTATTGTTTTTGATCCGTTGCCATGGTAATAGCCCTTGTGGTCACGCCCACCTTTTAATTTAGGGCAAAGAAGCACATTTTGAGAGTTAATGGTCCCATCTAACAGGAAAAAAACTCATTTAAGATTATTTCTAAGGAGGTGGGGACACTTCAGTTTTTGGCCCATAGACTATACTGATAATACATGGGATAACTGCCTTTGTACATGCACACTCTAGCTGTACCTGCAAACAGAGTTTTTCAGTGAAATGCGCATCCAGTAAAAATACATCGTTCCATTTGGGATAACATAAAATGAGTAATCTATCACCTTATCGGATGATTTCTTTTCTGTGTGTGACATGACAATATACATGATATGTTAAATCAAGAAAAAGTGTTTAAAATGACAAATTACGTTGGGTAAAAAACTTTGATATATTGGTAGTTTTAGTAACCTATTATTTTGAGTAAATCACAGTTTTATGTTTCATTATGCCATACATGTGTGTGTAATATCCAACTTTCAATTGTATATTAATAGGGTTTATAACTTGAAACTCAAAATAAATCTGATATCACTTGAAAAGTCTTAATCGGATATTACATATTAGGTCAAAAAAATGAAAATCGTGCTATTTGACATTCTTTCAAATTTTGAGCCAAAAATGGCATTTTTAGGCAAAAATGCTCGTGGCATCCGCCCGTACGTTATTCGTCAGTATTTTTGCAAGACTTTCAGCATGGATGCCGAGTATTACCCCAAAATGCCGTCGAATCTTTTTGGATGTTTGGCTGGTCTACTATTTAGAGCTGCGAATATCATGCGTACTACTTTATATGCACGCGAAGAGGGATGAGAAGAGATAAAATATGATATAAAATTAGAGATAAAATGGTACTCAGAATACTTCCCCTGGGCTATGAGGCTGCCATGCTGAAATCTACCATTCATGTGTTAATCATAAAAATACCTTGCAAATCTCATATGTAAAATGGAGTGACTATTTCGTCAGGCTCCCATGCATACTATTAGGGATGATCCCAGTAGACCGACAACACATGAGAAATAAATGACTAATCATAAAACAGCCTACCAAGTTACTAATGCACACATTTCCACCTTAATGAAATTTTAACCTGCAATTTACTATCATTTGTATGAATGATTTTTAGCCAACAAGTTAAATCGGCGTATATCATGGTTTTCGCAAAAGTTCAATTTTACAACAATATCTCATGGTTTGTGTAAAACTACCCGGATTACCGTGCAATATTATACAGATTCTGCCTGTAAAGCCGTAAAGGGCATAATCTTGATATTGTCCCTTCAAATACTGCACCAGGGAGGAGAGGGAGAGAGTTGGGAGGGGGAGCTAGGAGAGATGTTTGTATTTTTGTCCAAGTTATTTGCTGTGAAATTTCTATTAATATTTATGCTATGGGATCGAGGTGGGGTTGGTCCAAACATGTTCCCTCATATTAAGCTCTATAATGACACTGGCATATCTGACGGGAATGTCGAGAAAAGTATTAAAAAATAATAAAATGCTATCTTTATTTTTCTAAATCAGAATATTTCATTTGATATCATGATTTATTTCAGTTATAGGGATTATAGGCCTATAATGTAAATTTATTGGCCCTATTCTGTTAAAAGTCAACTTTATTAAATATATAGATTATAAAGATTAACTTTGGTGTATTCAAGATTCTCTATTATTTTCATTGGTGGCGTATCTAGGAATGCACGTGCCCCTACGTGCCAGCCAAAACCAAATCTGACATATCCTAGTTACACATCGAATGAAAGGAAATGTGTGCCCCCCCCCCCCCCCCCCCCCCCCCCCCCGGCAGAGAAGGAACATGAAAAATGTGATAACTTTTTTTTCCCTTGCTTGTCCGAAAATTCAGAATAGAAGGCATCTGATGATTTTTTTTGTTCGTCACACGTGAGCCCCCCCCCCCTGCATTCCTGGATACGCCACCAATATAAATAACTTAAGGTAAGTTATTTGTAATATTCTGCTGTATCAGTTTGAGTCCACAGGCGAAGAAAACTGTATAGGGGCTTGCTTCAAAGCCCTCACCAGCGCATTAGGGCCTAATGGCTACCAGTTGTACGGAAAGGGAAAAAACGGCACCGTAATGTGAATTGAATTAACTAGTGACCAACAATGGCTGTGTACGCGGAATTCATCTGCGCAAACACCAATGAAATTTAAAAGTTTAGAATACCACCACGGGTCTGATAATTTTGACTAATCATATAGTTCGTTTATTTCCGCCATATTTTAGCAACAACGGGCAAACACGAAACTACAGGGGTACGGTAGGTCTACTTAACAGAACATCTTATGATAAGGGTCTACAATGCAAGATAACTTTCTTGAATTGGGTCTAAAAGTAAAGACTATCTCGCCAAAATAACCATATCCGCCAATGGAACAAAATCTGCCGTACATGAAGTAGTCCACTACTCTCTATCCCTAGCTATGACCGTACGTAGGTGCGGGCCGCTCATACATTATATCAGCTAAATACAAATGGACACACAAATTACGCACATACGGACACAGAGCCTGAGAGCCGGGGAGGGTGAATTTGTGGTAAAGTGTGAATTCGTGGGGATGTCCATATCAGCGCGCGCGCACTCATGCATTCGAAAAAAAGGTGAAAGATTGACCATAACTGGTCTATATATGACGCGGCGGATATGTTTCTAGCGGGAACGATATCCGCCAATCTGAACGATCTCTGCCGTCGGATATGTGTTCTCGTTATAAAATACGCCACCATCACACGATCTGCCGCCACACCGCGGTGCACCGGTGCACCGGTCAGATTATTACGTATTGGATGAACATATTCAAAGAATTAGATGTGCCGTGTGCTTCTGACATAAGTACCCATCCAGAGAGACAAGCGATTTGGCCATTATGGGAAAAATGGGAAAAATTACATAACAATTCAGAAGCAAAATAGTAGGCAATATAAATAACTCATTTAGTTTTCGGAAAGATAGCATGAAAAAAGAAGACAATGAGAAAAGAAAAAGAAAGAAATGTAACGAGAGGTTTTTGGTCCATTATGGTCATATTTTATGTTATTTACCGGTTATCCTTACTTTTCCGCTACGGAGAGAGACATAATTATGATGAGAGAACGAAAACGAAAGAGAGAGAGAGAGTGTGTATGTGTGGGGGGGGGGGGGCCTTGTTGTGTGAAAGAAAGAGAGAGAGAGAGAGGGAAGGGGAGGGCTTCCACATTATCATAATTTCCTTGTTTCGAAATTAGATACATCACGAGTCCGAGTCAAATATTGACAAATATTTTTAAAGTGCGTCTCATAAGCTCAGGAGACCAATATTATTACCACCTATTACTCTAAAGATTGGTTGATATTTTATTTGGAGGAAACAACACTTTAACCCCTCTTTGTACACATAGCTTTCACATCACATAGTGATGTTTATAATGGCCATATATTGAAAGACGATCATGGAACGACTTGACTGCCCCCCCAAAGTTCCTCAGCATGGTCATCCATCCAACTATATGAAGATCAACGCGGCCAAGTCAGATTAAACAGCGACCTCTCTGAACCCTTCCCCATCGTCAACGGCGTGAAACAGGGTTGCGTCCTGGCACCGACCCTGTTCAGTATCTTCTTCAGCATGATGCTCAAGCAGGCCACAGAAGACCTCGACGATGACGAGGTCGTGTATATCCGCTACCGCCTTGATGGCAGTATGTTCAATCTCAGGAGACTGCAGGCCCACACAAAGACACTTGAGCAGCTGATCCGTGACCTTCTCTTTGCCGACGACGCTGCCCTCGCCGCCCACACTGAAAGAGCCCTGCATCGCCTAACATCCTGCTTTGCAGCGGCTGCGCAGCTCTTTGGACTCGTCAGTTTGAAGAAGACGGAATTCCTCCACCAGCCTGCACCCCGGAAGGAGTACCGCCCCCCCCCCCCAACATCACATCACCATTGTGGATCAGCGGATAAGTCCCCGGACTGTGAACCACGAGGTCCGGGGTTCGAATCTCACCGCAGCACTAGCGT
Source organism: Heliocidaris erythrogramma (assembly GCA_025617745.1). Taxonomy (NCBI): domain Eukaryota; kingdom Metazoa; phylum Echinodermata; class Echinoidea; order Camarodonta; family Echinometridae; genus Heliocidaris; species Heliocidaris erythrogramma. The sequence goes on from CM046853.1 coordinate 57,209,641, forward strand.
CCTTTTGCAAGACGTTAATCTACATTTGCCACTCTCCACCCAGGTGTTAAATGGGTACCCGGTAGGATGGTGAAAGTTAATGTCGTTTGCTTAGCACGTGAGCGTCACTGTACTGCCCATTGCTGGAATGCTCCCCAGGGAGTGGAGAATGTGCATACATTGTGTGCGGGCGTGCCAGAATCTAATGACCGGGGTAATGATATATATCTAGCGCTTTGGGCCAGTTTGGGAAAGGCGCTTTATAAATGCCATGTATTATTATTATTATTATTATTATTGGCGAGACTGAGTTGAAAGCAGTTCACCAGTTTACCTACCTGGGGTGCACCATCACATCAATGCCAAGATCGACAGGGAAGTAGACAACAGACTGGCCAAGGCAAACAGCCCTTTTGGCAGACTCTACAACAGAGTCTGGAACAACAAGCACATGAAGCAGGGCACCAAGATCAGCGTCTATAGAGCCGTTGTACTCCCCACCCTGATGTACGGCTCTGAGTCATGGGTAACATACCGTCACAACCAACGACTCCTTGAGCGTTTCCACCAGCGCTGTCTTCGCACCATCCTCAACATACATAGGAGCGAACGTCACAAACGTTGAGGTTCTCGGCCAGGCGGAGATCACCAGCATTGAGGCCATGTTGCTGAAGTCACAGCTATGATGGGCGGGGCACGTCTCCAGAATGGAGGACCACCGCCTGCCCTGTACGGTGAACTCTCCACTGGTCACCGTGACAGAGGGGCACCGAAGACGCCTGCCACATTGACCACTGCCAGCACTTACAAATGACCGGCAGGCCTGGCGCCACACCGTTCACCAGGCAGTCTCTTCATTTGAGGACTCCCGCAGGGCCAACCTGAGGGAGACACGCTGCAGGTGGAACACTGATAGCAGAAAGTGGTAAAAATTACGTGATATTTTCGTCGTGGTTTTCGTCTTTTTTACGTCCTGTAATTACGTCAATAAGACGACAACTTGCACCAACCCAAGACGTCAAGAGGACGTCTTATTTTGACGTCATCTGTACACTGTAAAAACTGAAGTGCTGTATATAGCACTTTTTGAGGGCATGCATAGGGACTGCACTCAGAGTACTATTGAATGCACACAGCGTGCTATTTCAGCACCTTCACGGGAGCTGGACCGGCTCCTTAAACTGCTAAACATTCTTAAAAAAATGAATTGGACGAGCTTCGAACCAGGATCCGCTGATCGAGAATTACTGGCATTACCGCTAGACTAACTCACATTGTACGATTTAGAGCAGATCATATTGTTACATATTGAATTTACGACACCACATAGTTCATGTTATCTACTTGACTCCCATGACTAAACTGGATTGCAAGAAGCATTCGTTAGTCCATCGGTAACGTCAGCGCCTCTCAATCAGCGCAACCTGGTTCGAGGCTCGCCACGGTCACATTTTTTTTTGCTGGTAAATTAGCACACTACAAGTGCTATAAACAGCATTTCAGGTGCAGTCACTAAACATGCCCCTAAAAGTAGCACTTTAGTTTTTACAGTGTACAAGACGTAGAGATGACTTCAAAATAAGACGTCCTCTTGACGTCTTGCGTTGGTGCAAGTTGTCGTCTTATTTTGACGTCATCTGTACACTGTAAAAACTGAAGTGCTGTATATAGCACTTTTTGAGGGCATGCATAGGGACTGCACTCAGAGTACTATTGAATGCACACAGCGTGCTATTTCAGCACCTTCACGGGAGCTGGACCGGCTCCTTAAACTGCTAAACATTCTTTAAAAAATGATTTGGACGAGCTTCGAACCAGGATCCGCTGATCGAGAATTACTGGCATTACCGCTAGACTAACTCACATTGTACGATTTAGAGCAGATCATATTGTTACATATTGAATTTACGACACCACATAGTTCATGTTATCTACTTGACTCCCATGACTAAACTGGATTGCAAGAAGCATTCGTTAGTCCATCGGTAACGTCAGCGCCTCTCAATCAGCGCAACCTGGTTCGAGGCTCGCCACGGTCACATTTTTTTTTGCTGGTAAATTAGCACACTACAAGTGCTATAAACAGCATTTCAGGTGCAGTCACTAAACATGCCCCTAAAAGTAGCACTTTAGTTTTTACAGTGTACAAGACGTAGAGATGACTTCAAAATAAGACGTCCTCTTGACGTCTTGCGTTGGGGCAAGTTGTCGTCTTATTGACGTAATTACAGGACGTAAAAAAGACGAAAACCGCGACGTAAATATCACGTCATTTTTAACACTTTCTGCTATCAGGGAAGAGGAATGAAGACGTAGAGATGACGTCAAAATAACACGTCCTCTTGACGTCTTGCGTTGGTGCAAGTTGTCGTCTTATTGACGTAATTACAGGACGTAAAAAAGACGAAAACCACGACGTAAATATCACGTCATTTTTTAACACTTTCTGCTATCAGGGAAGGACCTGGTAGCCTCGGTAGCAGTACTAGACCAGACCTTTGATTGCAGTCGCTGTGGCCTGACTTGCCTGTCGCGCATCGGCCTTGTCAGCCACCAGCGTGCCTGCAATCGACGTGGACAGCCCCCTTCATAGATCTTCGTTCGCGAAGCTAAGCCAAGAAGAAGATTGAAAGACATTATAAGTAGAGTCGTAAAATTATATAGGATTTCAGGAGGGCGTAACCTCATCATTCTTCATACTTCTTATTCTGCACTTTAGATTAATAAGATAAAGTCTCTTTTTCACCCATATACTGTGTTCCATTAAAATGCTCAAAGTGTCTTCAAGATAGAACAATGGAGATCAATATGGAGATCCTTGTCAGCCACCAGCGTGCCTGCAATCGACGTGGACAGCCCCTTCAAAGATCTTCGTTCGCGAAGCTAAGCCAAGAAGAAGATTGAAAGACATTACACGTGCCACTCCTTTTCCAGTTTATTTTCCATGAAATATGATGCACATTAAAATAAGGACTGGAACTTTGATATATGAATGCGTGATTAACAACATATATTGTTCAAAATAATATATAATTTTAAAAGGTTATTGGCAAATATCCCTTTCATCAACTTCAAAGAATATGAAACAAATTGTTCATTAATTTGTCCTCCAGGAACATGCAGAGTTCGTCTCCATGATGAATGGTTTCCGAGGCAACACATCAGAGGCGGCAAAAGGCTCCTCTTTCGACCAATCAAGCAATGTTGGCGCAACACCCCGCAAAAGTGTTGATTGGAGCACCAACGGTTATGTAACTCCTGTCAAGAACCAGGTAGACTCCATAATTGCAAATCACACGATGTCAATAAATTGACAGTTCGGATGGTAATTAGGCATATAGTTTCTCATTTAAGGGCCACAATTGAGGTAATCATGTTTCAATTTTTAATTTCGTTTTATTATCATATTGCACAAATTAATATGAAAGTACAACAAAAGATAATCAAACATAATTATGTTTGAAGATGCCTTGAAGGCAACACCTTAATTAATCTTTATCCAAGATTATGTTGCATGGTTAAAGGGAATGTTTGTATCCCATTCATTTTGGTTTGATATTTTAAACTAGCTCCTGTTGGTTGCGGTTAAAATCATATTATTAACATAATATTCCTCCCGATCGCGGGACTTTAATGAGTTCTGAGGTTCTGACTATCTTCCTTTTTCTAGCTACGGTGTGGTTCATGCTGGGCGTTCAGTGCTACAGGATCATTGGAAGGACAACACTTTAAGAAGACGGGTAAGCTGGTGAGCCTCAGCGAACAGAATTTGGTCGACTGCTCTACGAAGGAGGGCAACAATGGATGCCAAGGAGGTACTATGAACCAAGCCTTCCAATATATCATTAATGCAGGAGGAATTGATACGGAGGCGAGCTACCCCTACAAGGGAGTGGTGAGTGTAATCAATGACAACATTGATTTCGATCTGTAGTTCTGCAGCATTGGCCTATCATAATCAAAGTCACATTCATCAAGACCGTGTCTTATAAATTATATATATATCGGATTTTATTGAGCTTAAAAAACTATCAAAAACAAGGACAAATGGTCCAAAGGCCGATATTCATCTTGTGTACAAATTAAAATTGCATACATGTGCAAATGAAGATCATATGGTAAATAAAATAAAAATAATGAATTACAGTAAATGAAATAGCTATAACATGTGAAAGTGAGTTACTCTTAAGTAGTAGAGAAATAAAGACAGGAGAATAGAACACAAGCTAGGAAGAAGGGGAGTAAATATCAAGTAAAAAAAGGAAGGATAAAAACAAGTACATGTATAAAGTGTAAAGTGTTTACTATATAAAGGAATCGTGGGAACCAAGCACATACTGAGATTTCATGTCGAAATAGCATATATTTACCATAACATATTGCAAGCAGAACATGTATATATTGTAGTACATAATAGTACATGTACTGCATTAATATCATACTATACATGTACTTTACATTAAGCTACCCAACAGGTCAAAGAATTATGAGAAGAGAAGAAATAGCAAAACAAGAAGGAAATAGGGAGAGCGAGGAGGAGAGGGGAGAGAAAGATGAGGGAGGGAGAGAGAGAAAAACAGGGGGTAATTAAGTAGCACCATTCAGCAGCAAATTAATATATTGCAAAGATATAACATACCAGGTTAAATGTATGTAATTCCCATAAGAGTAAAACATTAGAAGAATAGATAGAATTAGAGTAAGAAAGAAAGAGGAATGGAGAGAGAGAAGGAGAGAGGGGGAATAACAATACAATCTGTAAAAATTGAAATTACATATACACAAAATTGAATTTGTAGATAATATTGCAGTAAAACCCAAATGAAATTATGATTATGATTACATGAGAGAAGTGGAATCTTACATTGCTGTCATCCATCCACAAGGGTGGGAACATTCAAGTACTCAAAATATTGCAGATAATCAAAATACCCGTATTTACCTTATATATTGCAAAGAAAATATGTACATTATAGCACATTATAGTACATGTACTGAGTTAATGTCATACTATACTTGCACTTTACATTAAGCTACCCCAAGAGGTTGAAAGATTATGAGAAGGGAAGAAATAGTAAAACAAGAAGGAAATAGGAAGAGTAAGAAGGAGAGGGGAGATAAAGAGATGGACGAAAAAAAGAGGGGGGTACTTAAGTAGTACATTCAGTAAGCAAATAAATATATTGCAAAGATATAGCATACCCTGTTCAATGTACATGTATGTAATTCCCAAGGAGTAAAGTATTAAGAAAGAATCAGGGTAAGAAAGAAAGAGGAACGGAGAGAGAGGGGGAGAGAGGGGGAATAACAATAAAATCTGTATACATTTGACATTACACAAAATTAAATTTGTAGTTATTATTGCACGAATACAACTATGATACTTTGAAAGAAGTGGCATCTTACACAAATTTGAAAGTGTTGATTATCTTCACTGCCTGTGGTATAAAATAATTTTGGTATCTGGAAGTACGGCAAGGTGGTTGGCGTAAGGAATCACCATTTCTCAATTGACGAAAGGTAGGTAGAGAATCCCTACGTGGGGGAAGCATGGACACATGCCTAGATTGTAAGAATGACTTAACAAAGTTCATAAGTAATTGTTGTCGTCTATCTGCGAGGGTGGGAATATCCAAACACTCAAGAGCATGAAGATAATCAACATAGTTACTATATCCTAGCATTTATACGGCAAGCTCCTTTTTGGACTCGTTCAATCTTATCCGATTGTTGAGCGGTAAGAGAAGATGACCACACTGGTGAGGCATATTCAACTAACGGCCTAATGTACATGCTATAAATAGCAACTAAATCATCCCTTGGGGCATTGTGTTTCTTAAGTACACAAAGCATATACAGTCGTCGAGATGCTTGTTTGACAGCATTATCAACAAGCATATCCCACTTCATGTTAGATTGTAAGTACACACCCAATAACTTAATGAACTCAGTGGACTGGAGAACAACATCACCAAATGCTGATCTCAGGCATGTCAATCTGGTTCCTAAGGAAAGAGATATGCATTACTTTACACTTTTTCTGGTTTGGGGGTCATTTGGTTACCAGTAGAACATTCAGTAATTAATGACATATGGACTTGCAAGGCAGAAGGTTGAGACTTGTGTCTTATTTCAGAGGTATGAGTGATTCGATTCAAGGAACTGATACACAGTCAAGCTACCCGCACAATGCAACAGTGTGTTGGTACCTTTGCACAACCATTATGTAATCAATTGTTAAGTTTGATGGCAACTTCTCCAGTGTCTGATTTTTTAAAGAAGTTTATCAAACATGATTATTTACTTTTATGATTTTTGTACTAAATTAGTTCAATGTTTTAATGTTCAAATGATTTTTTGTTATTTCTTTGTATATTTCATATGTTTGACTTTGTAAATTGAACAGTTTCAGTTATTAAGCAGCATGTTCTGTTTTATTACTATAAACCAATACAATGCAACAATTCTATTCGACAATTTCGAATCTGGATCCATCAAAGTTGGTATGGGCGATGACGGTAAGCTGACCACTAGACCAACTCACATCTCAAACCATTTGTAATCAATAATTAGCAAATCAGATAAAAGTACTGAAACGACTCGTAAAACCAGGATTCTGATTGGCTAATGAGTAGAGCATTAGCCAGTCAGGATGAAGGTACTCTTTAAATGTAAAAGAGTGCAAAGCACTCAAAAGAGAGTTGAATTCCTCTCTCACAAGGAGTAAAATGAGGAACAACCCTATTTCGAGTGAAAAAAAATCCTTTAAAGAGTAAAATGTTATGACTCATGTGGACATATTGGAGATAATTCACTCCTTTCGAGTGAAACCATCAAACCTGGTCTCAAGAGTATTGTGACGGGCAAATCAGATAAAGGTACTACAACGACTCGTAAAACCAGGATTCTGATTGGCTGATGAGTAGAGCATTAGCCAGTCAGGATGAAGGTACTGATACTTCTACGGCTCTTGTACTCTGGGAGCTTGTCCCGAAATAGTCATTCCATTTTACCCATAAATTTTTACCCCTTAAACTTACTTACACCATCTAAGTCACTGACAAAAAGGTTGTCAGCCTGAAAGCATCCGGCGGGTTTAGCCCCCAGACCCCCCAAAAGAGACCAAAAAGTCGGGTCGATTTCCTCCCATCTGCCTCTTGCACCAAACTTTGTCAGTACGAAGCAGTATGACTGGACATTACAAAACAAACAAAAAAATGACAAAAATTTCTGCCGGGATGGGGTGTCAGCCGGCCCCTAAAAAATTGGGGTAAATTTTTCCCCTTGAAGCCCAGGGACCAAATTTTGTCAGAAGGAAGAACTATGGATACGGTTACAAGATAGGTAAACCTATTGGCAATGTATTGAACATCTCTCTGTGAACTTTGTGAACTTTAGCCTGTTTTTACCTGAATTTTTTGATTTTCGATTAGATATGTGATGAATCTTGATGTACAGGAGTGTTTGAGTCTACTATATCATTGCCTGGATGTAATTTGGTGACATGCACGCAAGTTTTGTGACATTTATTTTTTTTTTGATCTGAGACATACTTCTGTAAGTGACATTTTAACCTAGTCCCACGCATACGTCTTGGAGTAGGTTTTATCATCTTTCAAACCAAATCTGACCTGGACCCCTTCTCATCATTGACTTGCCAGGTTATTGTACTCATTCTTTTGTGTCTTTATGAAATAACTCCATTCATCTTGGATTATCACTTGGAACCGCCCCATTTTGCCAAGCCCTGGATACCAAATTCCAATATCTTATTGACCGACTTGACAAACAGGATGGAGCCATCTTGGATCTACAAAGTAAAATAGAAAACATTGACCATGACTTGAAAAACTTACAGAAACAGCAGCAGACCTGTGAGGAAAACAATTTGAAGTTAGAACATCAATTAAATGCACAAGAACAATATTCCAGACGAAATTGCATACGTTTGTTTGGGGTGCCAGAGCAAGAAAAGGAAATCACAAATGAGCTGGTCTGTGACATTGCCAGCAAACATCTGGGAGTAAATCTAAAGCTGGATCACATTGACAGGAGTCATAGCGTTCGACGGCGTGTAGAACCAACAGGAGGGTCGCCACGTAAACCGTGTGCAATCATCGTAAAACTCACTTCCTACAGACTTCGGAAACAGTTGCTACAAAACAAGAAAAAAATGAAAGAAAAAAAAATTGGTACAGCATCTTCGAAGACTTAACAGCTGCAAACAGGTCACTTCTGTGGGAGGCCCAAAGAGCTAGCAGAAAGCCTGAAAGTAAGTTAGAATCGGCATGGTCGATGGATGGATGAATATTTGTATCCATCAAAACTGCCGACAATAAATCAATGAAGAAGCTAATTCATTCCATGAAAGACCTTGAAAAAAATAATGAATAGAAACTAATGAACAAATGTAGAACAATATCTACACGTATCCGTAGATCAGTACAATTTTCAAGTTTCTTACTGAAATATTTAAATAGGACATGTCATCGATATTTTGCAATATATTTATGTAAGTCTACCCTTTTTCCACTATTTTGAACTATACATCCAATGTTAATGACCTATTCCTCTCACCTTTACTGTATATTCAATTACTGTCATATTTTTCATATTTATATACTATTTCCATTGTTTGTAATTTGTATATCTTTTATTAGTGTGTATGTGTTTGTGTGCATGAATAGTGAATCTGTGATATTGTAACTGCATGGATATATCTCAGCATGTATTTCCTTTCAATCAAGTAAATGATGAAGAGTTTAAATGTATGTTTTCTGATCTGCAATATTACTGGTGATGATATGAATTTTGATATGGTTCTGACAGAAAATGATACAGATGAAAATGGAACTTTTAATGATATTGATCCAGATAATATTTTTTTTGTATCTAATAATCCTATCAAATACTGGCTCCCTGATTTAGCTACAAAAAATACTCATAAATTTAGCATGCTTCACTTTAATTCTAGAAGTTTGAATAAAAATTATGATAGTATCAACCAGCTTATTTCTCAAATTAACTTAGAATTTTCTATATATGGCTTTAGTGAAACCTGGATTTATGAAAAGACACCTTTATTATTTAATATGGATGGTTACACATTTTATCATAATGACAGACAAAATAGGAAAGATGGAGGGGTTGCACTCTTAGTTAATAATTTATTTGATGTTAAAGTTCGAGATGATATTTACTTACCCGACACTCTTTGTGAATCCCTTTTTATTGAAATTACATTGTTGGTATAATTTACAGAGACCTTAATAAACCCATTCATGAATTTAATGATAGTATGAATACATGTCTTGAACAAATTTCAATAGAAAATAAATCAGTTTTTGTAATGGGAGATTATAACATTAATCTACTTAACTATAATTCACTTCAATGTATTACTGATTTTGTAAATATTATTTATAATAACTCATTTCACCCATTAATTGACAAGCCTACAAGAATAACAAAGAAGTCTGTCACTTTGATTGATAATATTTTAACAAATGTATGCACTAAAGATATTCATTCTGGTATTTTTTACAGTGGCATAACAGACCATTTACCAATTTTTCAAATAACCAACCTCTCTGGTATTCCATGTCACAAAACATCTTCAGATTTTTACATAAAAAAGACAGATCCTTTAAGTTTGAAATCATTTCAAAGAGAATTATCAGTATTAGGATGGAACAATGTATTTTGTTTTTCTGATGTAGATGAAGCCTATGATTCATCTTTAAGTAAATTTAAAACGATTTATGATTCTAATTTTTAAAATTGTAAAATGAAGAAAAAGAAACTTCCACGAAAACCTTGGGTAACCTTCTCACTGTTAAAATGTATCAATAAAAAGAATAAATTATATAAAACATTTTGTCAGAAAAGAAACAACAGCAGTGAATTTAAATATAAAAAAATATAGAAATAAATTAAACTCTATTCTACAGTCTGTAAGAAAACAATATTACTGTGATTTATTACAGAGGAATAGAAATAATATGTCTAAAGTATGGGAAGTTATTAACGATTTATTAAGGAAGAAAAGAAAATGTCAATATCCTAGTTATTTTTAAAAGGTATGAACAAGTGAAGTCAATTAATTGTAAACGAATTTAATTCTTATTTTTCTAGTATTGCTACAAAACTTAAATATGAACATATTCAGAAACCTAAATGCCATTTTAGTTCATATTTACAAGGTCCCTGCGACAAATCAATATTTTTTCACCCAACTAATGAAACAGAAATAATTAATATTGTTCAGCAACTCAGTTCAACTAAAAGCAGAGATTTTGAAGGAATTAGTCAGTATATTATAAAACATGTTATACATTTCATTGCTAAACCACTTGTTCATATATGTAATCTTTCCTTTTTGTCAGGAAAAGACCCTAAAAATTTTAAAGTAGGAAAACTTATACCCATATTTAAAAAAGGTGATGCTCACTTATTTTCTAATTACCGACCTATATCATTACTCCCCTGCTTTTCTAAGATACTGGAAAAATTAATTTACAATAGGCTTTTAACTCATATTAATAAATATAATATTTTGAATGATTCTCAATATGGTTTTAGAAGTAATTCATCTTGTGGACATGCTTTAATTGACCTACACGATCACATTCTAAATAAATTGAATAATAAATTGAATACATTGGGTTTGTTTCTTGATCTATCCAAAGCCTTTGATGTTATTAATCACGATATTCTCCTTACTAAATTAAATAATTGTGGTATACGTGGTATTGCGTGGGATTGGTTTAGGAATTACTTAAGTGATCGTCATCAATTTACGTCATACAATAACTTTGTTAGTCACAGAGAGAGGATCCACTGTGGAGTCCCACAGGGCTCCATACTGGGTCCTCTCCTATTTCTGATTTACATCAATGATCTTTGCTCTGTTTCCTCATTTTTCCATTTTGTTTTCTTTGCAGACGATACTAAAATTATTGCATCTGATAATGATTTTGGTAAATTAATGACAGAAGTAAATAAAGAATTAGAAAAAAGTTGCTGATTGGTTTAATGCTACTGAATTGATTATAAATTATGACAAAACAAGTGTACTTTATTTTCATAATAAATCCAATCCTTATAATGTTAATGATATAAAAATAACTATAAATGATGTAAATCTGAATGTTTGTTCTACAGATAAATTTCTTGGTATCCTCTTAGATGATACTCTATCCTTTCAGGGTCATCGATTATATAACACAAACAAAATAGCTAAAAATATTGGTGCCTTTGTAAATTACGCGTATAACACTACCTGAAAAAGTATTGTTTATGTTATATAATTGTTTAATTTTACCATATTTATATTATTGTAATATCACCTGGGCCGGTGTGGGAACAACAATATTAGAACCTCTATATAAACTTCAAAAGAAAGCATTACGAATTTGTACTAATTCCCATTACCAAGCTCATTCACGTCCCTTGTTCTTTCGCTTAAACACCCTCAATATTTATGATATACACAATAAGTGCTATCATGATGTACAATGTTTCTAATAATAATTCACCTAAAAGAGTTTCCCAAATGTTTATTCTTAATAAATCTGTTCACTCATTTAATACTCGCTCATGTTTCAATAATCATTATCAAAAGGTTTTACCCAATCTATGCTCAACTCTGTTCGACATAATGGTCCCCGTATTTGGAATGGATTAACTGATGAACTAAGATTATGCACTACTTTGTCTTCATTTAAGGCTCATTTGAAGAGACAATTGATCTCTCCGTATTATACTTAACTCTTTCAAATCTACTCACTGTTATATATATTTTCCCCATGCTACATGTATGTATGTGTGTGTTTGCGCGCGTGTGAGGGTTTGTGTGTGTGTGCGTTGATCGTTGTGTATTTATAATAAATTAATATCATATAGATTTTTTTTCCTTCTGATTAACGTGTAAACCATAAATTATTTTATCCATTAAGTACATCAGGGGACTATTGATTACAAGTTTTCGACACTTCCTTATAGTCTCCTATTTCATCATGATTTCCAAATGTATAATTATGATTGACTCATGTTACTTTTGTATTATACTTTTATATTTTTATGATTGAAATAAATAAACTGAACTGAACTGGATGTACATTCCAAAATACAAATACTGACAAAATTGTCCATCGGGAAGAGGGTGTCAGACCACCTGAATGAAAACCCCAAAACGCCCTTTGACAAAGTTCCCCCCCCCCCCAAAAAAAAAAATGCTCTGTATGTAAAGAAAAACCATTTTCTTACCTTCTGACTATGATAAGGCAAAACTTTTTATGCAATTCAATTCACAAACTTTCATGGCATAATTTTGAGTATAATAATCTTATTATTAAACTGTGAAAAATGTATTGCTTTCTCAGAGGTAGCCAAAAATATTGTCAGGATTATGTAATCTTTTATTTTAGTAAAACAATGTTAATTGTCATAACAAATCAAAATTAGAACAAGTCATTTGTTAATTTCTGGGCAAATCTGGCTGCGTTCACGTAAAGATAAAAGAGACATCTGCAGAAGCACCAATGATAGGCTTTTAATCCGCTCAATTTCAAACATCGTTTTCCTTAACGTACAAGATAACATAGTTTTCAGAATACGGCCCCAGAATTCTAATCAGCTGATGGGTTGAAGTATATCAAAGTAGTCATGACCCCTTGAGAAGCTGCATGTAATCATAAAATAATATATGATAACGCAATTCTAATCAACCAATTAGAATCCATTATGACCAACGTTCATATCAGGGAAATGTTTCAAGAATGGTGTGTGTGTGTGGGGGGGGGGGGGTCCTTTAAATATATCAAATAAATGTTTAGACTTGTTTGATCAAGCTAGGAGCGGGAATAAACATAGACAAAAATGGACAGAGTGAGACACAAAGGTTTCCATATTTATGCGTCAAATCTTTCTCTTACTCTCTCTCTCTCTCTCTCTCTCTCTCTCTCGCTCTGCTCTCTCAAGGCCGGTCAGTGCCAATTCAAGAAGGCTAACATTGGAGCTACCTGCACTGGTTACATTGACGTCACCTCTGGCTCTGAGATGGACCTTCAGAAGGCTGTGTCCTCCATTGGTCCCATCTCAGTCGCAGTTGACGCTAGCCGTAAATCCTTCCAGCTGTACAAGTCAGGTAATGATATCCTTATATGACAACCATAATACTAACCTGGCTAATTTATAGCGGATATAAGTCAAAGTATTGTCTGATTTTGAATTATAGAAGAAGCGAGCTTGAAAGCAAATCTCAGAGTCAGTGGAATGGTGCTCATATCAGAAAGCGCTTTGAGATTCGCAGATGTATAGAAATCCATGTTATTTTATCATGCTCTGAGATGGACCTTCAGAATCATAATTTGCTTCTCAGAAAGTTGGAAAATTTAGTTGATCCCATACTTGTCAACTGGATAAGAGCATTTCTCTGTGAGAGGGTGAAAATCAGTCGTTATCTCTGACTGGAGAAATGTCCATGGGGGCGTCCCACAAGGAACAAAAACAGGTCCATTGTTGTCTATAATTATGATAACAGACTTATGTGGTAATCTTCCTCTCGTTAAATATGTTAATGATATACTACCATGTATGAAATTCGCCAAAAAGGAAAAAGTGGTACACTTCAGAACGCCCTAAATAATCTGGTTGCTTGGTCTGATTCGAATAACATAAACCCAATAAAAACAAAGGAAATGGTCATTTGTTTCATGAAAGATAATGGCGAATTACCTCATCTTACCATCGCTGGAAACATAGTAGAGAGAGCTGAAGAAGCGCAATTGCTAGGGTTATATATCAATAACAGGCTGAACTGGGATACTCACGTAAAGCAAGGGTTACACCAGAACCGAATTCTCCCGAATAAATTCGGACCGATTCTGCCCGAATATGGCCTGAATCGGATGGATTCGGTTGATTCGGAACTTATTCGTCTCTGATTCGGGGAGCTCCCCGAATCAGAGACGAATATGTCCCGAATAGGTCCCGAATCAAGCAGAATCGCCAAGAATTGACCCGAATCGATTTTGGGCATCCCGAATAAAGTCGAATGGCAATCCGAATAGAGGCCAGAATCGAGCCAAATGTGACCAGAATTGAGCCCAATATGGCCCGAATTCTAAAGGAAACCTACACTAAAGCAGGAAAACGCCTGTACCTTCTTATTCAGTTACGAAGAGGTGGTCTAAGTCAGGTTGATATGTGCAAATACTATGTAGCAAGTATTCGATCAGTCTTACAGTATGCATGTCAGCATGGGCGTTAATCGTTACGTAACTCTATTCATCATGGGGGGGACGACACAATAGCCGTCCCCCCCCCCCCCATGATGAATAGAGTTACGTAACGATTAACGCCCATGCATGTCAGGTATTTCATGGAGGTTTGACCAGACTGCAGGCAGATATGTTAGAATCGATTCAGAAGAGAGCACTGAGAATCATAGCTCCCGGATTGTCAATGTCAATGAGCTGAGGCCCTTTTGTTTCTTAATCTTGAATTTTTATATGACCTCAGAAGAAAACTCTGCCTTAAATTGTTTACCTAAATACGAACTGTACTCCCTGAGAAACGAAAAAGAAGTATGCTTGGCTAAGTGCAAGACTAATAGATACAAGAATACCTCCATCCCTTGGTGCTTATTTAATTTACAATAGTTCTTACTATACACGGATGTATTTGATGAAAGCGAATACAATTTATGTACTTGCCGAGAAAAAAAGCCAAGTCACGAGGGCCTTGTCAAAAGGCTAGGACATATTATGATGGCGTTTTTCGATGCACATTAATTTTTTACTTGGCAGCCCAAGGGGGGGGGGGTTTAAACCCCCTAACCCCCCCCCCCCCCCCCCCCCCCCCCGTAGATCCGCCACTGCATTACTCCTCGGCGACAGTCGGCGAAGATATCACACAGTTATGTATCTGAAAAGACTGAAATGGCATATACTGTAAATCAAATTTTAAAAGGAACATCACTAATATATTTTGTGCAAACCAGTCATTAATTGTCGCATGGTATGATTAAAAAAATAGACTTTATTGATATGCTCTATATGCATGATATCTATTAAGGAACCAGCACCTGAAATTGCAATGATACACTTAAGGATAACCGTTGGCATAATTAAAACCAAAATTGGTTGGCTTGTACATATTTGTATTACTGTATAAAAGGTTAAACAAATGTTTAAAAAAAGAAGAGAGTATTCCAGTATTCCACAAGAATGGCAAGGCGTTTCACTAAGAAAAATCGCACCTGAAATTGCATCATGTGCATCATTGCATCATTAGCGCCGTGTCGGGATTCGAACTGCCAACCATGTGAGCCACAGTCCGGTGACGTATCCACTAGACCACGACACCTCTGCAAACAAAAGAAGTTCAGATATTCGTTTTGTACCCTAGTTGACTTCAGTTATTTTGGTATTGTTATTCCTTGATACTTATTATTGATACAAATTATAATTTGATTGAAATTCATTCCACAAAAAAAAGAAGTCCTACGGCCCTTGTAAAACACACATTTTATCTGTAAAGCAGGTATCTCTTCATGATTTACCCTCTTAATGAATATCCTTACAATGAAACTCAAATCACAATAAACCACTTTACTTTCGATTATAAACCGCAATTCTAATTCGTAAAAATTACCTTTGAAACCATATACAGGTTACACTCTTTAACATTCCCATTTTCACCTGGATTTTCATTTTGTATTTGATTCTAATCCCATTTTCTGTGGTCATATTTGATTTGATAATATATTTCACCAAATTCAAATTCTGCTATCATCTCTTTCTGAGTATAATAATTGCTAATTCTGTTTTTTGTATTTTTATTGTAAGATATGTAACATTGTCAACTATTTTTAATTCCTTTTGTACAAAATCCAACCTATGGTTGCAATAAATGAAAGATTGATATTTATAAATTGAAAAAATATGCTTTGATTTCTTGTGGAGAGGTAAAGATAAAATTTTAAAAAGCACAGTGATATTAGATTATCAGCAGGTTGGGATAGAATAACGTGGATAAAAAGGCTTATCACAGGAACTCAAGCTATCAAATGGAAACAATATTTCAAATATTTAATGAGACCGATGGGAGGATATTTGATATTTTATCGCAATTGTTGGAGGGATGCAGTGCAAATCACATTACCTACCTTTTATCAGGGTCTATTGAAAGCATGGATAGATATGAAAGTATATGTTTAGACAGAAGAGAGATATAGATTTGTATAATAATAAGTGTATTCAATTAGAAGGTCAAACTCTATTTGAGAAGTTGTTTTTAAGGAATATATATCAACTTCATCACATTTGTGATGAATATGGAGAATTAAAACCTGAGGCTTTTCTTTATATCTTTTCGTTTAAGTAGAGAAGAAATTGTAAAAGTAAATAATTTTGATTAAATTTACTATTTTTCATAGTAGAGAGAACGGAGATCCCCAAATGCAAAAGCAATTATAGATAGATTAATTAAAAATGGAAATGAAAAGAAAAAAACTTCCAATGGAAAGGGATACCCTTTCAATCAATTGAAAGAAATGGGAAACCGTGGAACTGGTTGTCAGTGATTTCCCCCCTATTATGTTCAATGACTGTATATGACTTTAGTTTCTTTCAGTGATAAATGAAAGATAAGGAAGCATAACTTCTGGACCCTCTACCCTGACCAGGCGCGGATCCAGGATTTCTTAGGGGGGGGGGGGGCCCAACATTTTAAATCATGTGAGTCACAATGGTGACAAATGGCGTATCTGAAGCTCGGGGGGTGTGCAAAAGCATATAAAGGGCTTTCACTCCCGCCGGAAGAACATTCTGATATTTTTAAAGTCCATACAGATCATAATTATTATAATGACTAAAGTTTCTAAATTCCGAAAGAAAATATTTACAATTTGACACCTATGATTTCGAGGGGCTACTTATTCATCTTTTGTTCGGTAATAATTAATGTCTGTTTCTGATGGTGTCATTATGGTTATGTACGCTAACTTCCTCGAAATCCGCCCTAAACACTGAGTTTCGCGAATCCTTATTAGCATGCGTCGGCTCTTGCAGGAAGCCAGGAGCCGTAATAATCATTACAGGGGCGGATCTAGCTTTTTGCCAAGGGGGGGGGGGGTTGACCCAACGACGATGCGGAGCATCGTCCAAAAGCCGCGTAGCGGCGAGCCGATTTTTTTGCTATTTTGAACCCCCGTAAGTGATGTTTTCCTGGCATCTACTAACGCAATGGAGACCATAAAAAGCCGCCTAGCGGCGAGCCGATTTCTTTTGCTATTTTGAAGCCCCGTAAGTGATGATTTCCTTGCATCTACTAACGCAATGGAGACCATAAAAAGACGCGAAGCGGCGAGCCGATTTTTTTTTTGCTATTTTGACCCCCGTAAGTGTTTTCCTGGCATCTACTAACGCAATGGAGACCATAAAAAGCCGCGAAGCGGCGATGTGCGAGCCGATTTGTTTTTTGCTATTTTGACCCCCCGTAAGTGATGTTTTCTTGGCATCTACTAACGCAATATGGAGACCATAAAAAGCCGCGGGGTGGCGATGTCCGCGAGCCGCGTAGCGGCGAGCCGATTTTTTGGTGCTATTTTTAACCCCCATATTTTTTCCTGGCATCTACTAACGCAATGGAGACCATAAAAAGCAGTCCATGATAACGTGTGGGTCTGGACATATTTAGCCTTTTGACAAGGCCTCGTGACTTGGCTATTTTCTTCGACATGATGTGCCTGAGATGAGACTAGCCGGCGACGAAAAGAATTAACACGGCCCGGGTGCGTCTTTTTTTTGTAACCAAGCCTAGGCAGATTTCGCATTTTTTCATACTAATACGGTTTATTCCGTCAAGACTAGTCTGCATAAATATTCATGAAAACGAATTATAGCGATATAATAAAACGAGCAAGAGCATCGAGCAGCTGTTCTGTGTGGCGCAATCGGATAATCCAGTCGTCTCTTGGTGAAAGAACTACGAGTTCGAACCTCGGCAGAAGTTTATATTACGAAATTTTCTTTTGCTTATTTAAAAATAAGGTGACTGAGTAAGAAAATACAAGTCCGATACGTGTAGTCTCTTTCAAAGTCTTCAAAAAGGGGTTTCTGCCTAGGCTTAGTTACAAAAAGACGCGGCCCGGGTGAACGCGCGATCGAGCGACTTTAGTCGCAAGGCCTTTTGGAACCTGGGTTTCCATCGTCCGATATGAATTATTCACGAGTTGACATTCGTATGCTAACACGCCTACCGAGGATTATCGACCAGTCACAACGGTATCTGCGGGGCTTGCTTTCCATGATTGATGTACTAGTAGCTTGCACCAAATGTATGCTGACGTCATGCGAAGATACGTTTGCTGATTGGCTCCTACCTATAAGGTAGCAGATCCTCGCTAGGAACAAAGGATAACATAAGAAATACAGGCCAGGTTCCAAAAGGCCCTCGGACTCACGTCGCTCGATGGCGCATTCACCGGGCTGGGCGGCTAGTCTTGTTTAATATGCAGCCACTACTAGCTTACTTGCCGAGAAAAATAGCCAAGTCACGAGGGCCTTGTCAAAAGGCTAGGACATATTATGATGGCGTTTTTCTATGCACATTAAATTTTTACTTGGCAGCCCAAGGGGGGGGGGGGGTTAAACCCCCTAACCCCCCCCCCCCCGTAGATCCGCCACTGCATTACTCCTCGGCGACAGTCGGCGAAGATATCACACAGTTATGTATCTGAAAAGACTGAAATGGCATATACTGTAAATTTTAAAAGGAACATCACTAATATATTTTGTGCAAACCAGTCATTAATTGTCGCACGAGATAATAAAGACAATATCGGACACGGTAATGGTATGATTAAAAAAATAGACTTTATTGATATGCTCTATATGCATGATATCTATTAAGGAACCAGCACCTGAAATTGCAATGATACACTTAAGGATAACCGTTGACATGATTAAAACCAAAATTGGTTGGCTTGTACATATTTGTATTACTGTATAAAAGGTTAAACAAATGTTTAAAAAAAGAAGAGAGTATTCCAGTATTCCACAAGAATGGCAAGGAGTTTCATTAAGAAAAATCGCACCTGAAATTGCATCATGTGCACTATAAGTTCCAAACGCTTTCTTTCATACAGTAAAAGTACGAAAAAGTTCCACAAGCTGGTATGCATACTATTACACAATATGTAATAAAACAATAAGTGTAATTATAATGATACACTTAAGGATAACCGTTGACATGATTAAATCCCAAATTGGTTGGCTTGTACATATTTGTATTACTGTATAAAAGGTTAAACAAATGTTTAAAAAAAGAAGAGAGTATTCCAGTATTCCACAAGAATGGCAAGGCGTTTCACTAAGAAAAATCGCACCTGAAATTGCATAATGTGTACTATAAGTTCCAAACACTTTCTTTCATACAAGTACAAAAAAGTTCCACTGGCTAGTATGCTGTATGCATATACTATTTCATAAGAGATATGACGTTCACACTTGATTTGATACGCTTTTATTGAACGATGTTCAAGATGACAGCTAATAGCTGATACAAGTGATGATGAATTATAAAAGCATAATTCAAATATACATAGGACAAGAATGATAAAAGATACACAGCAAAAGAAATAGGCCTTGTAATCCAGCCAAAAGTGGGAGTTATAAACTGAGGCAGACTCAGAGAACCCTAGATCGAGTCTGAGTCACGTCTTTTAGATGGTAATATTAAAGGTCGGTCCCAGACGTAAATAATCATATCTGATTGATACACGTCTGTAAAAAAACCAATTCACCATTTCAAAATAGATAAATAAACAATGTGAGGTCATTCAACTGCATCAAACGACTAGGAAGACAATGTGATTAAATTTTGAAGTAGGTCAAAACTGAAGGGTCACACAGGCCAAGTTATTATGAAATTACATCGCGATATCTTTAAAAAAAGGGCAGAGGCATAATAGGCAGTCGCATTTATCTTGTTGATATATAGATATAAAAAGAACTAGGCGTTGTGGCGTGCGCCTGTAATCCAGCAAATAGTGAAGGTTATAAACCAATTCCACTCGGAGGACATTGTACCAGGGCTGAAGGCAATTCACCCCCCCCCCCCAATGTAAACAAAGAAATAGCCCTCGCAAGTTGCAAAAGAGCCCCCATAAATTGCTATTAGGTTCAATACAAAACGGAATTTGGAATGAAAAGAAGTACGAAATATAGCCCTGATACAAAAAATATTATTTTTGTCCCTGACTCCCTGCTTTGTAGCCTTTTAAATTCTATTGAAATCTTTTCAGTAATTTAATCATATCAAACAAAATATTTATCAAACTCACCCAATGAATAGACAACATCCTACAGAAAATAAAGATGTACAAAAGTTGCAAATCCAAACCAATGTTCGATACGATAAACATTCGATTGCACCCCTGTCTCCCCTTTTTTGTTCTTCCTCTGTTTTATCACTTTATATAAGGCCCTTTCGCCCTCCGGCCGCCTTCCCCCTTCCCCCTTTTCTTTTTTCTTCTCCCTCTTTTTCCCCTTTCGCTCATCTATCCCTTTTCCTTCCTTCTCCCTTTTTTTATGGAGGTGGGGGGGGGGGGGGGGGGGGAGGTGGTACCGTGGAAGGCCGTTTTGGCGCCCGGCATCCTTCTTCCCATTTTCATTTTGTCTTCCTATTTTTTTCCTTTTCTCTCCTCTCCGCCTTTCCCTTCTTTTCCTTCTCTCTTTCCCTCTTTGTTCTTTCTAATTTCCTTTCTGCTCGCTCTCTTCCTCTCTCTCTCTTTGCGGGGGGGGGGCCTGGGAGGCAAGGCCCTGGCCTCTGCGCTTCTTCCTCTTTTAATTTTTTCTTCCTTTTTCACTTTTCTCTCCTTCTCCTTCTCTTCTTTTCCTTCTCTCTTTCTCTCTTTTTTCTTCTTTCTACTTTCCTTCCTGCTCTCTCTCTCTCTCTTTTTATGGGGGTGGGGGGGGGGGGGGGGGGGATCGAGGCAACAGACAACACTACACCCTGGGAGGTAAGGCCCTTTCGGCCCCGGACTCCTTCCACTTTTTTGCCTTCTTTTTCCTCTCCCCCTTCACTCTTTTTGGCGCGGGGGAGGCAAGGCCCTTTCAGCCCCCAGCCTCTTTCTTCCCCTTTTCAAATTTTCTTCTTCTTCTTCTTCTTTCCTTTTCTCTCTTCTCTCCCTGTCCCTTCTTT
This sequence comes from Heliocidaris erythrogramma, assembly GCA_025617745.1. Lineage (NCBI taxonomy): Eukaryota > Metazoa > Echinodermata > Echinoidea > Camarodonta > Echinometridae > Heliocidaris > Heliocidaris erythrogramma. Next base: position 57,230,830 of record CM046853.1, read on the forward strand.
CCCTTCTCTCTTTCTCTCTTTCCCTCTTTTTTATTTTTGGCCGGGGGGGGGGGGGGCGGGCCTGCTGGGCCCCTCTGGATCCGCGCCTGACCCTACCCCCCCCCCACCTCCTCTTCCTCTCGGTTCTAGGACTCCTACCCCCTGGACAACCACCCCCCGGATAACCACCCCTAGGATAACCACCCTCTAGGACAACTACCCCCTAGGGCAACCACCCTCTAGGACGACTACCCCCCTAGGACAAGTACCCCCCGGATAACTACCCCCCAGACAACTACCCCCTAGGACAACCACCCTCTAGGAGAACTACCCCCCGGATAACTACCCCCCAGACAACTACCCCCTAGGACAACTACCCCCTGGACAACTAACCCCCGGACAACCACCCCCTAGGACAACTACCCCCAGGACAACTACCCCCCGGACAACCACCCCCTAGGACAACTACCCCCAGGACAACTACCCCCCGGACAACCACCCCCTAGGACAACTACCCCCCGGACAACTACCCTCCGGACAACCACCCCCTAAGACAACTACCCCCAGGACAACTACCCCCCGGACAACTACCCCCCGGACAACCACCCCTACGACAACTACCCCCAGGACAACTACCCCCCGGACAACCACCCCCTGGACAACTACCCCCCCCCCCCCCCAGACAACTACCCCCTAAGACAACTACCCCAGGACAACTACCCCGAGACAACCACCCTCTAGGACAATTACCCCCAGACGCGTATTTTTTTCTGTAAGGATTTGCGCCACTGACAAGAAAGGGCAGTATTTGAGCGTCAAGAAGCCCCGTTTTGGAGACTTTGAGACTACAACTTTAAGACTCTCAGTTTCACCTTACTTTATTTCAGCAAAAGAAAATTTTGTCAATGATACTTTCCTAAATTCTAACACCCCTTAGCCTGCCGAGGCTCGAACTCGTGATTCCTTCATGACGAGCACAACGTGAATCCGAATGCGCCACACAAGGAACTTCGTGACTGGTTCGCTCATTTTATTATATCCTTACAATTTGTTTTTCATGAATATTCATGCCGACCAGTCTTGACGGAATAAACCGTATTGTCACCCCTCTTGACGCTCAAATACTGCCCTCTCTCGTCGGGTGGCTCAAGTCCTGACAGAAAAAAATATAGCCCCCTGACAACTACCCCAGGACAACCACCCTCTAGGAAAAGTACCCCAAATTGGACTTAACATCACGCTCGCTCGCCAAAATAGAATTAATGTGGCCTTTAGCAAAATTTCTGCCCGGACCTGCAACAATAAAGCCCAGATAATATACCAAATTTTATTAAAAGAGAAGTGTTTGTTTTCACTCATGCTTGCTCGCTTAATTGATCCTCCTCCAACTTCCAACAATAAAACTTAGTTTATCACATTAAAAAAAAAAAAAAAAAAATAGTTTATATCTACTATCATTTAAAAAGAATTGTTTGATTTTGTTTTTTTGTTTGTTGTTTTTTGGTGTTTTTTCTTCAATGCATGAACGCAGGTATTCCCATGTGCAATATCAACTAATATCTCTATTAGATGTTTTGCATGATCAACAATTAAGGGGGGCGGGAAGGAAAACAAATATTCCAGCCGTTTGGCACACACCCCCACCCCTCTCCCTCACGCACTCTACAATTATGCAACTCGTTACAAAGCTACCAGCCAATCGAGTATTAAAGGAAACTAGCATTGTGGTTGGTCGATTTAAAAAAATAGTATGGCGTATATGTTAAGATGGATGAGATGGATGAGAAATTCAACTGTACAATGCACCATCAAACACCGAGTTTAAACAACCAACTTTTAAAACAAAAATGTAATACCAGGGGAAATCTCCCTCCCCCCTCCCGTGATCATGGGTATAGACGCATTTAACTCATGTGGTGAGGTGAATTTTATCATAATAATGCACCAAAATCCTATTTATAACCAGATTTCCAAAACGGATATTCATTATATCCTTACTGATTGTTGGTCACCCCCCCCCCCCCCCCTCCACGTCCGCCCGTGGCCGAAATCAGTTTAAATGCCATCGAGTACCTGGGGTTGTAACTGTTTGGGGGGGATAATTGACCTACATGCCATGGGTGAGAGTATGTTTGTTGTTGTCCGATTAATAATTATCCTAAGTCGTTAATGTCCCGGTGGTAGTTACCTTAGGTGGAATTTGTCAAGAAGATGTCCTAAAGAGTGGATGCCCTAAGGGGTAGTTGTCTCGGGGTAGTTGTCCGGAGGGGGGGGGGGGAGGGCGATTTTCGTTTTACACCGTAGCGTAGGCAATTTCGCGAAAAAATCATACAAGTGCTCTGGTGAAAGAGTCTAAGTCGTCAGCGCACATCCCTGTTGTAACTACTCTATGCACTACACATATTATTGTGCACGATACAAACCAGCCTGTATGGGAAGTTGGTAGAAAGGGGAAAAGTGAAATACATTTAAAAAGAGCAGCTAGATATAGATGGAAGGAAAAACAAAGAAATACATAAGGATGGAGAATAGGATAGATGGAAGGAAAAAACAGAGAAATAAATAAGGAAAGAGAAGAGGATAGATGCAAGGTAAAACAAAGAAATGCATAAGGAAAGGGGAGAGGATAGATGGAAGGAAAACAAAGAAATACATAACGAAAGAGAAGAGGATGGATGGAAGGAAAACATATCCTCTCCACTATCCTAATGTATTTCTTTGTTTTTCCTTCCATCTATCCTCTTCACTTTCCTTCCATATATCCTCTTCTCATTCCTTAGGGTAATTATTAATCGGACAACAACCAACATACTCTCACCCATGGCATGTAGGTCAACTATCCCCCCAAACAGTTACTTCCGGGTACTCGATGGCATTTAAACTGATTTCGGCCAGGGGAGGACGTGGAGGGGGGGGGGGGGGGGGGGGGGGGGGGTGACCAACAATCAGTAAGGATATAATGAGTATCCAGAGGAGGGGGTATCCACCTCCCACGGTAAGAACGTTTTGGAAATCTGGCTATAAATAGGATTTTGGTGCATTATTATGATAAAATTCACCTCACCACGTGAGTTAAATGTGTCTATACCCATGATCACGGGGGGGGGGGGGGGGAGATTTCCCCTGGTATTATATTTTTGTTTTAAAAGTTGGGTGTTTAAAATCGGTGTTTGATGGTGCATTGTACAGTTGAATTTCTCATCCATCTCATCCATTATACCCCATACTATTTTTTTTTAATCGACCAACCACAATGCTAGTTTCCTTTAATACTCGATTGGCTGGTAGCTTTGTAACGAGTTGCATAATTGTAGAGTGCGTGAAGGAGAGGGGTGGGGGTGTGTGACAAACGGCTGGAATATTTGTTTTCCTTCCCGCCCCCCTTAATTGTTGATCATGCAAAACATCTAATAGAGATATTAGTTGATATTGCACATGGGAATACCTGCGTTCATGCATTGAAGAAAAAACACCAAAAAACAACAAACAAAAAAACAAAATCAAACGATTCTTTTTAAATGATAGTAGATATAAACTAGTTTTTTTTTTTTTTTTTTTTTAATGTGATAAACTAAGTTTTATTGTTGGAAGTTGGAGGAGGAACAATTAAGCGAGCAAGCATGAGTGAAAACAAACACTTCTCTTTTAATAAAATTTGGTATATTATCTGGGCTTTATTGTTGCAGGTCCGGGCAGAAATTTTACTAAAGGCCACATTAATTCTATTTTGGCGAGCGAGCGTGATGTTAAGTCCAATTTGGGGTACTTTTCCTAGAGGGTGGTTGTCCTGTGGTAGTTGTCCGGGGGGTAGTTGTCCTGGGGGTAGTTGTCCTAGGGGGTGGTTGTCCGGGGGTAGTTGTCCGGGGGGTAGTTGTCCTAGGGGGTAGTTGTCCTAGGGGGTAGTTGTCTGGGGGGTAGTTATCCGGGGGGTAGTTGTCCTAGAGGGTGGTTGTCCTAGGGGGTAGTTGTCTTGGGGGTAGTTATTCGGGGGTACTTGTCCTAGGGGGGTAGTCGTCCTAGAGGGTGGTTGCCCTAGGGGGTAGTTGTCCTAGAGGGTGGTTATCCTAGGGGTGGTTATCTGGGGGTGGTTGTCCAGGGGGTAGGTGTCCGGATACGCTTCGTCTCCTTTCCCCCTTTTATTTGTGTCTGTGTGTTGTTGGTGTGGCTATTCCGTTTTTGTTTTGTTTTGATTTGTCAGTTCGTTTGTTGTTCTGTTTGCGTTGTTGTGGGATGGGCGGGGGGGGGGGGGAGGGATGATGGTGTATGTTCTCTTATCTAAGTTTTTCGTTCCTATCCTCTTTTTTCTTCTCTTATCTTTCCTTTTTCTTTTAAATTTAATTCTTCTTTCTCTCTGAAGGAAATTGAACAAAGATTTCGTGAAAATTGTTGAAATTCATTTGCCAGTTTGTTATAGGACCTCATGATAATTTTTGTTAAAGACTATTAAAGAAACTTCATGCGAAATGTAAAATTTTATTTGCGAATTGTTTTATATGTGAAAGTACATTTCAAGTGTCATGTTTATCTTTCATTATTTCTTTTTTTATGTAAATGAAATGTGTAACTTAAATATATGAATCTTTTTCTTTTTGAAGTGTGTATTTCTATTCGCAAGTATATTTTACATTAAAGATTATTTGTTATATTGTATGAAATGTATCAAATTATGTTCAATTTTCTTTATGAGAAAAAAATGATAAAAACTTAATAAAAACGGTTGTTATGTTATGTAAGAATGAACAACATTCAAGTCCACAAAATATCACTTTGAATACGACATCTTGTTTTTAAAGGTGTATACAATGATCCTGATTGTAGCTCTACCAAGCTGGACCATGCTGTTCTCGTTGTTGGCTATGGAACCACCACTGACGGAATGGATTACTGGATCGTCAAGAACAGGTCAGTGTGAGCATTTCATGAAATTTGAAGGAAAAAATATATATGTATTAGGGCATTTCTATGATTAGTAACGTTATAGTTAGTCGCGTAACATTTTAAAAAATCATGAAATAATGGGGTTTTAACACCCTTTGCCCTGATATTTCCTGGTCTTTAAACATCTGAAAATATAGTTTATAATGTAATATATGGAGTAAGTGCATTTCCATCAATAATACAATTTGAATGTATGCTAAATTCAAGACTCTACACAATATTTTTTGCGTTGTCCCATATATGTCAAAGCATGTAATGTTTCATATTCTCCATGAAGGAGGCAAAGATCTAATTAATGTTACTGTAGAAAATAATTCCCCAATTCAATCTAGACATAAAAGCCAAATTTTAACCATCTTGGGTATAAAATATGGAAGAAATACTGATTTGGAAATTGTTTATCATGTCTCTCTATCGTGGAATTGTCCATTAACATATTTTAGGATGTGACCCTTTAAATGTAGTTGCTATAAACATGATGAGGGTTGTTTATAATTATTCGCCTTAACAATTTCAGATCCACTTTGAGAACAAATACTTACAAAATTAAATCCTATCAAATGGCGTGCCTCCCACAGCAATGTGTCACCATGAATCCATTGATACACCATGAGCTATAGAATTATATGAACCATCCGATGAGGATATTTTCACTTTTGGGAGACGTATTTTTATGGATTAGTCTCAATCAGAACAAAAACTAACAATGAAATATTAGATGCATACCAATCAGCCATTGTCGATAAAGGCAAAATATAACTGCACTTCCATCATAAATGTCTTCAACCTAAACTATAGTCATTTACCACTTTAATTAAGATTTTGATCAATTCATCACTTTCAGTTGTTTTTTTTTTCTTGCACAGCTGGGGAGAATCGTGGGGAATGAAAGGCTACATGTGGATATCTCGTAACAAGAACAACCAGTGCGGTATTGCTACTCAAGCCAGTTATCCTGTGGTTTAATATGCATTGCATCACCTCCGTCGTATTTGTTTTTCGTGCAAGAACATTCACATACGTAATGCCGACATCCGATGTGCTCCAGTCCACTACTCACTTAATGATAATGATAACAATAATAACAATAACAATAACAGAACTTACATTCATGTGCGCATATATATCTCAAGGTCTGATTAAGGAACATACAAATTATTGTGTACTTTATTCAAGTTGCCATAGGGCGCTGAAAGTCTCCCCTTAAGTTTTATTTATGTAAAAGGTAAGTCACCGATTACATTATCAATTTCAATTCAATTCAATTCAAGACATTTATTTCCAACTTTTCAATATAAGTATACAAAGCAATAAATTAGCAAAATAATGTACATGTGTTTTTAACAGAAATATAACATAATATACATTCACGTGGTACATACATATAGTTGGAGGACACATCTCTGAAAACAAACGCTTGTGGCGAGGGTGCCCTTAGTAACACAATACATATTACATAATAAATATATAAAAATAAAATAACTACATTTAAAAAAAAGATAATATTCCTATAGACCGCTGAGCTTGATTGCAGGAAAATAAGAAAAAAGGAAAGACAGAGAAGAAAAAGACAAGAGGGGGAAGGAGGGGAAAATGCAAGAATGGAGGTGCAACATAAAAGGAGTATGAAGACTGTAGTATTCACGAAGAAGCAGAGAGAAGAAAGAGAGAGAATAGACCCAAATGGAGGGTGGGGAAGTGTCTTAAACCATATTATTGTAGGATGAAGTGAGATGTTTTTTTTATCCTTCTTGAGAAGCTGGCAAGAGATGCAGAGTATTTTATTGTGTCAGGGATAACGTTTTACAGCTTAGGTCCCGAGTACCGGATGTTATGTTGGAATAATAAGGTTCTGTGCTTGGGTAGATGGATGTGATTTGTGTGTCTGGTTTCGTATTTATGAATAGTAGAATTTAATTGAAAGAGGTTCCAAAATTCGTCAGGAAACAAATTGTTTTGTACATCTGTACATGAAAATGCTTTGTTGATATTTATTTATATCGGTAAATTTTAGTATGTTAAATTGTTTGAACTAATGGTCGACGTGACACCGGGAGGCAGTACCTGTAGTTATACGAATCATTTTCTTTTGCAGGGTGATTAATTTGTGTAATTTGGAGGCTGTAGAGTTCCCCCAGGCTAGGCTAGGCAGTATCATAGATATGGTAGGATAAGAGAATTGTAAAGCATACGGAGGATGTTGTTTGGTAAAATGTGCCGCAGTCTAGAAATGATGCCAATTGTTTTAGAGACTTTGCTTTCTGTTTTAAGAATATGTTTTTTCCAAGACAAAGAACTATCAATATGCACACCTATAAATTCTGTGTTTCAACTGTAAGTAGTAGTACGTTGTCGGGATATATGGAAATGCTGTCTAAATCAGTGTTTTTATTGTTGTGAAAGATCATATAGTTACCTTTTTTTTTAATTGACAGACAATTTATGTTAACATTACTGCACAGTGAGGCAATAATTTATCCGCTATATAAAATATTTGTGTCGTCGGCATAAAGAACTAAATTTAATGTTGCTGTTGATTTGAAAATGTTGTTTATATAAAGAATAAAAAGTAACGGACCAAGCAACGAACATTGAGGTACACATGTGATTAATGGTATCGAAAGCTTTCGATAAGTCTATAAAAATTCCGGTTGAATATTGATTTTTTTTTTTCAAAGGAGTCAATTATGTCGTTTGTTAGTTTAGATAATGCCATAGCTGTAGAAAAATTTTGGCGGAATCCAAATTGGTTTTTGTAAATAATGTCGTGTTTAACAAGAAATTCGTAAGTCCTGGTGTATACAATGCGTTCAAGAATTTTAGAAAAAACCGTCGATTGATTGATTGATTGATTAAAATTTAACGACACTATCAACACAATATGTCATATAAGTGTCTAAACATTAATGTATAAAGTTTCTTAAAGTACAATATTTGTTTAGTGTGTATATATGTGATCAGTAGGTTTAATTACGAAGTATATTGGGTAAAAGTAAGCTTAACTACTTTTCCGGGAAAAATTCCCTACTCTTTTCGAACAGAGAAGCATGTTCTTTAACGTGCAAGTGGTGTGACTCTCCTTTACACGGGACCGACGGCTTAAAGTCTCCTCCGAAAGACTAAAAAATTGAATAAAATTGCCCAAAAGCATACCTGTGGGAAAAAGTTCCTAATCTAGAATCTAATAAATAGGTTGATTTCTTTAAGAAAATCTATGATGCATAATCGTGGAATTTCGCTAAACAAGGTATTCAGATCAGGGACATTATAAAAATTGTTACGGATGTGAGCAAATTCAATGCATTCAATAAGAATGTGTTTAACTGTAAGTGTACAGTCACATGATATACAATGTAGTGGGTCCTCTGCTGCAAGCAAATATGCATGAGTTAAGTGAGAGTGACCAATTCGAATACGGGTCAGCACAATATCTTCCCGCCGTTTAGTTAGCGGGATTGTATTATGATGTCCGATTATTGGTTGATGTTGGTAGAGTTTATTGCCAAGATTTAAATCCCATAATGCTTGCCATTTCGTTCTAATGTAGGTGTTAATCTTTGACTTGAGATCTGTATAAGGTATTTTTATTTCTGTTACATCCATACTGAGGGCTTCTTTTGCTAACAAATCAGCTTTTTCATTTCCCTTAATACCTATATGGCTTGGTATCCAAACGAATACCACCCGTTTACATAGTACACCGAGTTTGTACATAAATTCTAGTAACTGTACAACATAGGGATGTTTAAGGTTTCTACATTGTAAAGCCATTAAACTAGATAGCGAATCCGTAAAAATTACAAAACGTCTTCCATCAGTGTTTTCTACACTCTTAGAAATATTGGGCAAAATTTTACCCAAATTTTACCCAACATGAGGGTCCTTATGAGTCCGACCAACTTTTGGGTAAACTTTACCAATTTCATTGTTATTTTTGACCAATGTTGGGTAAATGCATGTAAAAGTTGAGCAAGATTTAACCAACCTATGCCCAATCTTCATTTACCCAATGGCATTTACCCAACATTTCTAAGAGTGTATAATGTTTAAGGCCATCTTCAAAGCCAACAGTTCGGCAGTATATATGGAAGAACTGTCCGGTAGTCTCACTTGTTCGTTTATAGTGCCGCTAATGCAGGCTGATCCAACTTTATTTTGATCTTTTGATCCATCTGTATATGTAGCATGACAATTCCTATATTTATGTCTTATTTCTCCAAATTTATCAAGGTAGACCAAATCACTTGTAGAGCCCTTTTTGAATGCTGTTAATGTCATGTCAATTACTGGATCACTGATCACCCAAGGTGGAATATTAGGTGTCAGGAATGGGGAAATATTAGTTGTACCAATGATTTGCACTAGAGCTTCTTGAATACGTAAGCCAAAAGATTACACAGAAGATGGTTTAAGGTTATAAAAACCGACATATGGCGGTCTAAAGGTATTTTCGTACGCCGGGTTTGAGGGGTTATTCTTTAATTTGATTGCATAGTTAAGAGATAGCTTTTCGTATCTCAAATGCAAAGGAGGTTCATTTGCCTCCACATACAAGCTTTCCATAGGCGAAGTACGAAAAGCTCCAGTACAAATCCTTAGTCCTTGATTCTGAATTGGTTTTAATTTTTCAAAATAGGACTTTCGAGCCGAGCTATAAACTGCACAGCCATAATCAAGTTTTGATCTGACTAAAGATCTATAAAGTCGTAGCAAGACAATACGATCAGCGCCCCAATCCATTTTAGATACAACCTTTAAAAGATTTAATGCCTTATGGCACTTTTGCCTCACATGATCAATATGTGCCTTAAAATTGAGTTTGTTATCAAATATCAGACCAAGATATTTCGTTTGCTGGGTTACCGGGATGACAGAACCATTTATTTTAACTTCTGGGTCAGGATGTAAAGAACGTTTGTTGCAGAAGTGTACACATACAGTCTTAGTTTTTGAAAAGCGAAAACCGTTCTCATCTGCCCACTTTTCAATTCGATTTAGACAATTTTGTAATATATTTTCTATTATCGGCATACTCTCCGAGGAGCAAGAAATACAAAAATCATCCACAAACAATGACCTGTCAAACCGGGGAGTGACAACATCCACAATGCTGTTAATCTTCAACAAAAACAAAGTAACAGAAATTATGCTACCTTGAGGGACACCCATTTCTTGATTGTGCAATTCTGAAAAACTTGATCCAAGGCGAACTCGAAATGTACGATTGGAAAGAAAATTCTTGATGAAAATGGGCAGTTTACCTCTCAAACCAATATTGTAAAGATCTCTCATAATACCATATTTCCAAGTGGTATCATATGCCTTCTCCAGGTCAAAAAAGACAGACACCACATGGTGACCCCGAATAATGCCATCACGAATAAAAGTCTCTAGTCGAACGAGTTGATCAACAGTACTTCGATTTTGACGGAAACCACTCTGATATTTAGTAATCAATCCCTTTTTTTCTAAGAACCACACCAATCGAGCATTGATCATTCTCTCCATTGTCTTGCAAAGGCAGCTGGTCAAGGAAATAGGTCTATAATTTGTTGGCTTAGACGTATCTTTTCCAGGTTTTGGAATGGGAATTATGGTAGCTTCCCGCCAAGAATCCGGAAAATTTCCAATACAACTAATAGACACACATCAGGTAAATGCTTCAGAAATTGGTAATGAATATCATCTGGACCCGTTGCTGTATCATGGGATTTCTTGATGGAATCTCTTAATTCAGTAATACTAAATGGAATTTTGTAATCTTCCTTGTTGTTTGATAAAAAATTAAGTTCCAGACTCTCGGCTCGATCCTTATAAATTTGAAATGTTGGTGAATAGTGGTTAGTTGATGAATTATTTTCAAACTCCTGAGCCAACAAATTAACAATGTCCGACCTTTCAGTACATTTATTTCCATCTGCTTTTGTCAAATAGGAAACATAATTACTTGTATATTTTCCACTTATTTTTCTAATCATTTCCCACACTTTATTAGTGGATGTATGAATATTCAATTTAGAAACATAGTGCCTCCAAGACTGCCTTTTAGCTTTCTTAATAATGTTACGAACTTTAGCTCGTGTTTCCCTATACTTTTGTAAATTGTCACTATTTGGGTGTTTTTAAAATTTTCTCAAAGCTTTTTTACGGCAATTTGGAATTCTTTCGTCAGGTAAACATTTGACCATTTCCATAAAAATAGGAAAGTGGTCACTTCCACACTGATCTGAATGGACATTCCACCGAAAATCCAGAAATATTGTAGGGGAACAAAATGATAAATCGATAGCCGTCATTGAGCCAGAGGCCGGATGGAGATACGTAGTAGAATTGTCATTTAAAAGGCACAAATCAAAATGTTCAATCATTCGTTCAACCATTGAACCAAATCTGTTTTTATTTCGGCAGCCCCAAAGAGGACTGTGTGCATTAAAATCACCAACTAATAAAAAAGGTTCCGAAAGTTGATTAACGAGTCTATCTAATTCTGTTTGATTAAGCTCAAATCGAGGTGGTATATATATTGAACAAATAGTAAAGGTTCTATGAAGAGTAACCTTAACTGTAGTAACTTGGATATTACTTTGAATCTCCACAACTTCATGTGGTATTCCTTTTTTAACTAAAAGAGACGAGCCTCCTATGGGCCTTCCATCAATTAAAGAGTTACTGTATGTGTTAAAAATATAATTCCGGAATGAAGTATTATCAGACAAACTCAAGAAGGTTTCTTGAAGAGCAATAACATAAGGATTGTAATCATACATAAGACGTTTTATTTCCTCATAGTTAGGTCTAAGGCCACGACAATTCCACTGAATGACGGCTATTTCTTTAACAATATCCATATTTACGTATTGTCTTTCTTTTTAACGACTTGAATTTTGGACGTCGGAATCGTAGGGGGAACTACGTCCATTTCTTCTTCCCCCTCGATTGACAATATCTCATACTTGTTCCTGTTTTTTATATCCGACAAATTAGATTTTGATTGGACACTTTCTTTCTTTGTTTGCTTTGCTGTGAGCTGACGATTGCCAGAGGTTTCATTACCATGATTAACGGGAGTGCTTTTGTCAGATGGTTCACGTGTTAGACTTCGACTTCTACGGTTGACATTTAGTTTATTCTGTCCCATTTTCTGGTGATCCCTGTTTTTAATTTGGGGAAAAACTTTTGATGTAATTGTAGAAGTATATACTTTTCGTAACCGTAGAAGCACTTTTCGTAATCATAGAAGTATTATTCTTGATAGAGACCGGAGTATCACCTGTTATCCATGTAAGCTCTGTCTGTACAGTTGCATCAGACCGGGGCCTGCATGGTACTTTCTGGTTTCCTACTGCAGGGGCCAGCCCTGCTTTAGCCGCATAAGATGTGCCCGGTGAATTATATTGAGCCTGAAAGCGCTTACGAGCTTCAGGGTAAGATACGTGGTTTAAGGTTTTTTATTTCTTGTACTTTCTTTTCTTCAACCCACTGTGGGCAACGCCTTGAGTCAGCAGGGTGATTTCCACTGCAGTTGATGCATTTTTGTTGGCCCCTGCAATCGGAACCATCATGACCATCTTCTCCACATTTCACACAACACTGTGGTCTCTTGCAATAGGTCTTAAAGTGACCAAATCTTTGACATTGAAAACACCGGATTGGATTTGGAATGTAGGGATCTACTTTCACTTTCATATAGCCCACTTTGATAAAAGATGGAGGATCCGGTTTTCCAAATGTCAAGAAGATCGTGTTTGTTGGTTTTCTTACGCCATTTAGATTTGTCGTGACTCTGTATACATCCGTTACGTTCTGGTCGGAAAGCTCTTCTAAAATTTCGTCTGCGTCGCAATCTGTTAGTTCGGAGCAACGAATTACTCCTTTACATGAATTCAAGGTCCTATGCGGACAGACCTTCACTGGGATGCCAACAAATTTAGTTGTTTTTAACAAGTTCTTTGCATGTATCAATTTGTCAACTTCCACCATAATGTCGCCGGATCTTAAACGTGAGATCGTTTTGACGGATCCGACCAACCCCTCAATGCCTTTGTGCACCGCAAAAGGCGATAACTTGAGAGGCTGGCTCGGATCGCTAGCCTGAAAGACCAGAAATCTTGGAAAAGATTCCTGGTCATCGTCTGAGTCGCTTATTCTGCTTCTTTTAAGGTTTTTTGTTTTAGATGCCATATTAATTGATTAAAAATTCGGTACCATTGCTCCCCACCCACCACGGAGCCCAAGAAGGGGACGTCATACATATAAGGATAAAAACATCTTATACTGACGACAGAGATACGAACAGTACTATACTCCAGGTGTAATAAAATACACCCAGATTGACCTGATTAAGCAGCTGCCATCTAAAATACAAATCTTGACAAAATTAGTGATTCGCAGTTGTTGAGACACAGACTAAAATCAATGTTGGTTATTATAAATTGTATGTATTCTAGGGCTGAGCACCACCAGCCGATTGGTTATATCCAGGCCTATATAACCTCCCGTCTAAGTGAATCCAGGGCCAAAGTGATGTGTTGCTTTAGGAGGACCGCAGTCACACCATCCACTCAATCACCAGGATCCCTTTCTCCACAGACACGGGTCGCAGCTCACGGCAAACAAGCCGCCCCTTTTAGTCGCCTTTTACGACATGCAGTACGATACAGTGGGCCTATTCTAACCCCCGGACCCACATGGGGGAGAAAAAACCGTGGAACAGATATTGGTCTATAGTTGGTAAGTTGTCTTTTATCCCCAGTCTTAAATATAGGTGTGACTCTAGCAATTTTCAGTAAGTCTGGAAAATTCCCTTTAAAGTGATAAATTGAAAATATGACACAGCGGTTTAGATATATACCGAATCGCACTTTTAGTTACTCTGGGACTGAATTAGTCTAAACCTGCAGATATATTATTTTCAAAGGAGTTGACAGTATTTCATTTTTATCTGCAGGATATAAAAGTAGAGAATCATCAGGCGGAATGTTCATGTATGTCCGAATGTCAATGTCCCTGATAGCAGAAAGAGGAAAAAATGACGTGATATTTACGCCGTCGTTTACGTCTTTTTTACGTCCTGTAATTACGTGAATAAGACAACTTGCACCAACGCAAGACGTCATGATGACGTCTTGAGGACGTCATCTTTACGTCTTGTACACTGTAAAAACTAAAGCGCTACTTTTAGGGGCATGTATAGTGGCTGCATCTGAAATGCCGTTTGTAGCACTTGTAGTGTGCTAATTTACCAGCAAAAAAAAAATGTGACCGTGGCGAGCCTCGAACCAGGCTCCGCTGATTGAGAGGCGCTGACGTTACCGATGGACTAACGAATGCTTCTTGCAATCCAGTTTAGTCATGGGAGTCAAGTAGATAACATGAACTATGTGGTGTCGTAAATTCACTATGTAACAATATGATCTGCTCTACATCGTACGATGTGAGTTAGTCTAGCGGTAATGGCAGCAATTCTCGCAGTTTAAGGAGCCGGTCCAGCTCCCGTGAAAGTGCTGAAATAGCACGTTGTGTGCATTCAATAGCACTCTGAGTGCAGTCCCTATGCATGCCCTCAAAAAGTGCTATATACACTGAGCACTTCAGTTTTTACAGTGTACAGATGACGTCAAAATGAGACGTCCTCTTGACGTCTTGCGTTGGTGCAAGTTGTCGTCTTATTGACGTAATTACAGGACGTAAAAAAGACGAAAACCACGACGTAAATATCACGTCATTTTTAACACTTTCTGCTATCAGGGGTAATGAATCGATGCGGAGGCAGTTTCTTTTAATGGTCTGTCATCTTGTTGTTCTTTATTCAGTTACTCAGTGCTTTTCAATGTTCCATAAAAGGGGATTTTACAATGATTTTACCCAAGTTCAATACAGGTAAAACAACGATATCCTCCGTGTTTCCATGATAACCTGTACCGAAGCTTTCGATCTGTACTTGACATTCATCAATCCATCCATGTGTCAAGAAATGAACCTCTTGAACTTTTTTTTTTTTACTGCTACAAAACTCGATAAATGAGATAGAGACAAATGTAAAATTATATTTTAACTTTATTATTCAAGGTTTACTTTTTTTGATTTTCTGTCTTTAGTGGCACGTTTGGAAATATAAATCATACACTATGGTGAATTGATCAGATAAACATACATAAATAAACTCATCTTATAAAAATAATGACGATCCATCTTTCATGTATAAGCCTATAATCGTCTGCCCTCTGCTGGACGTCACGCCGACTCGGCCCCTCAATAGCCTCCGCCAATAGCGCCGTCCCCAGTTAGAGTCCCTCGGAGCCTCTCTTTGGTTAATATCATCGATGGGTCTCGGATCGAGATAGAGTTCCTCTCATGCGAGAACGGTGTAACGGGCAGTTGGAACTCTCATCTCGTGAAGAAGAATTACCCCCAGAAAAACGTACTTCTGCCCCAAGTGATGTGTGACATATTGACTAGCTTAAAAGTGTTCTCCCTGAGTATGAACTTTGAACTTTTATTTGATTAATGGTGCCTCAGCTGCTAGGGCTATTTGCACCAAACCTTACATTATAAAAGAAAATTAAATCACACTGATCATTTATAAACTCTGCGCAAAGTTTTATCAAATTCTTAGAAGTTATCCAAAAAAAAACTCTTTAAAAATTAAAAATACCTTACAACTAAAACATTTTCTTCTCATACAATACAAATTTATACCACACATGCGACTCACAATTTCATCACCCACCACAACCTCCCAGCATTACCCGGTATAGGCGCGGTGACCTCATGCCGCTCCGTTTACCAACAATTTAAGGGGCTAGCCCAGTCAGCTATCAACTCACAGGAGCTCTAGCAATCGAGGCCACCAGGCCCAAACACGAGCAGCCAATGAGGCAAGGGGGCAATTTCAATGCGAATCCACACAGCAGCAACTATAAATCAACTTTACACTCCTCAACAAACTCCATCACCGCTTTAAAGAGGGCCTTTCCCCCAAGCAAAGAACGAAGATTACATTCACTTATTCCTATAGAATTCAGTTTTGTTTGCAGTTTTATTCTCTGAATTCGATATTATTTGCATTCTAATAAAAAGTGACCAACTGTATCGGGCTTTAAACATACCTCACAAACCATTGTGGTGTTTTTTTAATCTGGTATTGAAAGAATTTCAAGGATTTACCTGAACCCATACGAAGACGATGGAAAATTACCTCACTTTTCCTATTACCACCCCATTTGCTTTGTTTAAACTTTACATTGGGTTCTATGTCTTTCAGAGTATTTCGTTTATATTTATTCCAGTGTTGTTGCCATTCAACTTTTAGTTTCAATTTAGTGGCATGTTTTATTTCATTTAGATTCAACTTAATGTGCAAATCAACACGACTTTTATTAGCAGCTTGTTTAGCAATACTATCATCATTCTCATTACCAGCTACACCACAATGGCTTGGAACCCAGTCAAAATGAACATCAATTCCCTGATTACCAATAGAACAGAGGATAAGTTTAATGTCACAGATAATAGGATTATTCGTCTGATTGTGTGATAATGCTTGTAACGCACTCATTGAATCACTAAAAATACATACAGCAGTAGGTTCCACCTCCGAAACCCAAATTAAAGCCATATAAATAGCTGCTAATTCAGCCGAAAAAATAGAAGTCTGTGGAAGTAACTTATAACCATGGGAATACTTATACAGTGGAACACAGAAACCACAGCCAACTTTTCCATGGACAGGGTCAACCGAACCATCTGTATATATATGAAGATAAGAAAACCATTTCTCATTAATATTCTGAATAGCATTGTTTCTATTAATATACTCGTTCTGCACACCAACGGCCAATGACTTGATGGAAAAGTGAACATTAGTTTTAAAATAATACCAATATGGAAAAACAGAACGGACACGATCAGTGAGATCAAGATCAGAAATATTACCACGAAAACCAAAGGGAATGCGGCCTTTCTTATTCCACTTTTCTTCAAAGTAATGCTTCTGCCAGCAATCTTCAAGTAAAATATGACATGGATGATCTGTATTACTTCTAATCAATTCTGAATAAATATTGCACAAGTATTTGCAGGTTAACTGAAGCGGGGGTTCTCCACACTCTATTTGTAATTTCGTTAGTGATGTCAGACATAACGCCCCGGTACAAATCTTAAGAGCTTTATACTGAATTCCATTTAACATATTCTTAACAGAATCAGAGGCAGAGTCAAATGCTTCACAACCATACTCAAGAACTGGTCGTATTAAAGCTCTATATATGTTAAGGAGGGAAGTACAGTTCGCACGCCATTTACAACCAGCAATACAACGCAAAAGATTGATTTTTACTTTACATCGATCTAAAATATACTTAATATGGGTACTCCATGTTAATCTGGAATCAAAAATCAAACCAAGAAATTTAGCAGACTTTTTAAATTCTATATCTTTATCGGACATCTTATTTAACTGACCCTTCAAAGAAAACATTACTGCAACTGATTTTTTAGCAGAAAGTTTAAATCCCCATTGCCTACACCACTTGGAGATACAATCAAGGTCTGATTGGAGATGTTTATTCAATAAATTAGTATTTCTATGAGTTTTCCATAGTGCAATATCGTCAGCAAATTGACATATTTTAGCATGAGATATATGTTTATATAAATCATGTACAGATATATTAAATAATATTGGACTAATGACACTACCTTGTGGCACTAAGTTTTCTACAATTTTAGTATTTGATAATGTACCATGAACC
Source organism: Heliocidaris erythrogramma (assembly GCA_025617745.1). NCBI lineage: Eukaryota > Metazoa > Echinodermata > Echinoidea > Camarodonta > Echinometridae > Heliocidaris > Heliocidaris erythrogramma. The sequence goes on from CM046853.1 coordinate 57,248,499, forward strand.
TTGACTCTAATAGTCCTATCTGACAGGAAATCATTAATCCGTTTAATTATATGCCCGCCTAAACCAAACTCTTGTAATTTTATCAACACCCCTTTTCTCCATACCATATCATAAGCCTTCTCTAGATCGAGAAATATAGCCAAGGTACTTTCCCTATTGGCGAAACCAGTTTGGATCGAAGATTCCAAGTGTACTAAATGATCTATCGTTCTACGACCTTTACGAAAGCCACTTTGATTACCATTAATAAAACCATTAATTTCAAGGAACCAGTCTAACCTGCTTGTTATCATACGTTCCATAACTTTGCACAAAGTGGCCGTTAATGAAATTGGCCTATATGAAATGGGATCAAAGGGATCCCTACCTGGCTTAAAAACGGCTTCCTTCCACTGACTAGGACATTCACCTCTTTTCCATATTTCATTTAGTATAACTAGTAAAATTTGACGAGTGGTATGTGGAAGCTCTTTCAGAATATTAGCCCCAATACCATCAGCGCCCGGAGTAGTACATTAAGCTGTAGAAATGGCATCATCAAGTTCTGTTATTGTAAAATAATCATTAATTGGCGTATCATTTCCTTTATTGCTAATAATGAAATCATCTTCAGCTTTCCTTTTAACTTGCTGAAAAACCTCCTCGTAATTTTTTGTACTACTTGTATTACTAAAAGTATCCACCAGCATATTTGCCTTTTCTTCATTTGAAACTGCAATATTTGTGCCCTTAGTTAAACAAGGGATAGACTTAAAAGAACGTGAATGCGAAATACTCTTAACCCTATCCCAAATACATTTAGTAGATGTTTGTGGATTAATAGTAGCACAAAAATCCTGCCAACTTGTACGCTTAGTTTGATTAACTACACGACGACAAACTGCTTTTTTCTTCTTATATTCAATATAATCTTTTGGAAGTCTTGTTCGTCGAACAGTTCTAAGGGCGTGTCTCTTTTCCTTTACTGCTTGTTCACATGCAGCATTCCACCAGATTACAGGATGTTTCTTTTTAATAGAGGGATTAGTTTTTGGAATAGAGTTATTTAGGCTTCTTACGGAAAGTTTTTACATCGGCGGGCCCTCGGCGGCGCCGATTGATTCGGCGCACCTGCGGCCCGGCTTTGTTCTCAACACGCCGACTGAGCGATGCGGCGGAAGTTCTATTCATCTCGTTTAGCAGGTGGATCGCCGTAAATAGCCCGCACTGACATTGTTGGATAGTTTTTGAGATCGCGGTTGTTGAATACCCCCCTCTAGTGTTTGGTTTAAGCATATGCTAGAGCCAAATTAATACATGAAAAATACGGCGAACAGCGACGACTTTATTGGATACATGTCAACTGGTATATTTATTATTTTACTTCTGTTAAATATCTAGTACTAGTGTTTATGGTTATAGTTATGCTATTAAAAGATGCCGACATCTTAATTGTTCAAAAGGAGGCAGTGCAACACTCATGAATAGAAAATAATATAATTATATAGTATGTCGAGTAATTCCCTGCTTTAAAAGAGTTATTTCAAATGAAATGAAATCACTAATACAACAGCCATGAGTTCCTTCTTCTTCTTAACTATTTTATGTTTCTTCTTTCTTTTTACCATAAAATATTACGAACAAAAAGAGGGTGAATGTATTTTTTCGTTTGGTGGTATTCCCTCGGATTACACAAAACTAAATAAGCTATGAAGAAATAGGTACTAGAAAATCTAATTTGATTAATTACTTATCTAAATTTATGACCAAATATTTACTATTCTGCCTTGATGCTGATATATTTTTGTAAAATATTAATGTAATCGTTGGCCATGTACAGCGCGTTCGTTTCATTGTGTATTAAAGTTTTATACCGCTCATGACGCTTTCGCATTATGGCGGAGATATTATTGTTATTGACGGCTTAATCTATGCCTGGGGTGTTTCATAATAAAAGCTGTTCGTAAAGTTACGAATGACTTTACGAACAACTGGAACATGTTCTTGGGTGCTATACTAATCAGATTCTCAATCATTTAGTACAAAAACTGACCACCAGTCGTGCGTAAAGTCGTGCGTAACTTACGAACTGCTTTATGAAATACCCCCAGATGAAGTTGAATTTTACTATTTAGATATTTATCTATTCTAATAAGCCAGTTCGGGGTTAGCGCATGGTACAAATGACCCCAAATATCCACAGATATTTTAGACATGGAGGGTCCCTTTATGTGCACTTCAGAAAAATACCTCTGGGAGTGATAGAGGTGCCTCATGAATAGCTTTTGTTTCCCCCTTTAAAAGGAATACTTCCACCTGGATATCATGGAATGCACCATTAGTGCATAATTGAATAATGATTACATGACATTCATGAGCACATATCGAATATTAGTGTCAGTGGGTTTTAGAAATTTGGTACAGATGACCTTTATCTGCTCATGCTCAGATTGCATCCCCGAAATGGCTTATTATGAAAAATTTGATCTAATCCAATCAAGTTTAACGTTTACAGTAGCTTATAAGAACATTTGTTTGTGTTTGATAACAAATGTTATTCGTTTCAGTGGCATATCTACGGGAGGAGGGGGGGGGGGATGGGAGGTGGCACGTACCCCAGCCGCGCCTTTTTTTTTGTACACAACTGTTTAGCCATATCGCGGAAAAATTTGTTCCATTGCCCGTGCTGAAATATTGAAGACAGAAATACATAAAGAGAGAGAAGAGGATAGATTAAGGGGAAACAAAAGAACTATACAATGTTTTAGGAAAGAGAAGAGTACAGAAAACAGGGAAAACAAAGAAATGTACGAAAAGGGAGAAGAGGAAGCTTAAAAAAAGTTCCTTTCCCAGTATTAAAAGCGCGAAAGCTACGACGTTTTAGCAAGTTTGAGATATGCGGCCTGAGAAAATCGAAGAGACCAGCCCACTTTTACACCATTTATTTTACTCATTACTACATGAATAAACATAAATCCTTACTGATTCGAATGATTGTACATTTGACATAGTGGTTTGCTTTGTTTTACTTTGAAATGATAACGATTTGGGGTAGAAAAACAGTTTCAAAACCTCTTGAACTCGAATCTAAAAGCGCACATAGCAACGCTCAGGCTCACTGCCGAGAACCGCCCAATCAAAATAGGCTAGTTGTGCACGCACGCTCTATCATTTCCATATGAATTACGTGTACCCTCGATCTCTGCCTTATTTGCATAGTTTATGCAAATTAGCTCAATCGACCACTTCGCCTCGCGGGCCGGGTTCTTTTTCTCCAGCTTTGCCACCGGATTGATTTTCATATAGAAACTTTTTTTCATTTTCTAATATATTTTCCACGAAAGTTTATTTTATCATTGATCGGATTTTTTTTTGACGGGTTGGAGCTGACAGAGTAAAGTTTGAGCAAATGAAAGTAGTAGTAGGTCGAGGCCTACTGTATTCGTAATTACACTTTCAACTTTGAACTCCTGAAGTGATCGCGCGTGCAATGGAATCATGCAGCTGTTTTTTATCGCGGGAAGGAGTCATGAGGCAAAAAAAAAAATCAAATGCATAATGAAGTATAGATGAAAATCTTTTGAGGGCATTTCTTCTACTTTTTTCTCTTACATTCATAGGTTTATTATGGAGTTCACAATTTCTCATCATCAGCATCACACAAACTTTCATTATTGCTTCGTCTGCTGAATTGTTTTTCTGCATTAAAAAAGTAACATTATTCACATTTTATTGAACTCAATATATTCAGTCAAGCGACGTAAATTACGAACGATAAACTGAGCGCAGCTTAGGTTCTAACGGTTTCAAAAGCATGAATAGATTTCCTGTCTTTTCATTGCAGATGAGAACAAAGAAAATACAAACGAAGCAGTTCAGCTAATCCCCGATTTTGTCAATGGAGCTCCAATTCGGGCATTTTACACGTTGAATAGTGTTCTACAAATTGTCGCTACACATCCATTTCCGGGGGGGGGGGCAATGCCATGACAAGGTGCGCACCATGCCTGTACACAAAAACACATTAAAAGGTTTTTTTTTCTTTTCAATACCCGGCGATGAACGTGCCCATCATGATGATATAATAATACAGTGAAATGGGTATAAAAAATGCTAAAATCAGGGGGGGGGGGTTATACTTTTCACAGCCTGACATTATCCCCCTTCATGTTTAGGGTGGTGAACACATTACACAATACTTGTTTCGGGTATTCTGAGTTCGAAAGTTGATTACTTTTCAGGGCCCATTTTGTAAATTCCTGTATGGGCATGGTGTCCATGTTGTAATAACATTGCCCCCCCCCCCCGCCCGTTTTGGGAAAGTCATATAACTCAGCAAAAGGCATCTAACAAAATATATCCATCTTCGATTACTTGCTTTTCCAAAGGCGGATCGGAGTTGGTGGTTATAAAAAAGAATAATCCCGAATATATAAATAAATTTATATATATATATAAACGACTAATGGCTACATTAGGAGGACAGTTTTTGTTCTTTTTCTTTGTTCAACTGTCGACCTAATGTAGGGGTCGCTATTATGACGGAATAAACTGCATTGTTAGGTGTCGACTTAATGTACCCGTTAGTCAAATATCCATATATATATATATATATATATATATATATATATATATATGTTGTATAATGTTATTTCCTTACAATTGTTAATAATTATTCTAATGTATACATGTATCTCAAAGCATTCGCTTGGATCCAGCTGAGGCATGCGGCTTGTCATTGTTCAAAACTCACCTGCCCCGACAAAGGAATTAATTAATCAGGTTGAAGATTTGTCAAATCTGTCGGTCAATTGAATCTGGTGTCGCCGAAACTACTAACCCGTCTCCGTGGTCTAGTGGTTAAGGCATTGACGTTCTAAGCCAACGACCCGGGTTCGATTCTCGGCGGAGACTTTTTTTCAGCCTTTGCAAAAATTTCAAAAAGGGAGGACAGCTCTGGGGAACCTTGATTTAAGCTACGCAATCATTATTCTCTCATTTCCTTTCGCATTATATATATATATACTCTTGTACCAGCGTACCAATCATAACAGAGGAGTTATTATTGAACATTTTCCCCTATTTTATATTTTTTAGACGTTAGCGAAAATTGAACTGATTTAGTCCGTTTTGAACTCTCTGATTTCATAAGTCTTCCGACCGCTGAGAGCTTATAATCTGTGGCAAAAATGAGAATAGATAACGACAGAATACCCACGAAACGATTCTGTAAAGATGATTATAATAAAGAAAAACAAACAAACACATGAATACTGTAAAAATGGTTACCGTAGTTCTTTTCTTATTACGAGGCGGCTAAAGTTATAAATATTAATATCTTATAATATTTTATAAATACATCAACAAAGTTGAACAGCTTGAAAATCGAGAAAAAAAAATGGAAAATACAGAAGGAATCAGAAAAGTGGAATTAGTCTCGCTAAAATAATAAAACACATTTCCCAAAATAAATGTGACCCGTCACGTCAAAATGAGACAGAAGTCGCATTTTTGAAATTGCATTTTATTATTGATTATTATTCTCCGTTTAATAAGCTTTAATTTGGTATATAGTTCAACTCTAGAGAGTGAGTATTAGTGGAGATAATAGCTTTTGAATCTTGAGTAAAGTAGGGCTGTGGCAAAGTATTTCTTCGGGAAAAACGCTTCCAAAGTTTGACTTCCGTTTTGCAGTCATGCAGCATTTTCGTTTGTTATGTCAACTAGATTTTTATAAAGCCCTTAGCAACCGTTTATTAATTCTAATAAAAACTAGTCCTTATGTTTCTTTCGGATCTATTTTCATGAAAACATGAATTTTAATTCATTTAAGCCATGAATTCTAACGCTTTAAAGGGTAACAAATCAAGTAGTTTCACGGCATTGAAAAAGCTTCCCGCATCAACTTCATGCTTTTTTCGTTGAGCCTTTCCTATGCCGGTATGATTTTCTTAAAGGGTTGATTAACCTATAGCTATAGTCAAAAGGTTTATAATTCTGTCATTTTGTGCGGGGAAATTTATTAGATTATGGTTCAAACTTTCAGAGGTTTTTATATCATATCTTTTTCTAAATTAATCATGTAAACTTGATTTCTTTCAATGTTATTTGCTTTCTTTTTATAGCTTGGATTCGATTGTCGCAAAGTCATTCAATTTTGGCAAATTTACTGATTAGACTAGTCTTTACCAAGAATAATATTGACAGAGATCGTTGATGTCTGCGTATGAAGCTTACTTTTTTTACTTTTCGTCTTGTGAAAGAGCAATAGAAATCGCAGCTGAAGAATTAACACACGATTTTCTCTCTCTCCTTATACATCACGCGCCTGTTTCATAATCTCCACAGTTTTATTTCTTTCTTTTGAATGCTAACTCTCTTTTCGGTTCGCTCTTTACTTATTACCAGATTAAACAACGATAAAATAAAACAGAATCATAATAAAGAAATTGTATCCTGCTCTAGTTAGTTCTACCTTTAAAAAATGTTTATAAAAGCGTCTTTCTTTTCTTTTCGCCATATCAAAGAGGTATAGAATTCGCCCCTTTCAAAGAACAAGGATTAAGTCACATCCTGCCTTCGCGAGACGATTGATTTTTCTTCTCTCCCATTGTCCTTCTCAGGGGCCGCGGAACGTCTTGGAAAGTGGAGGGGCTAAGGGGGGGGGGCTGCGTGTATAACCACATTTTTGCACTGCCATACGTTTGCACGTGTTTACTGAAAAAAGTGAGGGGGCTGCAGCCCCCAGCCCGGTTCCGCGGTCCCTGCTTCTCAATCACGAGCTTGTGTCATAATCTCCACACAGGTCCTTTTCTGTATAGTTAAAAAGCTTCATTTCTTTTATCATCAATTCCCCATGTTCAACAGCAGGATAAAGATAAACTGCTTCTTAGCGCCACTCTATAGTTAATAGAGCTTTAATTTTTTTTGAATTAACGCCCGAACAATCTCTCTCCTTCTAAATCTTTCACCTGTATCATAATTTCGACTGTTCTTCTTAATTCTATTTTGAAAGCTAACTCTTTCTTGTCTGTTCGGCTTTTTTAACGAATAAGAGATTTGGCCGCTAATTATCATCATGTTGACTGGCGGTATGAACATGAGGAAGACAAACTGCATCTTAGCTTGAAAGTTCGTTTCTTCCCGCTCTATATTTAACTCAAGCTTAACAAAATCAGATACTTGTTTCACTATCGCAACCGAGGGCCTTTTCATTCTAGCTTTACAAAATAATTTTCTTTTATTTTCGTCTGTTAAAAAGAGTAATAGAATTGGCCGCTTTTTATCGTCATGTTCAAAAGCGGGATAGATATAAACTGCTTCTTAGCGCCGCTCTAGTTAACTAAAGCTTTAAAAAAAAATAATAATGACAACTGCTTTTTGTAAAAATTGACACCCAGACAATTCTCTCTCTCCTTCTAAATCTTTCACCTGTATCATAATTTCGACTGTTCCTCTTAATTCTATTTTGAAAGCTAACTCTTTCGTGTCTGCATCTTAGCTTGAAAGTTCGTTTCTCCCCACTCTATAGTTAACTCAATCTTAAAACAAATCAGATACTTGTTTCATTATCGCAACCGAGGGCCTTTTCATTCTAGTTTTAAAAAATAATTTTCTTTAATTTCGGCTGTTAAAAAGAGTTATAGAATTGGCCGCTTTTTATCGTCATGTTCAAAAGCGGGATAGAGATAAACTGCTTCTTAGCGCCGCTCTAGTTAACTAGAGCTTAAAATATAAATAATAATGACAACTGCTTTTCGTAAAAATTGACACCCAGACAATTCTCTCTCTCCTTCTTAATCTTTCACCTGTATCCAAATTTCGACTGTTCTTCTTAATTCTATTTTGAAAGCTAACTATTTGTCTGTTTTGGCTTTAACGAATAAGAGAATAAGCAGAGGGGGGGGGGGGGCGCAAGGGGCGTATTGTGTTGACAAAGTATGCCCCAGACCCCCCAGATGGCCGTTTGGCTTCGTCAAACGGAGGGTTCCTCAGTGTGTGCCCCCCTTTCTGGAAATCCTGTATCCGCTCCTGGCTAACAGGTAGTATGAACATGATGAAGATAACGCGCGTCTTAGCTTGAAAGTCATCGAGTCTCTCCGCTTTATAGTTTACTCCAAAAAAAATGTGTATAATCTACTGGTGTCTAATAGCTAATTTCTTTTCTTCTTCGCCATGTTTTAAAGAGGTAGAGAATTCGCCCCTTTCAAAGAACAAGGATTATAAGTCACCTCCAGCAAGAGACGATTATTGATTTTCTCTCTCTCTCTTTGTCCTTGTTTCATAATCTCTACACAGATACATGTACTGTTCTTTCTGGTTAAAAGGCTTATTTTCTTTTCGGCTTTTCAAAGGATTACATAATTTACCCCTTATTATTATCGTGTATCAATAGTTTCGTTGTTCGTAAGTCATCTTCCCAGTTCTTCTTACTTCTGTTTTGAAAGCCAACTCTTTTGTATTTCCTCTTTACTTTCCATAGATTAAACAGCGATGGCTTAAACCAGCTTCGCAATGAAGAGATCTTGACGATGAATCGTGTGAATAAGTGAGATATAGAAAGTTACAATTCAGAATTCAAAGCGAGATCCATATAATCCGATTTTGCTACATCAACCTTTCTTCTGTCTCGCACGGTCCAGTGGTGTATTAAACGGAGCGGATAGAGGGGGCACATGCCAAGGGCAGCACTTTCAGGGGGGGGGGGATGGAAATGAAAGACAATGACGAAAATGTGTGGTCCTGGATTACTACGCACCCAAATCATTAATAAAATGCATATTTTATAGAAACAGTGTTTTTAAGGCCTCGGATGAAAAAATAAATGAAGCTTGGCAGCTCTCTCGGATTTGTTTTCTCAAAGAATCTCGTAATATCTCCTCAATGTACGTAGAATATACATCTAGTTTATAGAAAGCAGTGTAAAGGGTTCATATTCACATTTTCTCTTTTACTTTATTTTTCAATCAATCGGCCTTTATAAAGAACACATAACGATGGACTGTCGAACTAGCCAAAATACGGTCCGGTCAAGGGGGATACTCAACACACAAAATCGCCCCATGGCTGGAGCTCGCTACAAAAGGGCACCAGCAATTTCTTTCTTTCTTTCTTTCTTTTTGCTGTTGCTTGTCGAAGACTTTTCGGACATGTGACAACCACCCCCTCCCCCCCCCCCCCCCCTCATGTTACTTTCTTTGTATAGACTTGAATTAAGATTTGAATAAATGTACCGACACTCTTTATCATAAATAATTAATAATTCAGTTCATATTATAATTCTTTTCATGTTATAATTTTGGATTGGTATAGACTTGTGCATGTACTACAATGAGAACGAATGACATGACGTCATCCCATCGGAGTCCATGGATTCGCTCAGCTCCAAGTGCCAGTCGTCGCTGCAGCTTGACTCCATGTTGAAATCCTCGTTCTCGCTTGATTGTTGATTTGAAGAAACGATGCTATCCATGGTGAAAATCTTGTCAAAAGATATCCTGCTTTATATAAACCACGGAAGGATCCAAAAGCCAGGTCAAATTTGCATATGCCGCATTGTTTGTGACGAAGAGTCAAATCACGGACGCGTGTCCGGCTCTATTGAAACAATAATATAACACACGAATGCTCGCTTCCCTTGATCTTCTTATACAATAGAGATTTACAAGTCAAAGGTGAAATAAGGCATTCACATTTTCTATAGATGTAACTGCGGCGTTCAGTTTCAGGGGAAGAAAATCTTCTGTCCAACAACAATTGTCTTAGTAAGCGAAGAAGCTTGACTGGGGAGGAATTTTTAATTTGTAAACAAAATCTTTCGGCATATTACTCCCAGTGTTAAAGATCGTATCGTTTGAATATTAATGAGTCAGAAAGAAGAGGATCTTGGGTATTTGATTCTAGTTCGTCGTGACTTGGCCGTGAACCAGAATAGCCTGGTGGTTAAGTCGCTGCCCGGCAAGCAGTAGATGACAGGTTCGAATCCCGCTGGTTCCAATTTTTTCTGACTTGTGTTTTTCATTACAGATCGAGCATACGATCTTTAACACTGGGAGTAATATGCCGAAAGATTTTGTTTACAAATTAAAAATTCCTCCCCAGTCAAGCTTCTTCGCTTACTAACCATTGTTCCACGGCGGACCGTTTGAATATTAATGAGTCAGAAAGAAGAGGATCTTGGGTATTTGATTCTAGTTCGTCGTGACTTGGCCGTGAACCAGAATAGCCTGGTGGTTAAGTCGCTGCCCGGCAAGCAGTAGATGACAGGTTCGAATCCCGCTGGTTCCAATTTTTTCTGACTTGTGTTTTTCATTACAGATCGAGCATACGATCTTTAACACTGGGAGTAATATGCCGAAAGATTTTGTTTACAAATTAAACAATTTTCTTATTCCACTCCACATTCAATGAATAAAAACAGAAAATGAGGGGGCTGAGTCAGTGAGAATTTAAATTATCCCTTTAAGTACCAGAAACGAAAATAACACTTTTCAGATATCAATACCCCATATACCCCGAAAAATAGACTTTTCATTTATATCATATAACAAATTTTCAACATAGTGAATGCCTTTGATAAAAATAAATCTGAATGTTATTTTGCAACAAATTGATACAATTTTAGGTTCTGCAATTTGAAACTTTGCAAACAAACATTCAGTTAGTATATTGTGTAAATAAGATAGGGGATTTCACTGGGGTATAAAGAGAGGGAAGTTCCCCAGTTTCTGCTGTAAAAAGATAAAGGTTTATCTCCTTGTCTGGATTCAAAAGATGCATATCGGTATAGGGATCGAGGTCTGCATGTGCATATGGAGTTTCTTTACAACAGCGCATGTGAATGGAAATGACCATCTTTTATTAGTGATTACCCACGCCGATGAAATCGGCAGAGTTATGTAAAGGGCTCCGTATGTTTGTTTGTGTACAACAGAACGGGTTCGCACCAAATTTTCAAGGAATGTTCGGATAGTGACAGGAAAGAATCGATTAGATTTTGGTGATGATTGGTTGACCCCTGCAAATTCTGTGTGACCTTGAAGTTTTGACCCCAACTTCATTTCGGATAGTGACAGGAAAGAATCGATTAAGAAAAGAATGGATTAGATTTTTTTTGTAATGATCGGTTATAGAAACTTCAGTTCGGAGAGTTCTTTTTTTGTTTTTAAGAATATTTTATTACTTCCTTTTTCAAAATAACATTTTTCACAATAATCGAGGTAAAATACACAAACAAATATATTCACACACAGTATCGTGCCAAATTACATAATAATAACAATAAGTAACCATAATATTTTACATGCATGTATTAAATACTAGATTATGCCAAATCTAGAAGTCTTTATTGCGATAAAAAAGAAGAAAAATATAAAATATAAAATATAGTGACAGGAAAGAATCGTTTAGGGAAAGAATGCAACTACTCTGTAGCGCCGCCTTTGACGGCCTTTCTAGTTCTCCAATGTCTTGCAGATACAAATGGTTCGCATGGGCCACAGAACAGGAACTGGGGTGGATACAGTCCCCACCACCACAACCACACACAATTATTGTACACACTTTATATAAAAACACTACCCTCTGATACCTTCGGGGAAACCCTATCATCACTGGTGTAGACAGGGGGCACCGGGGGCCATGCCCCCTCCCTATTCAGCCACTACAACAACAAAAAGCGAGAGCGAAAAAGCGGGGGAAGTGAGAGAAAAAATGCCTAAAAAAGCACTACAAGCCATTATCCTGGCTCTCAAAATTTGCTAAAAAAGTCAAAGTTTTCGCGCCCACCCTTGTACCATGGGTGTCGATCCCGGGGGATGGACGTATAATATCCCCCAAAATATTTGAGGTGGGAGGATGGCCTGTATTATCACTCCCAATATATTTGGATAACATAAATAAGAATTATGATGCATTAACTTGAAACTAATAATTATTTAAACTAATGATGTTTAATCTTGAAAAAACACATTCTTTAATGATTAGAAGAAAGGAAATTTAAAAAATGCCATAAGTTCAATACGAAAATATTGAAGAAAATTAGTTCACTCGCATTGTTTTCATTAAAAACATGTTGGTATGCTTTAAAATGCAAGTTTTATAGACAGATTCCCTGATGTAGGAGAGGGATACTCCCTCCCACCCCTGCTCGGTCTCTTCGCTCAGTGGTGTGTCTGGGGGGGGGGGGGGGGAGAGGGGAGCACGTGCACTAGGAAACACTTGAAGGGGGCGCAAACGCAAAGGAGAGAAAGAAAAATAGGGGAGTGAAGAAACATAATCGTTACGGCTTTACGACCCGTACCCAGCCCTGTTACATACAATGCAGTATTGCGCCCCAAATAACTGAAAAGCAGCCAGGGCGGTGAACTAATATTCCGCCAAAAAAAAAAAATGCTAAAACTTCGGAGCTTTCGCGCTTCGCGCGGGAAGGGGGGGGGGGGGGGGAATCCCCTCCCTGTACCCACCCCTGTTACATACGGTGCAGTATTACGTCCAAATAACTATAACTTTCCGCCTAAAAAATTGTTTTCTACGAGCCGTTATCTTTATCTCAAAATTGCGGGGGACAAGGGGGGGGGGGGTGAAATGTGAATCGACCTATAAAGCATTCACGAATTCACGACTTCCACTTCTCCGAGACAGGGTCAATTTCTTCTTCATCCTGACAGTCTCTCTCTTTCTTTCCCTGCCACCCAGTCCCCCTTGTCTCTCTGCCACCTCACTCCACCCTCTCCCTCTCTTTATGCCATCCATCTTCTACATTAATCTACATGTATTTTTAATGTTACTTATGAAGGTTAACGACGTACATATCAAAGTCAACAACCTTATCCGGGACAGGCGCAATCACGAAAGTTTGTAATCGTTCCGGAATTCTTAATAACTTTAATAAATTACCTCGCTCTCTCGCTCTTTTACTCGATCCCTCTTAATACAACAAACGGACTTATCGAATCACTTTTCTCCCCATTTCCCCCATATTTTGGAGTTCATTTTTAAGACCAGACGGCTGATCGAGATCGATATTTCAAAAAATAAACACATCGATAATGTTTTAATTTCAATAAAGCGCTCATTATATTACTGCCCAATCATGCTGGTTTGTAACAACATTACCCAAAGCACTAAGTAATATTTTTTTAATTCATGCACTCGAATAAAGTGTGCTTAATATTATTCCGAATTACCCAATAGATGTTGTTGACATAGATAACGAAAACGTTAAAAATATAGGGCAAAGCCAAGAAAGAAAGAAAGGCTACTCTTTCAAGGGGCGTTTTTGAAAGTGTGTGTGTGTGTGGGGCTGATTTGATTTCACTCATTAATGATAATATATTAAGCTAATTCATACATTTTATGAAATGTGTTTACTAAAAAAAGGGTGGAGGGGGGAGGGGGTGGGCTGCAGCCCCCAGGCCCCGTCCCCAGTTCTGGTTCCGCGACCCATGCAAAAGTAAAGTTGTATTTATATTCAGAAATCCGGTCTTAACTCGAGAACATTAAGTTTTTCGTTGTGATATTTCAATTTCATTTTTTTTTATTCGCAGCCATGACGGCTACATACAACAGCTATTAACATGTGAAAGTGAATTTATAATTGCATTGCTTGGAAACTACACAATGTATTTTTGGGGTTGGATTTTTATTGTTATTAGTTGAGGGTTTTTTTGGTTTGGAACATAGAGCAATATTTTGAATAGTTGTCCGTCCTTTATTTATTCGTGTATTAATTTTTATGTCGTTTATCATTACTATATATTTTTGTGGTGGGCTCGATGTGGGAAAATTAAATGTTAGGGGCCGACTTTGTCATGGCACAAACCTAGGTATTTTTTTCTCAGAAAACTATGACAAATGATACGTACGGTACTTTGACGGAGACTTCAATACATTCGTACTTTTTCCAAAGAAAATAAGCAAAATGAAGCAGAATGAGTCACCATTTAAACCGTAAGTGGCGCTCTTTCAAAACACTAAATATACAACTTCCTTCAAGGCAGAACAAAAATAAAGAACAGGAAGTCGGCGAAATCGAAGGAATCGCAGGGTGGGTCTCTAAACAAAAGCTCGCGCTAATCCCGCTGAACGGCGACTTCTTAGAGTCGCCGATGGATATGACAGGATCCGGGAGATAATCCCGCTAATCGGCCTTTTTAACTTTGGCCGCGGTGAAAACGGTGACAAAACTTTCCGTAAGAAGCCTTAAAGCAATATTAAGCTGATCAATAAAATTTATATATATAGTATCAATTGACTGATCCAGTTCTGGATATGAAATATTATCACATTCTGCATGAAATGTTCCCCAATCAGCCCGTTTTATTGACCATTTTGGTGTGAATGGGAGGTATGTCTGTGGAAACTGAACGCCACAATCAATTATAATCGGAAAATGATCACTGCCCCAATTATTTTCTAAAACTTCCCAAATACATTTAGCAGCTATATTATTTGATGTCCATGTTAAATCCAAGCATGAAGTATTACCACTGTTCGTCTAATCTTGTACCAGACCCCGTATTAAGGCACACAAGGTTGCAATTTTCCATAGCCTTTTCTATATTAAGACCATTCGAATCAGTTTTGGAACTCCCCCATAACGTATTATGGCCATTAAAGTCACCACATATAAAAACAGAGCTGCCAACGACAGAAAACACATGATCTAAAAAATTATCCTCAAGTTTTAAACACGGATTATAGATATTAACAACTGAAATCCAATTCGTGTTATTGATGTAGACATCAATGGCTAATATCTCAATCTCAGATTTAGGTAAATCAAAACTTTATAAGACAACCCTTTTTTAATTAGTGTCAGGCAACCGCCACCCTGCCTTTTATTATCAGATTTCCTGTCTTTTCTTATCGTTTCATAATCATATAAATTAAAATAATTCTTATCCTTCAACCAAGATTCCTGAATACAAATGATATCCGGTTTGGGGTTAATGTCATTTGTTATAGCTACCTTAAATTCAGCCCCCTGTCTAACTATTGATTTAGCGTTCCATTGGAGGAAACGCATAAGAAAGCATAGTAGCACAAAAGAAAAATAAAACTTATTCATTTCACGGTTTATGATTCTTCCTATGAGAGTTATTTTTACGTCTTGAAGACGATTGACAAGATTCACCATCTGATGTAATCTTATCGGAAGATTTACCAGGATCTGACAAATTTATTTTAACATTACTTTTCTTGGAATCATTACCAGTTTCATTTTCAATTGTGTTACCAACTTTCCTTTGCTGAGAGTTTTCATTACATGTCTTTCCAGATAAATCCTTATGAAAGGCCTGTTTGAAGAGATTCTTCATTGCGTATTGAATGTCATCCTTACTTTTAATTTTATCACTGCGACTTATTTGAATGGTTCCAATCATAAGCATTGCCAGTGCTGGCCCTATTTCTACCATACTATTATCATCTGTTTGGGTACTTTCCGTCACTTCAGTTTGTGTGGTTGCATCTACATATACACCTTTATTTGTGGTTGCACTTTGAGGCTTGCTAACAATAATAGGAGGATCTAAATTACACTTATCTTCACTACATTCCTCAACTACCTTAGATTCATTATTAACAGAGTTGTTCTGCGACTGAGATTTAACTTTCTTAGTTGCATCAGCATAAGATATGTTAAGAGTAATTCTGGTTTGATGAATTTGCTTTTGTATTTTAACATCCTCACATCCAAGGTAAGCTGCAGAGTGAGTACCTCCACATCTACAACATTTAGGGTTTTCCTTACTTTTACAATCCTTAAACTTATGTTGGCCACCACATCTAACACATCTCTGAAAGCTTTTACAACTACTGGCAATGTGTCCAAGCCTTTGACATTTAAAACATCGAATAACTAATATATGGTATAACTTTATATATTTGATAACCAACACACAAATCATCAGGAATATTCTTCCTCATAAATGTAATACATACCGCCAAGGATGGTTCAACCTTGCCATTTTGTTTTCTCATTAATCTCTTAGCCTCCACTACCCCGTCCTTCTTACATGCCTGCACCAACTCTTCTACATCTACATCAAGTGGAATACCAGAAATCACACCTCTACATTTAATTTCACTACTAGGATATTCTGTGGATACAGTCCACTTACCCAACTGCGTTATTTGTTTAAGTCTCTCTGCCTGAGAGGCAGTGTAACATTGTACTGCAATACCACCATTAACTTTATTGACTGTTTTTACAAAACTTTGCCCAATCACATTCAAACATTTAGCAATATGGAGTGGGTTTACCTGTGCAAGATTGACATCACTTGATTTAATGATATTCTTTATGCCAGTTGTACTAGTAGTCGTATCCTTAGGAATGACCGTACTTTTCTTTCTTTTGTGGGTAACAACCTTGAAAGTATCGCCATCACTACCCAAATCGGAATCATCATTACTCGTATTAGACAAGTCCCTTTTACGATTAATGTTACTAATATTACTATTACCTCCATTATCGTCTTTACTTTGAACTTGACTAATAAGTCGAGACAAAGTAGATCTTTCCTTAGCTACAGGCTGAGAAGCAAGAAGCTTATCACTATTAAGATTCAAAAAATCCATTAGATCATCCTCCGCATTGTACCCGAGTTAACGGGACATGCTGCTTAGAAATAAGATACTATAATACAAAAGTGTACTGATCTAAGTATTAAATAGATAAACTAAAACTATGCACAGAGCAAATTCCTGCTTACCAAACTACTCGATATACAGCAATACCAAGCCAAAAAGCACCCTTTAGCCACAGCGTCGGGTTCACCCGTGAAACGTTATCACTCTCCTCAAGAACTCCACTTCTCTCCTCTCGCACCTCTATCAAAGAACCAACACGTGAAAAACTATCCCTCGTGCACGTTTTACTCGAACTCTCACTAGTCAACTCGGCTCTCTCTCTCTCTCAAACTCTAGCTCCGTTCTCAATCAGAATCAGAATCAGAATCCCGATCCTCTCCTCTCCTCTCCCTGAGTATCTAATTTTATCCTCTATTTATAACCTTTCCTAACTAAGGAAAATCTGTATGAACGGAAAAGCATTACAATACTAAATATATCTATTTCTAAAAAGGACTTCCTAAAATGTGTCCTAACGGAAACCATTACAATACCAGGTATTTCTATTCAAACCTATAAAACACAATACCGTCCAGACAGAACACTGTTAGAAATACCTCTGTCATTCAACTAAATGGCTTGCACAAGCTTCAACTGACATACAACCTTAATGCTATGCATAAATGAATTTAATTTGCAATTAATTAACCTACATGTCACAATCTATTTTATACCTTGTCTGGTAGATTAACAAAAAGAATAAAAATATATTTCCTTCCTGACACCATGGTATCTTCAAAACTTAGAACTTGAGTGTATCTTGAACACTTCATTACCTCCCCCAGTTGTATTTTAATTTGCAACGACCAATACCTTAAACTGTTCGAGACTCTAATTATCCTTATCAATATCCCTTTTCTAAATATAACTCTTAAATGCCAATATCTCACATGAGTTCCAACAAGTAACCAACTCCATAGACTCGAGTTTGTCTGATATCTTAAAGTAGAACGTTGATGATTTTAAATATTGGCTTAATACTTATTATTGCATAGATGGCATAAATTAAACAAGGTTATCCAAATTCAACGCTTGGAAACATTTGAAGTAATGATTATTATCAATTATAAAACGGTAAAATACAGCCCCCGATATAGCAGCTGAAGAGCTCCTCGAACGCTGCTGAGATATGTGACGACACACCCTGGACCAGTCCTGGCTAAGCAGACGATGTCCCATAACATCTTACACATTTTTCAGAGCCTATTTTGTCATCTCCTCTTCACTTATTTATCTTCCTTCACTAGCGTCAGTCTTAATGTTAGTCTGTTGCCTCACTCTTAACTTCGTGTATGGTATTATTTTGATGAAAAATGCAGCGTTAAAAAAATAAAGGAATCAGTCACTTGTAAACAAAATAAGACGCCATTGTATTTTCAGCTGTTTGCACCGGGGCATGTTCGGCGTTTCAAGAGGGAACGAATACCATCCTGCTATTATTCGGAGGGCTTTTCAATTTGAAAGTGGGGTTTATTTCATTGATCATTGACCCTTCTCCTATGTATTTACAATCAAACGGTTTTAGCTATCAGAATCAGTTTCACTTTCCCTTTATAATGGTGTGAAATAAGGTCATGTTTAAATACACCAAACTCTTTATAATTTGATAAATAATTGCATTGCAATTACGTTCATTCATTATAGGACGTCGTCTGCTTAAGCAGGATCGATCCCGAGTGTGACGACATCAAAACATCGCTATATTTCTGGCGAATCCTCGGATATTCCAGATGCTGAGAAGAGCTTTTATTTGTGTTGTTTTTATAATCACCAGATACGCAGTTGACATAAAACTTATAAGATTGCCATCTGTAAGCTTCCCAGTTTCTAGTGATACATTAATTGCCATATTTGTGATTTTCTTTGAATATCTACTTTAAAGAGTTCAGAACCATTTTATTCCTTTATTAAAACTCTCCAAACAATTAAAGGAACTTCGAATGCCTTTAATTAAAATCTTAAGCAATTTCTCATTTTTGTAACTATTCTGAATGTTACTTAAACGATTTACATACTTGCGAACACAATAAATCAATGTATTAAAACTTCAAAGTATCTGGTGCTTGTTCATTTGTTCAACTTGTGTATCATATAATGTATACTAGAGCCTGAAACAAACTTTGATATCCATATATATTTTAAATCTTTCATCTCTTACTACCACATGTAGAGACTATAACCAAAATGTTATAAAACTTCTCTTTAACATATTATCACATCAATTGATAATTCCGTTACATAATCCAAATAAACAAGTTAATTTAAAGCTCATTCAGTATCTCAGCTTTTGCTTTTCCCTTTTTGTAAGTGTGTGCATCTCTCAAATACATGTATGTATCATATATATTCAAACAACAATGAACTTTTTTCCTTATAAACCATCAAGAAAATATTCTAAACATTTCTCACTTCAAATTCGAAATGTTTTGCTCAAAGAAAATGAAATGTCCATTTCTGATTTAACATTTGTGCCTTTTGGGTTGTAACTTAATTTCCTTCTATTCATTTTTCTTGAACTTCTAATTTCAATTTCAGTTTTGTCAAATGTCAAATGTAAAAAATGTCAAATAATTTCTTAACTCTTCAATCTTTTGTTTCTTCTGTTCTTATTCAAGAATAGACCAAGGTTCTATTATAACCATTCCTGCGATTATGGTGCACAAGGGTTTGATAAAATTGTGACCGCATAGTTTAATATTTAGATAGTGATCAAAAGTGATGAATCGGCTATTCCAAAGTGCCATTGGATCCTTCCAATTTTTCTCCACTATATCTCTCTGTCTTCATTCTAATAGGGGGCAAAATCGAGAAAATGGCAGGTCGTCTATGGTCAAAATGCATACTTTTCTTCCAAAAGGGGGGCACGGGCCGGAAGTGCCCCCCTGGATCCGCCAATGGACCCAACGACGAATTTTTACTTGGCAGCCACTGAGTAATACCAATAAACAAGAATTACACTTCACGTTTCTCATCTATACAAGCCTCAACAATCGACATGTAAATACCATCACGGAATCGCACACAACTATCAGTGCAAGACTAGCTCTGTTTAACCAAATTAATAACATGTTTGGATCAAAAACTTATCACTAAGAGTACATATTTACACGGACATACATAATACACCTGGTACTATCTAATTCAGTTAAAATGAAACTTTGTTAACGTCATATAGTGCAATATACACATGTACTACATTTCGTCATGTATAACTGTTAAAACATTTTTTTTTAAATGACAATATGCGGTGCAGCAGAGATCCATTAAATACATAAAAATCAAATATGCACTGAGCAACTCTAAAGCATACATTTATGAATAATAAATACCCAAAATGACTACATTCATCATTAAAGTAAGCAAAAAAATTCAATCAACAATGGGAAAAGAAAAATATGGGTATTTACTTGTCCTATCATCCTGTTTTACAGTAAAAGTGGGATGACATCAAATTAAATGCCACGAAAGAACAAAGTTTTCATGCATGATTCATGGCACATAGAATTGCAAGAGGGATAATGTTCGAGTGCCAAACAGTAGCAATAACAGGTATAAATATACAACTACACGTTCATAGAAAATAAGGACAACACACAATAAATGCATAATGTCCCTCTTTTGCTTCACATAATGAAAAAATATGAATAAGGGCACTGTGTGACAAAATACAGTCAAAACTTTTGAAACATTGTATGTCAAGACTGGCGTCTGAAAAGACAGATGCACAGCATTATGGAAATACAAAATCCAACCGTCACATCAGTCTTTCCATCTGCTCCATTCAAGAGAAAAACACTGGGACCAAAAAAACAAAAATAAAAAAAGATTGCTTTATCAAATGCAAACGACAGTAGCGGATTTCAACAAATAGAGGAGAACCTTAGACCTTTACTATGATCACAAAAGTGTGTACCAAATCACTAACGGCATATGATATGCATAAAATATATCAACAAATTCCTAAATCACTGCTTGCTAAAGGATAGCACAATCATACATACCCCCCACAAAAAAAGAAAAAAAAAAAGATATACAAAATATTACCCCAAATAAAAAAAACTATAGAAAAAATGTTTTTGGTACATCTGATATAATCTAGAGCAAAAATGCCATTTCCTTTTAATACATGAAAAAAATACAAAACTGAGAGCCTACACTAAGGAGACTAGACCCACAAATAAACAACATAAAAAATATGGATAAAACGACATTTAAAAAAAAACAGAAAGAACTCAGTCGACGAAATAGACAAAACCCAATCAATAAAAAGGCAGAAATAAAACAGTAAAAGGGAAAAGGGGACATGCTGAATACCCAACTACCAGTCAGTGTGCAGGGGAAATGGTCACCCATCAGAAGGTTGATAGTAGAAGACGTATAGCGGGAGTCAGTCATAAGATGCCAGTACTCTGAAGCTGATCGGAGGCACAAAGTCCAAGGGCTGACATCGTCGAGTGCAGGGGGCCTGCGCTGGCTACATGGGACCCCATAGTCCAGTCTGGCCTCTTTGAGTGAGAATCTATATACCCGAAATCCAACATATAGAGGGAGACATGGTACAAGACCTCTCAACCCCTCTCAACACCACCCAACAAAGAGTCCAGTACAATACTTTTGAATCCTGGAAATCCTAGGCATCAATCAAAACATTCTTGTCCCTGATTGGTCAAACAACCCTGGAGAGTTGGGGGAGGCGGTATCTGGACATGGTTGTTGATCGGGGACTACTAGTCTAGCGTACAAAACTTTTGCCTTCACCAAAAACAACTTTACCTCAAAGATGATGAAAATGCAAAGTTTTTATTAACTTCTACCAAATAATCATATTGTCATGACATTTGAACAGTAGCTATCCATGTTTTTGTTATGATATCGAGGTCTTTTTCCTCTCACCAAACGATCACAATGGGGGCCTTTTTCGCTGTGTAGGTCATCTACAATCACCTCGGGAGTATATGCAGGCGGGTGATAGAGGGGACTGGCCTCATCGGCACTAGCAGCCACACTAGTATGTGGCTCGAAAAAATGACGTGTAGCGAGCACAGATGACGGGTTTACGCACAAAGTGTTGGCTTTGATAGAGGGCGTATGATCGTTAAGGTGTCAAATTCGATCGCGGACCCACGATTACGAACGATCATTTGCATGAAGAGCTGTTTTGCTGTGAATTGCAACCCGATCGCGCTTTCGAAAAGCCAGCGCTCAGCACAGAAATTGTATTACGATACGTACGGCTCCCTATCGCGAATATCTGGACTGACAGCGGCACTACTAACATCAGAATGACAGGCAAGGGCATTGTCACTACATACAGGACTGCACTTTATTTCATTCAGAGTTCCAGAGCTTGGCTCAGTTGAAATTCCAGAGGGAGGCTCAGTCAAAGGTCCAGAAATAGACTCGGTAAGATCACCAGAGGAGAACTCAGTCAAACTCCCAGAGCAAGGCTCAGTCAAAGGTCTAGAGGTACATGTAGGCT
This sequence comes from Heliocidaris erythrogramma, assembly GCA_025617745.1. NCBI lineage: Eukaryota > Metazoa > Echinodermata > Echinoidea > Camarodonta > Echinometridae > Heliocidaris > Heliocidaris erythrogramma. Next base: position 57,270,592 of record CM046853.1, read on the forward strand.
CAGTGGTAGGCCTACTACTAGAGTATGAATCAATCAGCATCCCAGAGCTAGGCTCAATAAGAGAACCACCAGAGCTAGGCTCAGTCGGACGTCCTGAGCTAAGCCCAATCGGAGGTCCAGAGCAATCAGAGCTATGCTCAGTGACAGGAATCTTCTTATGACCTTCCAAAACTATTTACTGTCTCACTCATGTCATCTTGACAACCATACCTGAACAGTGAGTCATCACTGAATGTGAGGAGACGTCTGGATGGTCCCAAAGATACATCATTAACCTCCATAAATGGAGCACCACCAATGATCTCTACATTCGTCATACATTCATCCTCACCAACCAAACCCTTGAAAGTCAACTCTAGGCCACCACAGTACAATGGAAACCAAGTAAGCCCGATAACGTTCATGCAGATTTTATGCATGTACTAACTAATCTCATTAGCGATATAATATAATCATCGATCATTGTCTCATCAATCTGAATCTTCAACCCCAACACCAGGGGCGTATCCGGGATTTCCCAATAGGGGGGGGGGGGGGGCGCCAGGAATTATTGATCATACCAAAAAGTGTGTTGCATTGCGCGCATCACCCACCACAAATTTCCACCATAGAACCATGTACATTAATCATGAAAATCCATAAATCTCAACTTTTAAAACCATTAATTTTTATCTTTTTAGTTTACACTGGTTTAATTCAGTTAACAAGGAAAATATATATAGAAAACCCAAAGGTTCTGCTGTACATGAAACTATGAGTATGACTCCTTGTTTTGTAGAATTCTGGCCCATTTTGTTTCAAAACGGCCTGTTTATTGATGTTAAACACAAGCCGAAACACCATATTTACACACGTTTCTATGGGAAAGTACGTCCATGCACGTTGACAAGGGTTTCTTTGGTGATTGGTTCGAAGTGTTCCTGATGACGGAAATTAACCAGTTAAATGGTTTCTTAAAAGAATACAAGGTCCAGCTTTGACCTTTCTATTCTGGCTTTCGATTGGCTGCATGGAATTCTGGCCATCCAATTTCATGAATAAATTACCTTGCCTAATGAGCGGAAAAGCCCAGAAGCAGAACTACTTTTTGTTGCCAATTTGAATTTTACGCAAATGTTTCCAAATGATGAATAATTAATTGAAAAAGATATTATTCAACTGAAAAATTGTGAAAGAAAATTATTTATCGATATTTGATTCCCTGAAAATTAGAAGATCTCTTGTGTTTGTAGACTGATCACTCAATAATCAGATCTGTGCGTGTGCTCGTATAATGCGTCGATGCCTGTCATTCAGGTGGCCTTCAAGTACGCGGATACAACAAAGTAGGTGAAACTTATTGACATGGGCCGTCATGGGGGAGGGGTCTTTGGAAAATTTTTGCTTCTGTAGAAGGGCTGAGATGCAAAATAGTGCTATATGTGACCAATTTTGAAGCCTATTTTATAAATGAACAATATTTTAAATTGGTATGAGGATTTTTTTTTTTTACGACGGCCAATAGGGGGGCGCGCCCCTGTTGCGCCCCCCCCCCCCCGGATACGCCACTGAACACTTCAGCCATTGATTCACTGATTAAATTAACTCCACAACCACTTGTTAACTCCACTTTCACTCCTTCACATCCATAAGCATTAGCATGGAAATACGGGGTGATACAACACAACTACTACTAGTACTTGAAGTACAATACTCACTAGGCTTTGACTCCGAAGAGTCAAAGTTAGGACACCATTGCAGGGGTGCCACTAGGGGGACGGACCCGGTCAGGGCGATGCGTCTTTTGGTAGACGCGACGTCACACATAACTGCACTATGTGGGACTACACAGGAAAACAATGATAACCCTACCCAGAATTATCACATCACTTTTTTGATGAGCGTTTGGCCTCAATATGTTGAGCTAGATTCCCTCTGTTTGGATCTTTGTGAGCGCTTTTCATAAGACCATAAGATCCCACCACTGCCATCACGCCAGTTAATAAGAAGGAAATTCCAAACGATTCTGAATAGGGTTCTCCAATTTTAATGCCAAGACCGAGACAAAGCCAACTCTCCGCCAGAGGGTGTTAACACAAATCAATAATATACAATGTATATAACATTGGCGCTGGATGATGAGCCTCGATACATGGTGATTCTTTGGTAATAGCACCTGATGTTTAGCATCCTCAACAATTGGTGTATTTTTTAGTCTGCCTCCCACTCTAAGCAGGCCATATCTGTACTCAGGATTCAGCTTTCCATGTTCAGAGCTTTTCTTTAGTGGTTGCTCTAGGCCTGTTTTTTCTTCATTTTTTGTGGCAGGCATTCATCTCTTGTGGGAATGACTCGTCCTGAATGTGTCTAATGTCAGCAATTTCAAGCTCATTGGAGGTCAAATTGGCTGTAGATCATCCTGCTCTGGTTCTGTGCATTGAACCCGCATCTGGAGTATTTTCTTCAGTTTCATCCATCATGCTACTGCTCGTTTCAATTTTGTCCAATCAGAGTAGTGGTGAAGAAGCTTGTGAACTGCATCTTCTTCATCTCCCCTATCTACATTTCCATAGTGCACATTCACATCCGTTCTTTCTTCACAACTTCCTTCTTGACCATCCCCTGGTGGGTCAGATCCTGGCCACTGTTCTTCATCTTGCTGGAGGAAGCTAATTGGTCCTTTCAGCCAATTTTCTTTTGACATTACTTCTTCAGCATGCAGCCATCTCTGATGACTGTCAGTCTGTTGGTTTCAAACACTGGATGCCTTGCTTGCTCATAGTTGATGTATTTTAGCACTGTCTATCTGTCCAGTACACAACACGATAAATGTTCATTTTCAGTTCTCTCTTAATAATGCTAATCCTTGTGGCTTTTCTGTTCATCTCTTTCAATTGAAACTCAAGGTCATCTTCTTCAGCGTTCCATGTCACACCCAGTGCTTTCTCAGTCGGAAGGTTCTCCTGTTTAGGGTTAATGGCCTTCAGTTGAAGGGCTTGGTCTTCTGGAGGTATTGATGACAGTATTTCCCTCTCATTGTTCATCATCTTGGTAAGATTGCAACCACCAGCGGCCAGTACCTGCTTTACTTCCTGTAAAAGCTTCACTGCTTCTTCTACAGATGGTGTACAGGAAAGTAGATCATCAACGTAGAAGTCACTGTTGATTGCTTCTATCACATCAGGACTGGTCGTGTGCTTGTTATCATTAGCAGTTCTTCTCAGCGCATAAGTAGCACAGCTTGGGGATGATGTTGCGCCAAAAACGTGTACCAACATCTGGAAATGGACAGGTTCCTTTGTGAGGTCTCCTTCTGGCCACCATAAGTATCTCAACATATCACAGTCCTTTGGATCAACCGCACCTGGTGGAACATTAATTCTATGTCTGCGATAATGGCGACCTCTTCCTTTCTCCATTTCTATAATATACACCAAGCAGCATATTGTTCAGAACACTACCCTCGCTTTTCCTGGCTTTCTTGGGTGGGTCACACATGGTGAGAAATGTACCAGACCCTTTCCTTGTTGCTCATAAGATCTGCTTGAGGCACCTTCTCAGCATAATTCTTGGATTCAAGCTTAGTAATGAAGTCTGTGTACTGACTGTGTAACTCATCATTTTTCGGTAAACTTTTCTTGAGATGATTTGCATATCCCATAGCCTGGGTGTATACTTGTTGGGTACCTCTTCTCTTCGGTCTTTGAAGGACCATTCCATTCGATAATGCCCAGATTCCTTGATTATCGAGGCATCCATGATCTTCATTAAACTCGAAGTTGCAGAAGGCCTGGAACTTCTGCTCCAAGTCTCGTGGTTCAATGATCTGGGCTTCTTCCTGCACCTGGTGCGTAGAGAAGAATGACTGGACCTTGTCAGATGACCTGCTCTTCTGTATGCCATAAATTAGCCAGCCAATTGGGGTATATACTGCATATGGCTGTCCAACTTCTCCTCTTTGGATTTGCAGAGGTGTAGTTGCTGCTGGGATGTTCATGCCTATCATCAGCGTGACCTTGGTTATGCAGTCAACAACTTGAATCCTTGACAATTCCACAGTAACTATGTCCCTCGTGTGTTCCCACATGTCTACTTCTTGTGGAGTAGGTGCATCTTGAATAGTCACAGGGATTTTGTCCTTAAGATAAACAGTAGGAAGATCAATGAAGCCCTCTTCCTCTTCTATTGCAGCGATTTGTAGATCATGTACTAAGGTATCTTCTAAATTCAATGTCTGTACCTCAAGTCTTGTTCTCTTTGTTTCTGACCTCAACTTCTCATTAAGCACCGATCTCCGAATAAGGCCCCACAGCCATTGTCAATGAAGGCGTAGGTTGCAACCTTCTTCTCACTGCCCCTTTTCTTTACTATGACAGGAATTATTGTCATTGCGGCATAGTTTTCTTTGGTATGAAGTATTAATGATGCTTACAATATGTATATAGTCTTCTTCTAGCATCTTGGCAGCCGATGCATAGGCAAGTTTTGGAGGTTTGGTGTCAGGGCATTCCTTGATCAATTTGTGTGCTTCTCCCTTTGTATCTATATCTATATAAAATATATATATATATATATATATATATATATATATATATATATATATATTACGCTAAGGATTTGGGGCCTTTTTTGTCCAAATAAGCGCCTCCCCTGGCCCTTTTGGTCCCCACCTTTTGGTACCCACGGGCGGGTAATGGTTCTTAGAGTGGTGGGACTTCTTAAGGGCTGACGTGCCGTCCATATTTCATAAATTCATTTTTAAACATTGAATTTCCGCAGGGAGTAATAATTCTGCCAACTTATGAAGCTGGTTTGTAGCTTCATGCCCAACCCATATACCCTTTACCTGTGAAGGGGAGAAAGCTCAATTGGTGTATTGCAAAGAACAGCGTGACGTGTACTAGCTCCAAGGCCATATACGCATGCATGGATGGATTCAATGTACAGTATATATGGCGCAACAACACACGTGTTATTTGTTCGCACATGTACAGGTACTATGTTTCACGCATAGAGTTACATCATTTGAAGCTTCATGGTTACATACACACAGTTTAGTGTGTATGTATTGCCCTGGCGCACACTATACGATCCGACTGCAACCCGATTTTCGAACAAATTGCAGTTTGCATTAAATGTGAAAGTTTAAAAAAAGTGAAATTATCTCATTTGAAGTTCGGAATAATGATACGAATACTAATATCGAAATCTTGGTTAACTGCAATTCTTCTGGTTACAGTAAAGGCCAAATCGGCTTCAAATCTTAGTCGATCGCAAGATTGGTATGACGTCACTACGATTTGGAATTGAATCCGCTTTTATTCCTACACGGGGGCTCGCAGTAACCCGGAATTTCGATTTTAGTATTCATTCTACTATTCGGAACTTTGATCACAAAGATTTTACATGTTTGAAGGTTCATATTAAATGTTATAACAACTTTTCCCAAAATCGCATCGTAGTCAGATCGTGCAGTGTGCGCCGGGCCTAACTCTATGGTTTCACGGCAGTCCCAGGGGGGTGGGGGAGATGTCTCATTGAGGCCGGTACGGTATAGTCTGCACACACTAATTTGACACTTTATCCGAAAATCTGATAAGAAGAAGATCCGCGTAAGGGGGGGGGGGGGGGGGGGAGGGGTGGGGAATAGTTTGGTAATGTGTTCCAAATTAGGTTAAATTTCTCTAAATAGGACGTAAAATACCAAGCAAGATATAAAAGCGCCGTTAATGGTATGAAAATAGGGGATAGATGGGTTTCCCTGTTTAGGGTATCAAAATCTGCCTCTACTTCAATCTGCTTTTTAATTAGGCAAGTGATTTACGCGGATAATGTACAGGTCTCAATGAGACAACCCCTCCCCACCCCCCTGGGAGGAACATGTAATTGTTAAATGTAACAAAAATAAAATAAAAAATGAGGAGGGGATTTCTGCCACTTCACATTTTAGGACTCTTTATTTAAATTTAATTTATTTCTACTTTTTACTTATATCATGAAAGCATAAACTTCCTTTTGCGACATCCTCCCGAAATGAAAACAATATAGGGTTAGGGTTGGGGTTAGGGTTTAGAGTTTAGGGTAGGGTTTCGGGTTTACGTAACCGCACACTTGGGTGGCTGCCGCATAAGTCATTCCTATTATCAACAACTAAATTGACATGAATGGGGAAAATGGCCTTCATACCGTTGAAAACATGTTATTGTATATCGCCTCAAATATATAATTCATTCCCTTATGACAGACTATAAACCGATCCGACATCATTCGAGGGAGGGAGGTGTAGGAGATCACGTCACTTCGGAATATCGGTTGCCACGGTGTAAAGAAGGAGCCCCTTCCCCACAACCAAACCAACCAAAATTTCCCTCGAAAATATTTCCACTATGATATGGATACTTATAGGATATTACTCCCGTCTCCCCTCGCGCTGGGGGTGACGGGAGGGTAATAGGGAAAAAGTCAATCCGTCGGTCCTCCCAAGACCCATATAAGGGGGCCATAATCCCCCTGAAAAGAAAATGACAATAATTTTTTAGAGTTTAGGGTAGGGTTTCGGGTTTACGTAACCGCACAATTGGGTGGCTGTCGCATAAGTCATTCCTATTATCAACAACTAAATTGACATGAATGGGGAAAATGGCCTTCATACCGTTAAATACATGTTATTGTATATCGCCTCAAATATATAATTCATTCCTTTATATAACACGGGTTCAAGAATGTAGCCATCCTGATTGGTCAAATACCACCACGTGACAAGCGATAACATATGGCAAAAGGGCTTATTGCACATGTAAACACAACATGTAAACATGTAAACATAAACGTGTTAACATGACAATACGACTCGATTTTGCTATATATTTTTGCACGCTATACCGTATACGCTATCGATATCGCGATATCGATCGTCGCGCTAATGTCAACAAATCAACAAAAACAACAAATCAACAAAAACGACAAATCAACAAAATTACAGCTGTAGCCCTACCGCGGTCGGATCGGTGCAGTGCAGTACCATAAATGAGAGTTTAAGTTTAATTTTTGACGATAGCAGCGTCTAAAAAATGGCTGTATCTTCGGATCTCAGTTTTGCACTTCTCACGTAGGAAGAACTCGACGATCTACTGAATGCGAAGGATTCCAACAGCACTGAAATTTGGATTTTCAAAGCTTGAGAGTTTCGCTTAACTCAGTCGCACGGACCTATCCACCATCACCTAACGTGAGTAAGAAACGCGCATGACTTGTGTTGCTGCGCTGCGCTTCTGTGATGTCTGACTGTGCGACTCTTGGCGTTTCTCTAACCATTTTTATAGACTTCATAATCATAATTGCCGACCTGTTTTATAAAACTATTAATACATGGTTGGGAGTGCGTTGGTGCGATCTGGCAACACGCAGGTTTTTTATCGTGGTGTCAAACACACTCGGCTTGTGCCTCGTGCGTATATTACACCACGATAAAAACCTTTGTGTTGCCAGATCGCACCAACGCACTCCCAAACATGTATTAACAGTATAATGACAGACTAAACCGATCCGACATCATTCGAGGGAGGGAGGTGTATGAGATCACGTCACTTCGGAATATCGGTTGCCACGGTGTAAAGAAGGAGCCCCTTCCCCACAACCAAACCAACCAAAATTTCCCTCGAAAATATTTCCACTATGATATGGATACGTATAGGATATTACTCCTGTCTCCCCTCGCGCTGGGGGTTACGTGATGGTAGTAGGGAAAAGTCAATCCGTCGGTCCTCCAAAGACCCATACAAGGGGGCCATAACCCCCTGAAAAGAAAATGACAATAATTTTTTCCCTCATTTTTGCATCATTTACAAGGGACGTACCGCTAACTAGGCACGTTATGTTTTCATGGCCTCAATTTCTCTGATTATTGAACCACAGAAACATGTCAAGATCAAATCGCTCCCTCTAGGTCTATGCATGGATATTCTAGTCGAACATTATTACATCCATATCATTTGTGACCCGACGCCTCAAAACCTACAATAAGTCGCCAAAATTATTTTTGGTGTTTTATATATTTGCTGAAAGTAGAGATTCTCAGCTTTCCAATGGTATATCACTTGCCTAGTTTACTCAATGATAACACCTTTAAATATCACATTTAGAATCAGTATGTAACCAGCAATCAATAACTCCAATTCAGACAAAATGGCCATTTAAGTTCGGAACAAAAGAGTGCCAAACCTTCGCTCTCTGTGTGCGCTCACGTAAAACTGGGTATTCAAATGGCCATAGCAACCGGTATGAAGGGATTATCAGATTAGGCTGAATTTTAGCACACTGCTGCAGGAGGACCTAATCATTACTCACTCCAAAAATCAATTTAATACCTTTAGAGGTAAAGTAGTAATTTGGCATTGAATGAAAGTATTACAAAAGCTCTCCAAACATTCATTAGCTCGACAGGTGAAAAAAAGAGTCATTATGGGGGTCCCTCCATATTTATCTGACAAGCGAAAAAAAAAAGTTTTCCATCTAAAAGGGGGGCACAATCGACAAAAGGGCGGATCGTCTATGGTCAAAATGCATACTTTCCTTCCAAAACTTTACCTGACTTTTTTTTTTATTCACTTCATTATTGTGACAAATATGCGGTACGGTGATAAATCATAAACACAGCTAGCGCTCGTGGATGTCTGTAGCATCCTGGAAATCATATGACGCTCAACATATTGTAATACCATTGTGGAATAGCGCCATCTACTGGCGGGGTTTTGACATAGACAATATGGAAGAACAGAATAAACAGTTGCAGTTGCAGTAACATGGCGAGAGTCTATCGTTAAAGGTCCCCAGAAATCCAAATGCAAGTTGATTTCTGTTGGTGTGCGGGGATGCATACAACTCATATTTTGTTATTAAAACATCTAAATATGTTTCATAGATTTTTAAATATTTTTTGAAATATTTTTTTCCAACCTCTTAAGCTCCACCCCCAAAAATAGTTCCAGATCTTATTCCCGAGATGACATCATCTGTCAATCATTAGTCAGCCATACTAACATTATACAATACAGAGTGGAATGTAACTTCCCCCAGCTCAGCACATGCTCACAATAGAATTGCATGCTTTCAAACAATACCTCCTCATTACCCTTCTTTTCCTGGTGATGCTACAGCATGTCTGGCATAGCAACTCCTATGTAGGCATTGTATGGTCTATTAGAACAGATGGTTATCTCTGGCAAAGCTACATACCACTTTCTCTCCTTAGCTCACTAATGATTGACAGATGATGTCATCTCGGGAATAAGATCTGGAGCTATTTTTGGGGGTGGAGCTTAAGAGGTTGGAAAAAAATATTTCAAAAAATATTTAAAAATCTATGAAACATATTTAGATGTTTTAATAACAAAATATGAGTTGTATGCATCCCCGCACACCAACAGAAATCAACTTGCATTTGGATTTCTGGGGACCTTTAAGAACATTCGTGTAGCGTGCCTGTTTTATAGCCATTTAACCCCAGTAATTATGTGTGCCTGGATGAATCATGAATGTGTGTGATGCAGACAATAACACCATAAGGAGAATATGACAATGTCCACGGGTTGTTTCTGCTAGTACACTATTAATACATGCTTGGGAGTGCGTTGGTGGGATCTGGCAACACAAAGGTTTTTATCGTGGTGTACTCCCAGGGGGGTCACTCACCACATTATGTGCTACGCACGCTCGTCCACAAAAAAACGGCGAAAAGGGTCTGTTTTCAGGCTTAAGGCGTCGTCGACGTCTTCCTTAAAAAAGGGGTGTTTTTCAACTTCAATCGCCGTTTAGAGTACCATTTCACAAATTTCAAATTCGACATTTAGGGTACAAAATGAATTGTTGTGATAATCAGTAGATTCTGCTTTGTATCTGTTTCTACGAAGGTTAATTCTAATTTTACTTCTTACTATTTTCATCCGTGAAGAATATACGGGATCAGATATTCACCCCCTGCGCGAAATCGAAAGCGCCAGTCACCGTGCTCCCGCCCGAAAAGAATAAGGAAAAAACAACAACAACTCTCGGACCATGCCTCGCTACAGCGCATGCCTACTTGAACTTGGAGATATTATACTAGACGTACGCGTAGCTAGTACTGTACTATAATTTATACGCCACTTACGGTAATTTTGAATGGAGTGATGAGCGTGTTGACGCCATTTAAGGGTATGTTTTTCTGATGTGACGCCGTATAGAGGTGTAAATTAGACCTCGCGCGATACACCACTAGGGTCCAATTTTGAAGTGTGTGGACGAGCGTGCGTAGCACATAATGTGGTGAGTGACCCCCTGGGGTACTGGGGTGTACTGTACGCACGAGGCGCAAGCCAAGTGTGTTTGACACCACGATAAAAGCCTGCGTGTTGCCAGATCTCACTAACGCACGAACTCACAAATATGTATCAATAGTTTTATAAAACGGGTCGGCAATATGATTATAAAAAGGGTTACGAACCCCATAGAAACGCCGAGAGTCGCACAGTCATGGAGGCTGCCATTTACTTTCCTGGATGACATCACAGAAGCGCAGCCAACAAAAGTCATACGCGTTTCAGTGCGCGCATGTAATCCCTGCGCTAAAATGTCAATTAAACTACGCGATTTCATTGCGTTTTAAGTTTGCACGCACGAGAGGTACGCGTACGCGCAGCTCATCCGGCAGTGCTTTAGAGCCTTTTTGCCGTATGTTATCATTTTCGCACGGTCACGTGGTGTTATTTGACTAATCAGGATGGCTACATTCTTGAACCCGTTTTATAATATTTCAATAATAGCTCAACTCTTCTTACTGGATCCGTGGTCTTTTTCTTCGACAGCATACTTGAAGTTGCGTTGGAAGGTAAGGAACTGTAACGGATCACCCTTAAATGGTGTCACTTCTGGCGTTGGCAAGCTGATGTAGGCGGTCATCTTAGCGAGCTCATTAACAGCTCTTTCAATGGAGCCTCAGTGTTCATGGTAATCATACAACCCAATTGGCATACGGTCTCTTGGCTAAAATGTGAAAAACCCGGATCGAGCACCAAATTTAGTTTGGGAGCCCACGAGGCTAACAATTTCGTTCTATTAACATTCCGAAAAAAAACGTGTAAAAAGGCACACCCCGCAAGACGTGACAGTCCAGGCATGGATCAGCGGCCGATTTAGAGGGGTTTTTTTTAATTATACCCCCTTTTAGAACTGATAACTTTGATTTTGGCTTGTAAGAGAATTATGGAGGAAAACTGGACCCATAAAGTCTGATACCCACATTAGGTGATCAATAACAAATAACGGAATTCACGTGTAGCATGTAAATCACATTTTTCATAATTTCAAATAAATACTAGGCCTAGGGGAATTAAAATCATTTCAAAAGCTCTGTTTTCATGTGTTAACCTATGGGAGCTGGAAGCCCAAAAGCATGCATATTCCCGGGGATTTATGGGGGTTTACTGCAGTGGCGGCACCAGGATTTTTAAAGTGGGGGGGGGGGCAAATGGGGGGCAAAAGAAAATGTTGGGGGGGCAGGGGCGGATGCAGGATTGAGTAAAAGAGGTGGTACAAAAATGAAAGTTTGTCAAAACGTAGACCCGTAGACTTCTCAAAAAGTCGCTCAGTGGGGGGGGGGGGGGACAAAAAAAAATTCTCACCAAACTTCAAAAAAACGCTCAGTAAAGGGGTTATGGGGCCCAGTTTCCCTCCATAATTCCCTGACAAGCAAAAAAAAAAAAACCAAGAAAGACGGCGTCAAGTAAAGACAAAATTTTTCCACCCTTTTATTTTTTTCACTCCGAAAATTATTGGGGGGGCAACTGGGGGGGGGGGGGGGGCAAAGCTTTTCAGAGCTTTAAATGGCATGTAAATCAAATTTTTCATAATTTCAAATAAATACTAGGGGAATTAAAATCATTTCAAAACCTCTGTTTTCATGTGTTAACCTATGGGAGCTGGAAGGCCAAAAGCATGCATATTCCCGGGGATTTATGGGGGTTTACTGGACTCATCAAGCCTTAATTATACCTTTTCAGAGCTTTAAATTTCATGTAAATCACATTTTTTACATGTTCAAATAAAGCAAAGGGAATTATAATCACCCTAAAATTCCTTGTTTTCGCGTGTAAACCTATGGCAGGTAAGACCTTTTTGGTCAAAAGCATGCATATTCCTGGGGATTTATGGGGGTCTTTTCAATTTTTTGAGCCTTCACTAATCTTTTTCAAAGCCTCAAATTACATATAAATCACATTTCTTATATTTTCAAATAAAAATTACGGGAATTATAATCATCCTAAAATTCCTTGTTTTCACATGTAAACCTATGGCAGGCGAGACTTTTTGGGGGTCAAAAACATGCTTATTCCCGTTGATTTATGCGGGGTCTATTCAACTAGTTGAGTCTAAATTATTTATTTTTTGAGCTTTAAATTTTATTGAAGGCACATTTTTCAAAATTTCGATTTAATGCTGGGGGAATTATAATCATTCAAAAATCCCCGTTTTTGCGTGTTAACCTATGGGAGATGGAAGGCCAAAAGCAGGTATATTCCCGGGGATTTATGCAGGGTTCCTTGCACTTTTAGAGCCTTCATTTATAAGTTTTTTCGGAGTCCCAAATTACATGTAAGCCACATTTACACTAAATTCCAGATAATACTAGAGGAACTATGATCATTTTTAAAATCCATGTTTTCACGTGTTAACCCTATATGGCAGATGTCTCTGTCAAAAAGCAGGCATGATCCATTGCGGCATTTATTGATATTAAACGTTCAAGAAATGTTTTTTGAACTATCCATCCTTTTTTTCGTGCAAAAATCAGACTTGAAAAAAGATAGAGTAAGATATGAAATATCAAGGAAAAAATGAGACAACTTTTATACCTATGGCGAACGTATTTTTCTGAGTCGTTTTTTTTAACACAGCAATTTACGCCTGCAAAATGCACCACGGAACTAGGTGAGAGTAATCTGTCTTGATACTATTAAAAGTCTTTGGTATTACACTGTGGTATTTTATTAGCAAGAGTCGGACCAATGTTTGTGAAGAAATCGTTAAATGAGTTACTTATGGTCAATGGATCAGTCACAATTTCTTTTTAAAGTATTTATTGAAGCAATTCTCATTCCAAAACAATTAACATTCAAAACAACTGAACAGTATACAACATATCACAAAAACGGTATATATGGTTTGATCATACTTAACAAACAATCTGCCACTTCTTTTTATGAATCTCGAGCCGATTCTTTTTAAAAGCAATAATATGTTCTAAATTTTCTAAATGTTTAAGGGCTGGTACAAAAGAAGTAAAGAGTGGTATAACGTTTTGCATTTTACAAGAAAAAATGAAATATTTGGCAAACAAAATTACCATATTGACAAAATAAAAATGGTTAATTATAAGAGTACCAAACATAATTTCTTCATCGGTAAACAACACATTTCGTACATTTGCTTCTTTTAACCATGAAAGTATTTCATTCCATAAAGATTGTACTTTTTCACAATATATAAATAAATGAGTTAATGTTTGTTTTCGAATCTTACAGAAAGAACCAATTGAAGAGGAGCTTGCACCTATTTTAAAAAGAAAGTTTTGTGTTGCAATCTTTCTATAAATAAGTTTAAATTGAAAATTTCTCATTTTATTGTTTATTGATGCTTTATATAATAACGTAAAACGAGATTTCCAAATCAGTGAGTCATTCAGATTATTCTGTAAATCACTTTGCCATTTTTCTTCCTGATTTGTTTCTGAAATATTAATTGACACTTCTTTTTAAAAAAATGTTATATGTTAGTTTTGATACTTTTTTAACTTTATAAAAATCTTGCAATAAAATGTCAACACAGTATAAGGGGAACCTTTCTCCGGGTAACCATCTCTTAAAACTCTTTTCCAACTACTAGGTAATGCCGAAAGAATTGAATAGTATAGAAAAAAAATGTGACAAACAGTTTCTTCGGGCCTTGAGCTGGTCGAAAGACAAAAAAAGATCCATCGATGTTTAATATATCATTTACATACATCATATCACCACCAAAATGCGTAATATTAAGAGGTTTTCCACCTATCAAAATGTGAGAATTCAAACAGAGTGGTTGTGTAATAATTTCTTTAAATTTTACTAGGTTGTAGTATTTGTAGTAACTCCATGCAATCAATTTATCATTCCAGAATGGATCCACATATTCATTGAAAATCAAATGATCAGACGATAGATTTCCATTGAAAAAAGTATCACCTCCCATATGTTTAAGAGACTGTTTAAAAAACATTTTCCATTTTCCATTATTTCCATCGTCAAGATATCTCTTTATCCATGAAATTTTCATTGCACGGTTAAAAGACAATAGATGGGGCATTTTAAGCCCACCTTCTGCATAATCATTATATAGCAAAGGTCGTTTTATTTTATCTTTTTTGTTACTCCATATAAATTGAAAAAGTAGTTTTTGTAAATCTGTAAACAAAGGTAAAGGAGGATCTGTAATCAGTCACAATTTTATCATCAATACTGAAAGCAGTCTCTGGGCATTCATGAACTTTCTTTTTTATAAGGCTGTTTATGGTATCCCATGTAAGTTTAATATTAGATTTATTACGCATGAATTTGTCTGAAAAATATCTGATCTTAGTCAGAGACATTACAAAAGAATAACCCCGAGTCGGCTGGTTCGATTTGATTGGTTATGATGTCATCGATTAGTGTTGCAGTTGATTTTGTAATACGCGATGGTTTATTGATTAACGGATAGCATAAGTTACTGTAGAGGACATTTAAAAAATTCTTAGATGAGTTTGTACTGTGTTGCAGGAGGTCAATATTGAAATCACCCATTATGTAAAGTTTCTTATTTCTATTGATAAACAAGTTAGGAGTTTATCTATGGCATCAGAAAGATCGTCTGAGTTTATAAAGGGCAGTTTGTAATTGCTGCCCCAACTATGGTGTGCTTTTCATCTTCATTATGTAATTCTACAAATATTGCACCTTTCTTCTTTTAATGAGCTCTTATCCTGTCATTTTTGGATCACTTGGATGATGATCTAGAGACATTTAAATTTACGTCTCGACTATTCTTGGGATATAGTATATAATATTCAAGCTTCGCTTTATTTTCATAATTCACATTTCACTTTTTTAATACATATTATCAGTTTTGTTTACAAGAAATAACAATGATAAGAATAATACAGGGTATTTTCAATAAACATAAGTACATAAAATATATGACATCCCTTTGGTTTGTTTGTTGTTTCTTGTAAAATAATGACTAACTAAATTGGATAAAAACAGTATAAAAAGTTCTCAAGGAGCCTAAAGTAAAAGCAAAGCTCGTTGGTTGTAGGCTCCAGAGAGTAATGCAATATGAGTCTTACAAAGTTGTGAGAATAAACAAGAAACGGTTAAAGAAAAGCGTAAATAAACAAGTACTGTACATGTATTATTAAAATGTACATCGAATGTGAATGACTAATTGTCGAAGAATACTTAAATGCAAATCAATAAAGTATGGATTTATGCACAAAATTATCCCGGGATTACCAAGTGGCAGTTAACCATGCCCCTATAATGCCGTCATTTTTGTACAATAACTGATATGACCGGCAATGATTACACATCATGTACCAACACCATGGTAAGTACACATGATGGTGTAACGAGCTAAATTCTAACGAATTAATTCGTTTTAAAATTCGGTTGTTGTCATTTCTCTGTTCATGTTGCTATGCACTTTTTATATTCTTTGTTTACACAAATTTTATTTGCTACCATGAACCGTAATTATGTGTACATTTTCGTTACTTTGATACATTGACATGAATAAGATGAGATGCAGTACAGTCAATAAGAAAATCCATTAAATATTACCCTTTCTCACTTTATTTGATTGTTACTCATGTTTGTGTTTTTATAAGTCTAAAAAATCAAAGAGAGGGAACTGAAGAAAAAAGAGCATTTGGCAGGTTTTTCATAAGACATGACTAGCTTTGAGTGTGATGTGATAATGCGAGTAAGAGAGAAGAAACTAAGACTGGGTTAACATATCTGTAAAGCGCTTAGAGACACCGTAGATGTATTCAGCGCTATATAAATTCGAAATATTATCATTATAATAATATCTGAAAGGTAATATTGCACAATAACAAGGGTTATTTAAATGAAAGAAAACAGTGAGACTGACCTATTGTCCAATCAAAGAGTTTTCCCCACGTTCTGACAACGGTATGAAAATCCTCCACCCTTTCCTCGTTTTTTGAAAGAAATTATTTTGTTTTTAAATTTTCTAAACAAATACTTTCATTTTATAACAAACGATTTTTTCATCCAATGGTCGCCTGTCTCCACGTCTGTCTCCACTATTTCGTTGTCCATACAGTGTTGGCAGATTTCAGATGGTCAGATACACGGGAACAAAATGCGGGCTTGCTATCCATATGTAAAGTTGGACACCTTTATAAGTTACAGTAGAGGATTAAAATAGTATAATTCACTGAAGAAGATGAGAGACATAATGAAGAAGAGAGATTAGTGTGCAGATATGTGAGCGATGAAATGCAGATGACAGATACAAAATAGTTGAAAATTAAATGCTTTACAATGTGGAAAGTTTCTTATGTCAACACAAAATATACATGTCATTGCTATTTCTTGCAAAAAAATACAATCGTTCCATTCAGATCGTATATTTCGAGGCACGGTGAAGGGGCATTCCCATTGGTCACAAAAAAAAAAATCAACTGACGCAGCACTGTTGGTCAGTGTTTTAACAGAATGGGCAACCATGTACGTTGAAAAATTCTCTAAGATAAAAATTGAAATAAAAAAGTATCCCTCCCTGGTACAAGAAATTTCCCTCCGACGATGATTACCCAGCTGCAGTGAAATTTCCCATTCCTCACCTCATATAAGTCATTTTGGCCTACCTATGTATCTGAAATAAAAGAAATAAAACCTGATTTAGAAAAATGTGGTCATGTCGTTCATTCACTTGACTTTCAATCGAAAGGTTCGGGATTCGAATTCCTACCCGATAACACTTTTGGCTAGGACATTTAATCTACATTTACACTATCTACCCAGGTGAAAATGGGTACCTGATACTCTTGAACAATGTTGGCATCTCTGACCGCTCGGCTTAATCAGGGTAATAGTAGACTCTAAAAACTAACTCAAAAGATAGGCTTACATGAAATATGAAGAGCAAGTCAGTATAAAGTACATGTATATGCCTACTCATAAAAGAGGGTTACATGTCGTTTTTCCGAAGGTTCGTATTTCCGAAGGTTCGTTTTTCCGAAGGTTCATAATTCCGAAGGTTCGTTATTCCGAAGGTTCGTTACTCCGAAGGTTCGTTTTTCCGAAGGTTCGTTTTTCCGAAGGTTCTTTTTTCCGAAAATGAAATAGGGTTCATAATTCCGAAGGTTCGTATTTCCGAAAATGAAATGAGGTTCGTATTTCCGAAAATGAAAAAGGGTTCGTATTTCCGAAAATGAAATAGGGTTCGTATTTCCGAAAATGAAAAAGGGTTCGTATTTCCGAAAATGAAAAAGGGTTCGTATTTCCGAAAATGAAATAGGGTTCGTATTTCAGAAAATGAAAAAGGGTTCGTATTTCAGAAAATGAAAAAGGGTTCGTATTTCCGAAAATGAAAAAAGGTTATAAATTCAGAAAATATGGCGTCAATCCGTATTTCGGATAGGGAGGAGGGGAAAGACGGCCAAGTGTAAAGATATTCATTTCGTACTCAATAATCATAACAATGATGATAACAATTATAATAAAATCCAGAGAAATAGCCATTATATTATCGTAATTCCTATCAATATTATCATTATTATTATTATGATTATTATTGTTATTATAATTATTATTATTATCATCATTATTGTTATTATTATTAATATTATTATCATTATTATCATTGTTCCTATTATAATAACCAATATTTGTGAGCGAGCGTAGAGAGCGAGCGCCTCAGGAATACATGTTTCATTTCTCATAAAATGATATTACTTCGGTGATTAAAATACATACTGATGTATTGAAGAAGGTGAATGATCGGATTACGGATTAAATTTGCTACAACGAAATTGGCTTGAAGTTATTTATATAATGTATATACCGCTTTGGAAAATGAGACACACCAAAGTTCCAAGTAGATCTTTACAAGCAGAAAATGGCCACGTAATGTTTTTGAAAGGGGGAGCTGATGCCTCTTGGCAGAATATCATATTTCCCGTTTCTACAATTTGCAAGCGAGCGAAGCGAGTTAGAAAAAAACATAAAACCCTTTTTTTTTATTGTAATGGAAATGCAATTTCGCCATCAAAAGACAAATATAGAACATGTAATAATGAGCCATGAATAATATTACTTAACTGCTGCCGAATATGGAATATTTGGGCACTTCACTCGCCCTAATGAAGGGCGTTCCCTGTCCCAAACTATTCCGTTTCTAAATCTTACGCGCTAGTGAGCAAGTAAAAAAAAGGAGATATTGTCTATAGAATAATGATTTTGTTACCAGATAATCCAAACAACGATAACATTTTGAGTACCTTCCCGCCCACAGATAAGGATAGCCGACCATCTCGCTTCCCAAAATAAAAGGATGTTCGGGCACCACGCTGCTGGATTCCAGCGAGCCAAACATTGACACTTTATTATCTTTAAGACATGTAAGATGTAGTTACTTCGTCAACATTCAACATAAATTGTGATTAAAAAAATACTATGAAAAGTGTATACTAAAAATAAGGTGGGGGCGTCCTGCATCCCTAGCCCTCAGAGCCATCTATTACAGAGTTTGGCCAACTCGGCTCCATGTAGGTAGCAATATGGCGCTTGTTGCTTTGTTAGGCAAGCACTAAACAAAGGAATATACGCCATGTTGTGCCCAAATAAACCGAGTTGGCCGAAGTCTGTAATATGGCTCTGTAGATGACTCTACAAGCCCTCCCCTCCGGTCCCCAAAACAACAACAACAATAAAAACAACAACATAATATTACAGAGAGTTCATAAAGGAGTCACTGCTATGTTTAATAAATAGCCTGGCAAGTAGCACAACATATTATAACAAACATATTATTGATACGTATAGGCTATAGGCCAATTATACGATCATGACAAGGGAAATAAAAGAAGCAATAGTAGAGTAACCGGTGCAATATCTAAGTCTGGTCGCATAACTCCATCCAAAATGACATCGTCATCGTAATTCTGGGTAGTCCACTTCATAATAACAATTGTAATAATAATAATAACAATAATAACAACAATAATATCAATAATAAAAATTATAATACTGATAATATTAGTAATAATAATAATAAAAATTATAAAACAGATACACACAGAGAAATTTTTACAAAAATTATGTAAAAAGTTATGTTAAATAGGAACTCCATAAATTTTTTGTAAAATTTACATAACAAAATGTTTTACAAAAATTATGTAAAAAATTATGTTAAATAGGAACTCCATAACTTTTTTGTAAAATTTACTGAACAAAATGTTTTGCCAAAATTATGTAAATTGTTTTGTTAAATAGGAACTTGTGTAAATTTTAGCTAACAAAATATTCGACGATAATTATGTAAAATATATTAAATATAGTAAAATATGTTAAATATAGATACTTAAAATTCATGTGTAAATTTTACCTAACAAACAATTCCACACATGTATTAATTATGTGGTTGGGCAAATTCAGTTGCCCAATTGTTTCCTTTTTCCTCCAACCTAGGTTTAAAAAAATTAAACCTACTTGTTATGTCTTTACGTATCATTCCTAATTCCTAACATATCCTAAATTTAAGCTATCCTATCCTATATCTTAACCTGTCATATCCTAGTCCTATCCTATCTAGTTGGTACATGTTGTTGTTGTTGTTTTAAAATAGGCAAACTAGTCAATTTTGACTATTGTTGCCTTACTAAATTGCTCTTTTCACTTATACTTTGTTTGTTGATCCGTGAGTTAGAAAGGTACAGATTCCAGGATACCATGCAGGACCGCCACTCCTGCCCTGATTTTACAACGTTATCCTGACAAGCCCGCTCGAGGTACATTTCGAGGGCGTCTTAGGAATACAAGTATTCCCTATGTCTCTCAAACGTGAGCAGGGGGCGCTCTTTATGATTCCTCATAGAACCTGATTAGAAAATCCGAATATATAAAAGCAAAATAAATACGTACACAAATTTTCTTTCTGTTTTTTTTTTTTTTAAGTAGAATATATACTGACATTAAAGGGCCTTTCAATTAAGTGAAATGACAAGAAAAGTGCACCTATACCTATAGTTAGTATGTAACTAAGTGCTTCATCTTTGAGCAGCGTATAAAAAAAAACATATTATACAGTATGATTGTACACATTAACATTCAATGGTCACAACATAAATCCTATCCGATTTACTTCGATTCCGTTCTCTTTATTTGGTTACACCTTACTATCACGGTTGCCCTCTTGGCAACCAATTACAAATCGACGAGTCCTTTTGAAATATCTGACGAGTGCACCTTGTGTTTTGACACGGAGATTCTCCACTTTGCATTCCGCCTCAGAGACATTGCTCACATTTAATTCCGCAAGTAACAGGGCGCGTTGAATGATAAACCTAGGGCAAACATATAAAAAATGGTATACCGTTTCCCTCTCGTTACAAAAATCACACTTTCCAGTTGTGTGTCTTCCTGTCTTAAACAGGAAATCATTCAAACCCAAACCTGCCAAGCGTAATCTGTGAATCATTTTTCACTACTTTTGTCGGTGCAGAGATACTGAAATGATGGTTTTTCTGAGACCACTTTTTGGTATTTTCTTAATTTTGAGTTTGACCTGTCCCATCTCTTCTGCCATTCATTTTTTATGAGAATTGTTAAAATATGTTTGGTTTCTTGGATATTCAATCCATTGTTAATCTCTATTCTTTGTTAGTTAGGGCTGTTTTCGCATAGAAATCAGACGTTTCGTTCCCTTGGACCCCACAGTGAGATGGGATCCATTCTAAGCAGATTATTGTGCCTTTGTATTTTAGACATGTAGCGGTGATTATAATTTCTTTTACGAAATTGTCGTTATTGTTTTCCTTGATTGCTTGAATAGCACTCAGAGAATCTGTCAAAATTACCACTTTATTATAAACATTCAAATTTTCAAGCCACCGTAGTGCCAAGACAATTGCGGCCAATTCTGATCTGTAAGATGATGTGAAGTTTTGCATTCTTTTACATTCAACTACCCGCATTGCAGGCACATAATAACAATCAGAGGCGCTGCCGTTTGCAGGGTCTCTAGAACCATCAGTATAAATATGCAGATTATTTTTCCACATTTTATTAATATACTCCAGAGTTGTATTGTATTGATAAAACATGTTATCACTTTTTGACACAAGCTCATGTAGCGCCAATGACACTTCTGGTGGAGAGAGATGCCAAGGCGGCATGGGGGTAAAGACATGAGTGATTCGTTTGCATGATACATGTATATTTCATCTTCCATAACTCTCAAACCAAATGGTTTACGCACTTTCTTATTCTTTTCATATTCAAATTGCCAGCAGTTCTTCAAGGAGGATTGGAGTGGATGTGTGGGGTTTTGCCTTATTTTTGCTTTGTATACCTTACTAAGCATGGATCTTCTTAGGTCGAGTGGTAGTTCACCCGTGTCCACCTGTAAAGATTCTAAGGAAGTTCCCGGCAACGCCCCTGTACACAACTTCAGAGCTTGGTATTGAATAGTCAGCAAGAAGTTCTTCACATGATCATGAGCCGAATCATATGCCTCAGATGCATAATCCAAGAGTGGCCTAATGACCACCTTATAGAATTTCAGAAGGCTTTTATAGCTACTTCCCCACGTAGTTCCCGCTAGTCTTTTCATGATATTTATTTTCTTTTTAGCTCTTGTTACAATAATATTTATATGCGGTCTCCATGTAAGCTTCCTGTCCAGCATTACACCTAAAAATAGATGTTCCTCCTTTGGTGGTAAAGGGACCCCATCTAAGTCAATCTGTACAATTTTGTTAGTATTGCTGAAAAATAAAGTAACAGACTTTTCTTTAGAAAGGGTAAAACCCCATTTGTTGAACCACTCATTTAGGTTATTTACGTAGATTTGTACTTTTCTTTTCAGAAAATCTATGTTTTTCCCACTCTTCCATATTACACAGTCATCAGCGTATGTAGAAATATTGACCGATGCGTCCATCGGTATATCCGATAACATCAAATTAAAAAGGACAGGACTAAGTGAGCTACCCTGGGGCAGCTCTTCCTCTATGTTATGTGTTACTGAGTAGCACTGATTTGCCCGGACCTGGAAAGAGCGCCCACTTAAGTAGTTCCATAAGAACCTAACAGTGTTGCCTTGGAAACCAAGTTTGTTCAGTTTATAAATCAATCCTTTCTTCCACAGTCTGTCATAAGCCTTCTCCATATCAAAGAAAACGGCCAGGGTATGTTCTTTATTACCAATACTCTTTTGAATATCATTTTCTAGTTGGGTTATATTGTCTTTTGTGCTTCTTGCTTTTCTAAAAGCACTGTGACAATTTGGTAACAGACAATGTTTTTCCGTAAACCATGTCATTCGTTCCTTGATAATTTTCTCAACTATTTTGATGAAACAGGTAGTAAGAGATATAGGCCTATAGGAAGAAACATCTGTAGCTACCTTGTGTGGTTTCAATATTGGGACAATAACATAATGCTTGCACTGGGTGGGAACAATTCCTGTTACCCATATGTTATTCATGATATTTAACATTACTTCTCTCCCTTTGTATGAGAGATTTTGATATACTTCATACCCAATTCCATCTTTACCTGGAGAAGACTCTTTACAGGTTTTTAATATTATACTTAATTCATACATGGTAAAGGGTTCATCAAGGACACTACTACTCTGTGCATCACTGAAGGATGATATGATATCGTCACATTTGCTAGCAATTTCTTTTTGTTCAGGGGTATTAACCTTGCCCTGAAAACTGTCGTTAATGGTTTTAAAATGGCTGGCGAAAGTATCCGCGACTTCACTGTCAGTGATTGCGGAACAATCCTCTCTCATGAGAACAACGTTTTTCCTGGGTGAAATACCATCATTATTGATCCTTTTGATCATACTCCAGATATTCGATAGAGGGGTAAAACGATCAATGTTCTGACAGTATTTTTCCCAGTATAATCTTTTAGCTTGCCTTAAAGTTCTTTGAGCGATAGCTCTTTTCTTCTTGAAATCCTCCACTAAATCAGCAGAGGGCATTACATAACTTTTCGGTTTGCTCCTTGCCCTATTTCTCTCCTTTATTCTAGAGGAGCATTCTTTATTCCACCATGGCACAGGGTTTTTCTTTATTTTCTTTGTCGCCCGATGTGCTTTCACTTTTTCCAGGGAAAACCTAATTGTTTCCATGAAAGTTTGGTACTCTATAACCTTACCTTCATTCTGTAAGGTATCCCATTGTTCCTCAGTTAGATGCCTAAATTCATCCCAATTTACATTCTTTGTGGATAGCATTGAACAAATTTGTTGGGATTGATCAATCTTTGTATGTGTACTATTCTCATTCAATATGTTCAATTGGCATAACAGTGGGTAATGGTCACTTCCCAAACTATTGTTCAGGACTTGCCATGTTGTTTTGTTAGCTGTACAAGGAGGGGCTAAGGTTAGATCCAAACAAAAAAAATTACCCGTGTGGTAGTCTACTCTAGTAGCACTCCCATCATTCAAAATAACAAGGTTTCTCTCGTTTGCAAACTCTTCCACTACTTTACCATTTGTATCTGTTTTCTGGCTACCCCATAAAGTGTTGTGTGCATTAAAATCTCCTATTATGAGTGTGTGCTTTTCCTTCACAACATTGTTAAATAATTCATTTAACGAACTAATGCTGAGTTTGTTACATGGGTTATAGAAATTGACTATATTCACAGAAACGTTGTCATGCAATAAAACTTGTAATGATATGATTTCTAAATCATCGTGTTTGAAAACTCTATTGTAATTTAGTTTAGAATGCACGTATATTGCACACCCTCCCCGAGTTCCTCCTTGTCTATTTCTATATTCACATATATAATCTGGAATTTGTATAATACATCCATTGTCAAACCACGTTTCTTGAATACAGATCATTTCAAAGGGTCTTGTTTGCTGATTTAAAAAACTAATTAACTTATCCCCGTGGCATCCAAGACCCTGTGCATTCCACTGGAGAATGCTGAAAGCCACGAGTGTAACAAGGCTAGTGGAATAGGCCATGAATGGTCTGTAATTCATCTACGGTGGGATGTAAGCCCAGTGTATCTTTCAAGATATGTGTAATTTCATCAAATGGGTTACAATCTGGCTTTGTGACTATTCTGATTAATCTGATAAAGAAAGAGATAAGTGTGATGTCGGGGACACCTTTCAAGAAATTTCTATTGTTTTGGTCTGTATTTTCAGACTTATTGCTTGTCGTATCCGTTTTGGTAGAAAATTGCAAGCCGGAGACGATTTCCATTTCGGTTTGATCGGAATCTGCAATTGTTAAATTCTCTTTCCGAGTATTTATTTTGTCATTTTCTTTTATTACATTCTTAAGTTCTGAGTTTTTAAAATGTTTTTCCTGCTTATGTTCCTCATTTTGTTCTGAGTGTATTTTCACTGCCTGTGCAAAAGAAATTCGATTTTGTATTTTAATTTGCTGCACTTCTTGTGCTTCTTTCGATGCCTCGCATCCTTTATAAGCGGCCGAATGGTTACCATTGCAATTTACACATTTGAAATGTTGTCTCTCCAGCTCGCAACTTTCAACCGAATGCCCTAGGCCACACCTAGGGCACCTCTCCTTGGCTTTACATCCTATTGCTAAATGCCCGTATCTTTGGCATTTGTAGCACCTGGGTACTGGTGAAATGTATTCCTTGACTCTTATCTGCTGGAAGCAAAATTCAACATATTCAGGAACTTGAGGGGTAGAGAAAAACAGTATAATAGTTTTTAGGGGCTTCAAATCACCTTCAATTCTTTTTTTCATTCTCTCAACTTTCACTACCCTACTTCGTTCTAGCTCTTGCAGAATATCTTCCTCAGATGTCTCAAGAGAAATCCCAAATATGACCCCTTTCGAGGCGTAGGTTTTTTCCTCTGCTTTTACTGCAATTTTGCCGATCTCCGGTATCTGGGTTAAGGCTTTATATTGCCTGTCATTTCTGCATTTTACTAAGAGCCCCTTCCCACCTCGAACAAACTTGATGTAGTCTGGGGGAGACCTACAAGCCTTTTCTATAGCTTTCTTGATAGTTAGCTGATTTACTGCGCTCAGTTTTTTATTTCTCTCTATGGGTACTAAGAGCACCTTAAGGTCTGTTTGTTTTTTTTTGGCGTTTTCACCCGTTTTGAGCGGAGTTGACGGCGGGGTGCCGAAGTCGGTATCCGCCGCCAACTCCTCCACATCACTTAAACTACCCTCTCTCATCCTTTTTTTGGCTAATTTTAGTTTTCTTATTACTTGAAAACCTCCATCATCTACTGAGGGCTTCAGATGAGTTTGATTCTCTGCCACTGGAGTGGCGCCCGCCATTTGTGGTTTTGGCGGGAAATTTTCCTTTCCTTTCCTTTGAGTTGCAGTACAGTCCACCGTCAGGCGTATTGTCGTACTGTTGAGGTGCAGTGCACCAGATCTACGTTGCTCTATCCTTTCAATTGTTGAACGCCAAACAAGGTAGCAGCAACTCCCATCTTTTAACGTCTTTTGGTATGACGCGGCCGAGGTTCGAACCACGACCTCCCGATTGTGAGGCGGACGCTCTACTGACTGAGCCAACACATCGGTTTAAACAAAAGATATATGGTGCAGGTGCAGAGTGCGTGAACGGCCCAAAAATGTCAGCTTACCATTCTGCAATCCGAATATCCCCCAAACTGAAAGCAAATCCAAAATTATCCGAAGTATATGCCCAAAATACAAAATACAAAATCCAAAATCCAAAAGTAATCCCCTGTTTATGCTCCGTATGTGTGATAAACGACAACCAGACAGCCAGACAGCTTTACCATACCACAATGCGTAAGCTATAAAACGGCACCTTGCTACAGAATAGTCTACGAAAACAGACCGAATAACTTGGGAAATTCACGAATTCACAGGATTCTGTAAGAACGTGGGAAATGTGTCCAATTTTATAGATCATAAAACTGGGGACGGGGCGTGTAGTCCCCCTCCCCCCCCCCCCCCCCAAAAAAAAAGGCAGTAAAAAATGGTCATCAGAGTTTTTTTGTTAAACATGAAAAAATGCCTGACAAGCGAGAAAAATAAGGGTTCGTTTCGGCTAGGCTAAATCGAGATCTAGTGCAGTCTAGTGCAAGCTTTTATATACCCCTTATAATTTTTTTATGCATTTGGTGACTGTTAGTGAAATCGGGCCACCCCAAACCATACGCTACTAAAAATTCATGAATATTCATATAAGTGTTTTCCCCAATATTGGGGGAAAAGTACGAAAATGCATATTTTGCAAAACATTTTACTTAATGACGACAAATTACATTGTGCATGTTAAATAAACTTAACGAAATGGGCAATATTGCAAAATCTTTATGAAGAAATATCTTACAGCGTTATTTTGCAAGATTTGTTCAGTCAGTTTTACATAACTGTGTATAAAAATCATGTTAATGTCAACTGACATTCGTAAAATGTATTTTATACACAATAGTTTACAAAACATTTCACTTAATGATGACTTATAACATCTGCATGATAATATTCCCTTTAAAAATACTTGTACTTAACACATTTTACATAATAGGAATTTCTTTTGCAAAATGAATTTTACTTAAATAGTGCTAAGTAAATATTACATAAAATTTCACCTTTTGCATGACACATAATATGCGAAATGTAATTCATTACAAATATTTAGTAAAATACTACATAAAAACATTCATTTCAGACAATTTTACATATATTAAGTAAAAATTTTACAAAAGGAAGTTTACATAATGAAATATTAAGTAAATATTTCTCTGTGTGTAATACTACTACTAATAATAATGATAATAATGATAATTATAATAACAATAATAATAATACAAATAATACTAGTAATAATAATAAATAAATGAATAGATACCATAAACAACCAAAGCCGAAGAAAGATGGATCGTAATAAGTTAAAGAAGGAGTCTTATCATCAGGCTGATATGATTATCATAAAAGGAAACAAAAGTAAAACCAAACTATAATGCAAAATATCTCAAACAATTTATGCAGCAGGGCAGACTGAAATCATTGAGCATGTTTTATAACCTTGCAAAAGTATTAACATTTCTTAAAACAGATTAAAATCTTAAATTGTAGAGGTAAATGAATGAAATGCAGCATAGTATGCTGTAAGTAATGACCTTGCTTACACAACTATACAGCATTTTGTTTGCCGCATATCTGAAATGATCTATGACGCAGATAGTTTTCAAAAACTTTACAATTCCAACAGAACTTTACAAAAGCCGTGCAGCAGCTACTTCTTAAGAAAACCAAATTCAAGAAAAGAAAGATAACAAGTGAGCAATAACAAAAATGTTAAAGCCACTGCTATGTAGCACACCGCATCTGAAGAATAAAAATAACTCTTTATACTGGCATATTATGTGTAAGTATATAGGTCAGGTGCAATCGCTAATTGAATATAATGATAATGATTAAAAGCAACATACAACCAAATTTGAAGAATAGTGGATCGTTAAGTTTTCTTTCAGTCGGGCTAAAATAATTATCATACAGGGAATAATCCTAACTATCTATGCCGCATTAATAGATTAAAATCATTGAACATGTTCTTTAACTTTGCCAAAATACCATCATTTCTAAACATGGATGAAAATCTTTCATTTTATACAGCTGCTTACAGCATAATAAATTTGTACAGATTCTAATAAGTTGCTTCATTTTACTGCACAGTCTGCGTTTTTAACAGTTACAACCGCTGACCTGAAGTTTGAAATAACTTTTACAAGCATAACGAATTACAAAACACTAAAAGACATTGAGAGTAAAACAATCCTCATCGTAAAAAATAGAAATAAGGAATTACACATGGAGAAGAAAACATTCTGACCTAAATTAATGGCTTTTATCAACCAGTGCCCCGCCTTATAAGGAGTTGAAGCGATTTATTTGAAACAATCGCAAGTTAAAATCAATCGCAACTGTGTACTTAACATAGGCCTAGGCATAGGCGTACGAGAAGGGGGGCTGCTGCAGCCAACCCCCCCCCCCCCCCCCCCTCTCCCCCGGATTTTGAAAGTGCAGATATTCCGGCAACTCACACCTCATATTCAGGGAGTGAGGTGCCCGAATATCCTCATATTCCCGTCATTATATGCCGAAATACGTTATTTTTATGATTTTCACAACGGAAAGGCACAATTTTTTTGGTCGCTAGCTTCGCGCGCTCGTAAATTAAAAAAAAGAAAGTTGCTATTTTTTTACAACAAAAAGGCCATAGGTGCCGTAACAGGGATCGAACCCCCAACCTTCGCGTTTCCAGTCAAGCGCTGTAAACCGTTCGACTACGACACCTCCACACACGCACACACACACACACGTTTACATGGCTTTACTTCCGAGGACAGCTATTGTTCCTCTAGTGTTACTCGTCCTCGGACAGTCAACGGAATAAGGCATAAATTCTTTGTTCGACGTTCGAGGACTATTGTCCGCCTTCCGAGGACCATTGTTGTCATGATTTTTTTTTTGTTCTCTGTCCGAAAATGTCCTCGGACATAATGCTAAACAAACGCACCCTCACACACACACACACACACTCAAACACTTATTCGATTTTTCTAATCTCGTCCCCTTATTTTCGTCACTTTTCTCTTCTCCTCTCCTCTTTTATAAACCTTCCCAGTTTTGTGTCTCCATTTCATTTTTTTATTCATTGCGGGGGTGGGGGAGGTGCTTTTCGTCGAAAAGAGATCCGCTTTTTGAAGATGGCAATTAAAACCATAATATCCTATCGTTACCCTAAATTTTCCCTTTAACAGTGGCGTAGCTAGAGTCTAGCCATTGTGGGAGCACTGGCACCATTGGAGGCACAAGTCTTTTGGAATAATCTTAAAGCTAACCTAAGACGCCGCTGGTGGAAGAGGGTTGGGGGGGGGGGGGGGTTGCCGGAAGGGGTCCAACCGTCTTCTTTCCTATTCCATTTTCTTTCTTTTTTTCTTATTTTTTCGCCATCCGATGAGGGAGGGGTGGGGGCGTGCCCTCCCCCCCCCCCCCCCGTTGCTACACCTCTGCTCCTGATGAATTCGCCTTTTTTACCAGGAATTATGAACCCTATTTCATTTTTCGGAAATACGAACCCTATTTCATTTTCGGAAATACGAACCTTATTTCATTTTCGGAAATACGAACCCTATTTCATTTTCGGAAATACGAACCTTATTTTATTTTCGGAAATACGAACCCTTTTTCATTTTCGGAAATACGAACCCTTTTTCATTTTCGGAAATACGAACCTTCGGAATTATGAACCCTTTTTCATTTTCGGAAATACGAACCTTCGGAAATATGAACCCTATTTCATTTTCGGAATTATGAACCTTCGGATAAACGAACCTTCGGAATAACGAACCTTCGGAATAATGCAACAAATGTTCGGAATTACGAACCCTTTTTCATTTTCGGAATTATGAACCCCCAGGCATGGGAAATTAGTGTTTCGGAAATACGAACCTTCGGAAATACGAACCTTCGGAAAAACGAACCTTCGGAAAAACGAGATGCCCCCTAAAAGAGGTTGGAGTAAGAAATGATAATCAGATGTAACCAAGATTTACAGTGATTGTTACACTGAAAAAGCTTTGTCATGTTTGTCGTGACTTTAAAATGCCATGCAGACATCTTTATGATGTCTAATCACAAAGTAAACAAACTTATATTGTATTTATACAAATTGTGATGCGGCAATATTTATATAAGAATGGGGCGGATTGTTTGTTTGGTAAATAAAGCCCATGTGACTTTCCTAATCTACGTCAAGTTCATGGGCCCTACGTGAACATGAAATGAACCCATTTTATGTCAAGTGACATCTTCTGTCACTTGGTGGTAACTCCTAGACAAAAGCAGTTGTTCTCTGATCTCCTCCAGAAATTCAAGTAGGTGAGATAATCTTTTGTTTAAAATAATTAAAAATCACTCTTTCTTCTTCTTTTTCTTCCTATTATCATCATTATACTATTCCTATTATTATTATTATTATTATCATTATTATTACTAATATAACTATTGACGATTAAAGATATATTCTACCTGACTGCCAGAAGCAGGCAAGTGTATATAATAGGCCCCTAATTGTAGGTAGGCTACCAGGGAATCCTATTTAAGGGACTTGGTATTGAGGATTTTTAGTTATAGAAGGGCGCTAGTGCATCGACTTGGTTTCGATTCTGGGACCTCCCCGTTACTAGACCACTACTCTGCCACTGAGCAATGACGCCTCATATTAAAATCAGATATGTATGGAAAATACGTTTCGTGCAGAGATGATGATGTTTGTTGTCTTGTTTTCATTACTTGATTCCTTTAATCCTTCTTCACCAATTGTGTACCGTGATGACTATCTGATTATAGCGATAGTTTTTCTGAAAATAGCGTAAGACTTATAGTGTGAATCCCAAACCCATTGAAAAAAAAAATTTACTTGACAGGAAACCCAAATTTAATGACCAATTTTCAACGTGATGTGTTAATTGCATATTTTATTTCCTGAAGTAAACTTTCATATGTATCATTAAAGATCTTCATCCCAGCATTAAAGATCTTCATCACAGACTTTACTGATATAGGTGTTTTCAAGGAACATTATAATCTTGATTCCTGCATTTTTGTGTATCTCTGCATGCAGACATGAAGTACCTGAGTGTGTTGCTGGTGGCAGCCTGCGTGGTCGGCTCGCTGTCCATGTCGTTCACCGATTACGATGAGGAATGGGACCAGTGGAAGAATGAACACGGTAAGCAGTATCGAAATGATCAGGAGGAGGCGTCCAGGAGACTGATCTGGCAGAAAACCCTCGAGAAAGTCATCAAGCACAACCTCAAGTACGATGCTGGCCACTACACGTATGAGCTCGGAATGAACCAGTTCGCTGACCTGGTGAGTAGACTAGAGGGCTTAGCAAACTCTCGGTAAGAGAGACGTGGGTTATTAAAAAACATGTATTAATGAGCCGGTCAGATATTTAAATATCTGGGTGAACATATTCAGACAATAAGATGTGCCGTGTGCTTCTGACTTATGCATTCTGTAGTACCCATGCAGAGAGACCAGACATTTGGCCATTAAGGGCAAAAGAGACATGTCGATTTTGAAACGGAAAAGTAGACAACATTAATGTGACTCATTTAGTTTTAGAAAAGATAGCAAAGAAGAAGAAGACAATGAGAAAAGAAAGAGAAAGAGATGTAACGTAAGGTTTGGGTCCCTTATGGTCGTATTTCATGGTCTTATATGTTGTTCAATGTTAACCAGTTATCCTTACTTCATTTTCTTTCATCTCATCCGCCACTTTTCCGCCACGGAGGGAGACATAATTACGATGAGAGAACGAAAAGGATAGAACGATTAAGAGAGAGAGAGAGAGAGAGGGAGAGCTGGAGAGACAGAGAGAGGGTGTGTATGGGTGCATATGCGGTGTGTGTGTTGTGTAAAAGAGGGAGACAGAGAGAGAAACAGAGAGAGAGAGCGAGAGCGAGAAGGGGGAGGGGTTCCACATTATTATAGATATAATAGATGCATCACGAGTCCGAGTCAAATATTGACAAAGATCTTTTAAATGCGTCTCACGAGACCAATATTATTTATTACCACCAATTACTCTAATGAATAGTTATATTTTATTTGGAGGAAACAACACTTTAACCCCTCTTTGTATACATAGCTTTCACATTTCACATTTCACATTTCGATAATACATGTATGATCATGGATTTTTATAATCGCCATGTATTGAAAGAAATTATGATTAGAGTCGTAAACTTGATTATGTAGGATTTCAGGAAGGCGTACCTCATCATTCTTCATACCTCTTATTCTGCAGTTTAGATAATAAGATAAAGTATCTTTTAACCCATATACTGTGTTCGATTAAAGTGCTCAAAGCGCCTTCAGGATAGGACAATTTAGATTAATAACACGTATGTTTCCTTAAAGTTTTTACATGTGCCACTCCTTTTCCAGATTATTTTCTATGAAATACGATGCACATTAAAATAAGGACTGGCACTTTGATATACAAATGCGTGATTAAAATAGATATTGTTCAAAATAATATATAATTTTAAAAGGTTATTGGCAAATATCCCTTTCATCAACTTCAAAGAATATGAAACAACTTGTTCATTAACTTGTCCTCCAGGAACATGTAGAGTTCGTCTCCATGATGAATGGTTTCCGAGGCAACACATCAAAGGCGACAAAAGGCTCCACTTTCCTCCCTCCAAGCAATGTTGGCGACCTCCCCAAGAGTGTTGATTGGCGCACCAAGGGTTACGTAACTCCTGTCAAGAACCAGGTAGAATCCATAACTGCAAATCACACGAATAAATTGACAGTTCGGATGGTAGATAGGCATTGTAGTATCTCACTTAGGGGCCACAACTGAGGCATATCATGTTTCAATTTTTAATTTCGTTTTATTTTTATATTGCACACATTAACATGAAAGCATAAAAAGTGATAAACAAACATAATTATGTTGATTGCTTGAATATGCTTTGAAGGCCACACCTTAATAAATCCTTATCCAAGATTGTGTTGCATGATTGAAGTGAAAGTTTATATCCCATTCATTTTGGGTTGATATTTTGGCCTTAAACGAGGTCGTGTTGGTTGCGGTTAAAATCATATTTTTAACATATTACTCATTCCGATCTCGAGACTTTAATATGTTCTGAAGTTCTGACTATCTTCCTTTTTCCAGCTACAATGTGGTTCATGCTGGGCATTCAGTACTACAGGATCATTGGAAGGACAACACTTCAAGAAGATGGGTAAGCTGGTGAGCCTGAGCGAACAGAATTTGGTCGACTGCTCTACGAAGGAGGGCAACTACGGGTGCGAAGGAGGACTTATGGACCAAGCCTTCCAATATATCATTGATGCAGGAGGAATTGATACGGAGGCGAGCTATCCCTACACGGCAACGGTGAGTGTAATCAACGGCAACATTAATTTCGATCTCTAGTTCTGCAGCATTGGCCAATAATAATCAAAGTAACATTCATCAAGGCACTGTTTTCTAAAGAGTTATGATTGATTCGATTCAAGAAACTGATACACAGGCAATCTACCTGCACAATGCAACGGTGTGTTGGTACCTTTGCACAACCATTTGTAATTGTTAAGCTTGATGGCAACTTCTCCGGTGTCTGATTTTTTTTCAGAAGTTTATCAAACATGATTATTTACTTTTATGTATTCATGTACTGCAACGACTCGTAAACCGAGTAGTCTGATTGGCTTACCAGTAGAGGATTAGCCAGTCAGTATGTAGGTACTGGCGTACTGGTGGGGGGGGGGGGGGGGGGGCTTGGGGACTGCAGTCCCCCCCCCCCCAAAAAAAAAAAAAAAAAAAAAAAAAACATCAAAAAAAAAGGAAAAGGGGAAAAAAGGGGAAGAAAGAAAGAAAAAAGAAAAG
This sequence comes from Heliocidaris erythrogramma, assembly GCA_025617745.1. NCBI lineage: Eukaryota > Metazoa > Echinodermata > Echinoidea > Camarodonta > Echinometridae > Heliocidaris > Heliocidaris erythrogramma. The sequence continues at coordinate 57,304,296 of CM046853.1, forward strand.
GAAGCTGAAAAGAAAGAACGAAAGAAAGATGAAAAGAAAAGGCATCCATTTTATATACCCCCTGGCTAGAAAAAATGTATTTTTGTGATTACGGTTGTCATGGTAATACGTCTTTTATAACGTATAAATCGCTGAATATTCTTAGTACCTCCCCTTCCATGCATATGCATCTTGTTTTGTCACAATTTCCTTATTAGGATCACACATTTCTTTTGCAACTGAGGGGAGTAGATAATGAATTAAGGCTACAGCACACTACTCAGGCTCCGAAGTGCTCTAGAATGCAAAATTTCACTATTCAAAATCCTCTCAGTCGGTATCTTCGCTCCCTCGTCTAATACACTTAAACTTTATTTTAAAGAAATATATAAACAGGTATTACATAGCCTAGGCAGAGTGGAATCGTCCCCCGAAAATGAAAGTCGGTAAAAATTAACGATGACTTTAAGCTGCCTATCCCCATAAGAAAAAAAAAGATGGGTATTAAGCTCAGAATTTGCTTATTATACTTGTGTGCATAAAAGTGGTCTGAAATGCAAAGTTTCAAACTACAAAATGTTTTTAAATTCTGGCTCACTCGCTACGCGACCTCGCAAAAATAGAATATTCAATTTAACAAGATAAGTGCAAAATTTTCATGGTACAGCAAAGTACAAAGACTTCTTATTTGTGGAATGGACTAGGGTCTACCGTACTCGGTAAGGATTTATATACAAGTACTATGTATTTCGTTCCTGACGCTTTAGAAAATTCTTCAGTTCTTGCTGGCTCAGCCCCCTCGAACTGTTTGGCTCATTATGCCACTGCTGATACTTCTTATACGGCTCGTAAACATTTTAAAGCCAGTAAAGCAATGTTAATTGTCATAACAAATCAAATCAAAGTTAGGAAAAGTTAATTTCTGCACAAAGCTGGTTACATTCGCGTAAAGACAAACCAGATATCTGCATGCGCAAGCACCAATGATAGGTATTTAATCCGCTCAATTTCAGTTTGTTATGACAATTAACATCGTTTTCCGTAACATAAAAGACAACATTCGGAATACGGCTCCAGAGGATTCTAATCAGCTGATGGGTTGATGTATATCGAAGTATTCCTGACCCCTTTAGAAGCGGATCCTAATTGGATAATGCTCAGCTGGAGAGCTGCATGTAACCGTAAAATAATATATGAAAACACAATTCTAATCAATCAGTTAGATTACGAATCCACTATGATCAAGGTAAATAATTATCATGGGAATGTTTCGATAATGTTGTGTATGTGTGTGTGTGTGTGTGTGTGTATGGGGGGGGGGGTCCTTTACATCGATCAAATACATGTTTAGACGCGTTTGATCAAGTTTTAGGAGCTGGGATAAACCGAGGCGAATATAGACAGATTGAGAAACAAAGGTCTCAATATTTGTGCGTCAAATCTTTCTCTTACTCTCTCTCCCCTTCTTTCTCTCCCCAGGACGGTCAGTGCAAATTCAGGAAGGCTAACGTTGGAGCTACCTGCACTGGTTACACTGACGTCACTTCTGGCTCTGAGGCGGCCCTTCAGGCGGCTGTGGCCTCCATTGGTCCTATCTCAGTCGCCATTGACGCTAGCCATGAATCCTTCCAAAACTACGAGTCAGGTGAGGATATCCTTACATGACAATCATACAGATCAGACCTGGCTGTATGACTGGGTGATTATAGTATGGTATATTTAAAAAAAAAATATTAACAAAATAAACAAATAAAAATAAAACAGAACAAAATTTCTGCAGTTCACGATGGACATCGATCGCTTTGGAATTATACAATTAGCAAGCTGAAATGTAGACTGAATAAAATGATGATCATGCGAGTGGGAAGGGCGTATAGTAGGGGGAGTGAGGAATAAGGAGAGACAGATTTGGGAATGGAGGGAGAGAGAAAAAGAGAGAAATAATAATAATAATAATAATATGAACATTTGTATTGCGCCGGTATCCATCATGAGAGATGCTCATGGCGCAGAAGGAGAAGAAAAGAAAGAAGATGACAGGTGTATTAACGAAAAGCTTGTTTGAATAACCAGGCCTTAAGTAACGTTTTAAAAGTGCCCAGGGAAGAAATATCACGTATGTTTTGCGGAAGCTTGTTCCATAGGTATGGTCCAGCATTTTGAAATGAGCGATCCCCCCAAGAATTATGAGATTGTGGTATAGCAGGTAAAGATGAGCTAGCGGACCTAAGGTTACGGGAAGGATTGTATGGGCTTATTAAAGTACAGTTGTATTGAGGGGCAGTTCCATGTAATGAGTGAAAAACAAGTAAAAACAAGTAAATAGAGAGAGAGAGAGAGAGAAAGAGAGAGAAGAAGGAGGGGGCTACACCATTAGTTGTTATGGTATGAAAGAATGAACAACATTCAAGTCCACGAAATATCACTTTGATTACGACATCTTGTTTTCAAAGGTGTGTACGACGAGCCTCAGTGTAGCTCTACCCTGTTGGACCATGGTGTTCTCGCAGTCGGCTATGGAACCACCGCCGACGGAATCGATTACTGGATCGTCAAGAACAGGTCAGTAGGCTAGCCTATCATTATCATGATTTTGTCCAAAAAAATATATATATTTTCTTTTTAAAGCAGATGTTTCTGCATTTATTAAGAAATCAAATACAAACATTGCATACAATAATGATACAAATCAGAATTGATACAAATAAAGTGTGACAACTGAATTACAAAAAGAAAATATATATTTAGATAATATTGAAATTATGAAGGATTGAAGGTAAGTCAATAAATCGAGATAAATGCAGGGGCCATGCAGCTATAAGCAAGATTGCTTGAGTGGATAGCAGCCGGGTGATTGGGGCTACATGATACCTTAATATACGAGTCGATGTGTATTTTGGGGTGTCACATATGAAGAATTAGATATATTTCCAGAAATTATATAAATCGGAGTTTATAAGAAGAAAAAAAAGTTAGAAAAAAGAGAAATCGCAAGTGCGTGCATTATGAGTGAGGGTGAAAAGTGTGCGATTCGTATATCTTCTTAAACTGGTCATCTTTACAAATACTTGGATAAAAGGTGTTTTTTTTCATTAATGCTTTGATAAGAATAAAGTGATGCTGTCAGGTAAATCGTTCCAAACGTCTGGGCCATGGTGTCTTATCGATTTATGGGCTAGAATTATTTTTGGGTTGGTTAAATGGAGGTCAGAAGAGTGTCGTGGAGGATAAGAATGAATATTTCTATTGTACGTAAAAATATTACGTAAAGGCAATGGTATAATTTTTGTCGAAAATTTGTACATAAATATTGCAGTTTGAAAGAGGTGAATATCGGCAATTTTTTAATGTTTTTAATTTATAAAATATTGGATCAGTATGGGCTAGGTAATGTGAATGAGTACAGAAACGGAGTGCTTTCTTTTGGAGGCGCGATATTGCCATAATTTTCATCGTATTACTATTACCCCATACTATGTTACAGTAAGATAATATAGGCCAGAATGAAGAATTATAGAGCATAAATAGTGACTTTAGTTGGAGATGGTACTTTAATCTAAATAAAATGCCTATGCCTCTCGAAGCTAACTTGCAAATATTACAAATGTGACTATTCCAAGTTAGTTTTGAATCAATTGTTACACCTAAAGCTGGGTTCACATAAACGATCTGACGCGCCGTCGATGGGATTTCGATGGATTTTGGGGGTGAGAGAGGCACATTCGGCGGCAAGTCTGAGATGCTTCGTCGATCAGTCGGGTTTTCCGCCAACAGAAACGACTATTTTTGGTGATCGGGGGCCTGTCGGTCATTTTTAAGTGCGAGTTAAAATTTTGCGATCGATCGGCGAAGAAAGCCCTGGCGGCACCCATCGCCGACTTTTCGGCGGCTGTCGGTGTGCAATCGCAGATTAATAGACGAAACGCCGCCGATTAGTCATTGTTCCCCGTCCGATTACAGCATGTCAGCGAACCTGGGCAGTCATTTCCCTCATTGTTCATTTATCGCCGACTGATGGCTGACATTTCGGCGGCTGTCGGCGTGCAATCGTAGATTAATCGACGAAACGCCGCCGATTAGTCATTGTTCCCCAGCCGATTACAGCATGTCGGCGACACATCTAAGACCCTACGGTGATTAGTCAACGACTAGCCGCCGGTGTGTCGCAGATATATCTTCCTCCCGCGAACTGGAGACTTCTTCCCCTTTGGGGGCATAGTTCCCAAAAAATAAATTGGCACTGAACTGCAAAACACGTGCTGTCAGTAGCAGTGCTCCGAGGAAAGTGAACAAAAAGTGTGGGAAAATTGTTCAAAACGCAGTTGTACAAAGCACACGTAATCGACGATACATCGGCGACGTGCCGGCGGTTAGTCTTTGACTCGGCCGTGGGACCATTGACTAATCGGCGGCGTATCATCGTTTTATCTCCGATTTCATTGACTCGGCCGGGGACCATTGACTAATCGTCAGCGTATCGTCGTTTTATCTTCGACTGAACGCCGACATATAGCTCCCCCCCCCCCCCCCCCATCGACGATGTTCGAAGGAAACCGTCGGTATTTTGTGTATGCTCGATAGCACAAGCGTTGCTGGATACCCCGACATCGGAACGCAACGTCAATCTCGCCGACGCCTATAAAATTTAACAAATCGCCGAGGTATCGGTACCGCCGATTTTTATCTGAAGCAAGCTTAAGAATACACCTAAGAGTATGATGTAGCTTACATTTTTTTTAAATGATCCCCTATCTTTCAATCTAATTGATTGATTGATGCAAGGTTTATTTAATCTCATTTCCAAATACAAAACAATAAAAATCACGAAATGAAAAAGGAACCTACTGGAAAGCATAGCTTGTTTGTGTAGGTTCCCAAGAATGAATATAACATTAACACAATTATCATTTAAAACATGGAAAAATTGGAAGTGAAATACATATTTGAAATCAATATATATTATATATATATATATATATATATATATATATATATATATATATATATATATATATATATATCGTAAACAAATCAAGAAGGTTCTGCGTCGGTGTGTTGAAATAGATAGCAAACAATTATGTTGAAATAAAAACACCGCAAGACGTAAAATTTACTGACGTTTCGGTCACAGACCTTTATCAAAGTAAATGACTGAACACATTCAAAGTAATAATCAGATGCGTGAATTATGAAGACGCGGGCAGTTGCTTGGATACAAAAAATTAGGCGTGAGAATTGAGATTTTGGTCGCAAGTGACGCCACAAAGAAAGAAAAAAAAATTGTGCGTATTTTGAAAAGAATGTATGTATATATATATATATATATATATATATTGGAAATGTACAAATTGGCGGATATATAATATATTGGCATTACTAATAACAGAATGCATGGGTTAGAATGGTCAGAAAATACACTTTAATGAAATTTAGGTGTCCTGGAGCTTACAAAAATGTTACTTTGGTACTGTCGCCGTACGATTAGATCGGAGCACACTCAATCCTACTCTCTCAACTCACTCCTTCGACATGTTCATACAATCGCCAATTGTTATAAAGACATACAGAGTGGAAATGGAAATAGTGGTTTGTTTGAATTAGAGTATAATCGAGTATCATCATTTTGATTTTCTTAAGGATTTTCCAAATTGAATCCATTTCCCCCTTCTCTTTTTCATTTCTTTCACAGCTGGGGAACGGATTGGGGAATGAATGGATACCTGTGGATGTCTCGTAACAAGAACAACCAATGTGGCATTGCTACTATGGCTAGTTACCCTCTGGTCTAACGTAACCTGCATCGTTTTTGTCTACAATCTCATTTTGAAGAGCTGGGAGGTGGTAGCCTACGTGACCTTACCCTCTCTCTAAAAAAAAAAAGACTGAATTATGTGATTCTATACCCTCTTCTTTTTTGGTGAGAATTAAATTTTTACTTTTACTTTCGCCCCTCCCCCTTTTTACGGATAATGTTTGTGTATAATGTATTGCCTCCCCGTCGAGGGAATGGCAATTTTACCGCCTCCCTTCATTGTCCCCTTAAGGATGAACCCCAGGAGGCTGTATTTGTTTTTTCTTTCTATCGATGATTTTACAACGGTGTGGTATTATTGTGGGTTTTTTCATATTAACTCGTTGACTACTGAATACTCTCCTTCCCATAGGCTTAATACAGGAACCACTCGGTTCCCATAGGCAATGGGTTAAATGAACATCATAAGTTTCTATTCCACTTCATGCTGTCAGAATTAATTAATGAAAAAGTAATAATCCAAGTCGTGGAATTGCCGGGTGGGGAGGGGAGTATGTGTATCTGCCCCCAACATATATATTTGATTTTATTAGGGGATGCATTGAATGAAGGCTGCTCAGAATTTATATCGCCAATGATATTATGCCAAAGATATCAATCTATAATATTCATATATTACCACATGCCGAGTTTGGCTGTTTGCTAATATTTTTTTTTATTATTTAAATGTGAAGTAGGCTGCATATTGATTTAAAACAAAAAAATCACCCCGTCTCTCTCTCTCTCGCTCTCTTTCTCTCGCTCTCTTTCTTCTCTCTCTCTCTCTGTCTCTTCTTTCGAGGTCGAAAAAAATGTAGCAATTAAGCAATGAGAGGTGATACACATCACTGTATGAATATGAAAAATGTTATCCGTGATAAATGATGATGTCCAGTAGAATCGTTTTTTGTGCAAAATTAGTTATCGGAATGATGTCAAATCCTGTTCAAACATAAAATATACGCTCTATTTCTTTCATCTCTTTTGTATCGAATTATATACATTCTACTTTATGCATGGATAGTCAGCAATAAACTAGAATATTGAAATGAGAAACATGAAGGACTACAATGATTTAATGAGTCATGTTTTATGTGAGATTAGTCGCAATTTGCTTGTTCGAGAGAGAGAGAGAGAGAGAGAGAGAGAGAGAGAAAGAGAATGAGAGGGGTGGGGGAACGAAGAGAGAGAGATAAGAAAGGAAGGAAGAAAAAATACATTCGCTTTTAGTCCTTTGAAAGCAAGGGCACAGGCACTCACATGCTCGATTTCCTTTGTTGCACAAAGTCCAGTGATTAATGATTTCAAGGGAGAGTGTACTTTCATTGAATGCTCCACTTAAAAATTATCTCAAAAAAGATAATATTGATAAACAAATTAATTAACTAATCAATTAAATTTAAGAATACAATAACTAATAATGGAAAGGGGTTTTCACATTTATCCAAGAGCCCTTTTCGGTCTATTTCTGCACAGGGGGAGGGGCATGATTAGGGGGCACATTGTTCTTTTCATATGTTTACGGATATGTCACAGGATCCGCCACGGTGAAACATATATGAACTTGTATTTGAAGCTCCTTGGAAACATGAATATTGGCATACATCCTTACTTTTGAAATATATATGGATGGGTCTCTAAACAGAAGAGAGAGAGAGAGAGAGAGAGAGAGAGAAAGAACTTGAAAACAGAAGAAGAAGGAAAAAAAGGACCCCCTCCCAGAAATGCTCAGGTAAATCTAAAAAGGTGAAATCAAGCGAGACATATGATGAACTTTGCAGGTTAATTTCCTATAACGTGGAGAGTCAAACTTTGTCTGCAATTGAATCCTACGACCGGGGTAATAATAATTATATGTAAAGCGCTTAGCAACGCAGTATCAAGTGCTAAACAAATGTGACAATTCTTCTCCTTCTCCTCCTCCCTCTCCTTCTCCTCCTTCTCCTTCTCCTCCTCCTTCTCCTTCTCCTCCTCCTTCTCCTTCTCCTTCTCCTTCTCCTTCTCCTTCTCCTTCTCCTTCTTCCCCTCTCCTCGAGGCTCCTCCTCCTTCTCCTCCTCCTCCTCCTTCTTCTTCTTCTTCTTATAATCATACTACCTACTACTATTATTTTTGCCTAGTCTAGTATTTATAGGCATGGGACTTTAGATATTTTGACGATTTATTTTTCGAAATGAAGGTATTATAGCCGAAGGGGGGGGGGGGGAGTTGCTGCAAAGCCAAGCCCTCCTCCGCCGCCCACCCCCCCCCCCCCCCCTCCCCGCCCTTACCACCGCTACCACCACCACCTCCACCGTGCGCTTTACATGTATACTTTTTTCTTTTGTATACCATTGACAGGTGCAACAGACTTGTTTACTAATAAAGTGATTCAAATTTATGAATGTTTCTTTCCTGGGGACCTAGTAACGAGGTATGTAGTCATTAATGTATGAACTACAATACTTGGAATCCAGTTTGCATACATTACTTGTAGCTATGTCTGGCAAGCCTCTGGCAAGCTTTCAGGTTGTCAAGATCAACCTTTGTTTCAAAAGTATGCATAAAATTTGAACACTTAGTAAACAGATCTATTTACGCGATAAACGGTAGGGAGGTATCTTTTCACGTCATTGAATATGATCAATGTAATTCGATCAATCAATTATTCATTGAAGCGTTCTCGATCCTAGCAACGACCCGCAATCTGCTGCGAAAGGAACGATCTTGGAAGTTGGAGACTTGATGGTCGTCTATTTTTGCTGAAGTAAGAGAAAATTACATTAATTTTCTGTTATATTTCTGTGAATGCAACGTGTTTGATGACATTTTAGTTCAAAAATAGTAATATTAAAGGTAGTATAATGATAAAAATGTGATTTGTGATCGCGTTAAATTGTCAGGTCAGTCCCACACTATCCTATCCATGTTGGTAAAATGATAATGTATCCGAATACTGAATGAGTGGGATGGGGGCACTGGTAATGGGTGAAGTTATTTGCTTTGAATATTTCTTTATCGGGAATTTTTTATAAAAAAAATCTTATTGCATGCTTAACGAAATTAAAGCGTGTTAATCTCAATGGCCTAGCCAGCTCTGGAGCAAATGTAGCCCGACCAGAATTCGCACAGCGTCTGACAAGGACACATTAAAATGATTATAATCGATTATAATAGACTTTTGTTTCATTGCGACACCCCTCAATGTCGCTAAAACATTGTACAAAATTAATTAAAAATGTAAGTTAAACTTCCAATTTTACATTATACTCACATGAAATCGATTGCTTGGATAGATTTGCTGAAGTTCAATCCCCAGCAAGCCATCAAGCAATGTCTACAGGGTATAAAATTTCAACTTTGACTGCCAAAACCTGTCCATCGCGGTACCACTTTGCGACAGCGCTGTACAGTTACGCACGGGTGTGACCTTTCAAAAAGTGCAGCGCGATTACATTCTGCCATTCGACTGTGGGCAGATAATGCAATAAATCATCGTTTTTGATAAGTTGTAAGTTGGTTAACTAAATTGAACTTAATAAATGCAATCAATCAATAGTTGAAGTTTTGGCCATATCGTGAAATCTGTCTCTAGAGACATAAAGTATTCCGTACCTGAATTTCCACACACACACTGCAGTTCACTGATTTTCAATGGATCTCTTTGTTCGATGCGAAACGAACGTATTGCACAGCTAGCTATCAGCTACTCCCTCACTCACCGTTACAAGTCTCTCGGACATGGGACAATAAATGCTTTGACAAACTTTTATCGTATCATGTTCACTCTCCAATTAATATCATAATCCATAATACATGTACTATAATATACTTATCGTCTTTTCTGTCTCCGCTTTATGGGTTTCACATTGTTTTAACACGGGCTGGTGACAAAAAGGAGGATAAGGTATAAGACAGTTGGCTGTCTGCCATACACTCGTGCATCAAGTTCACGGTGTGTGTATCACAATACACATGTACAATACCTTATCGTTCTTTCTGTCCCCGCTTATGGGTTTTTCCCATAAGTAAGTATACAGAGATGTGATCTCGATATGAAATACATGTATTGATCTATTGCGTGAATAGGTAACTGTCTAAAAGTGGCAGAGTGGTTTTAAAGAGGAGGGAACCTAAAAACAAGAATAATTCAATTTTCATTTGACTGACAAAATAAGACAATGTGATAAGCGAGAAAAGATCGCTTCAAGTACAAGTCTCCTTGTTCAGACCCAGTGTTGAGACTGTCAGAAGAAATCAGAAGACTTGTCAGAAGAAATATTGTACCCCAGATCTTTTTTGTCTCCGGTGACAGATTTCACGATAATGCTGAAGTTTTATTTAGTTTAAATTTTAGATGAAAAATAAATGTAATTTCAGCGAAAAGCATGTAGTCGCACTTTTGTAGTCACGGTTCGCAACGCTAGGGAATGGGCAACTCGCGACATCGCTGTTTATAGTTAGAGCAAATGCAACTCGGGGAGCTCCAACGTGTAGCGTTGGAGCTCCCTGGAGTTAGAGCAAATGTTGCTAGATCTAGGGCCTAGGCTTTTTCTACAATAACCTCGCATACGTGTGAGTGAGGCTTTATTTGTCAAACATGCAATGCGATTGAGGTAAGCTCGACAGTGCAATTAATCATCTACCACAGGGTGTAGAGTCTACTGCATGATTACCTTTCAAATATTGATATTTGTGGTTATGATATTATTTCTCAGTGAAAGTTGATAAGATTTCTTTGTTAGCTAAGTATTGGACAAGACTTATACTTTAGAATGTAACTGCACTGCCTGGGTTTCTCTGACAGGTTATGATAATTGTCAGGAAAAGATAATTCTACGTGTATTGGTATTTTGCCCTTGTAAAAAAGTACTGCAAAGTAATGCAGTAGTACTGCAGTAATCCTGCAGTACTACTGCAGTACTCGCAATATTTTTTGCAGTACCCATAGTACTTTTGCAGTACTTGTGGTACTTTTGCAGTACTTTCTGAGGTAGTACTGCAGTAGTGTAGAAACTTTGAGGTACTTGCATAGTACTCGTGATACTTCTGCAGTACTTTTTGAGGTAGTACTACTGCAGTACCTGTACAGCAGCTGCAGTACCTGTAGTACAGGTACTGCAGTACTTGGGTCCAATTTACTACAGTACTACTGCAGTACTTTTTCACAAGGGTGGTGAAGTATTTTTTTTTGGTCCTGGCTTTATTTTTTCCCTCTCATTTTTCATTTAACATTTGTGAATCAAATGTGCAGAAAACATGGGATGTGGGAATTCCAAGACGACTGCTACCAAGTCCGCCCCATCTGTCAGGCCACCTGAGCAAGTGGAAACTCCTGTAGAGGACATCAGGGGTCAAAACTTACAGGGTCCTGCTGTAGCATCCGAGCCCAACCAGCAGACAGGCAACACACACAAATTGGAATCTACAGATAAACCAAATAGTGTGCTCATTGAACACACTGCTGTAAACAAATTTTCTTATACAGAAGATACCCAATCTAATAAATATCCCAGGGATGACAAGAACGAGGTGAGTGGAAAACTGAAAAATGTAGATAGTATTAAATGTTGTAAATGTGTGAAGAGCAATAAAAGAGCCCACGGTGCCAACCAAAGAGGCAACAGTTGATGGGTAAGGAAGGATCAAGGGAGAAATGATGAAGGTAGTGATGATGATAAAAAAGATGATGATGATGAACAAGAAAAAGGAGAGGCAGATTTCCACGCAATCTCAGAAGATTTTCCTTCAAGAAATGTCAAACAAAGAATATGGTTAGATACAGAGATGAGAATTTAGATGATGAGTGGTATCATCGGCATCAGAGATGCAGTAACTCATGGAAGAAACCTGTGAGGTTTCTCCAATCACTTTCAAGTAGAATAGGGAATGGACAGGGCATTTGTAGTGCAGGGTCAGATAAGGCAAGGAATAAAGACTGGATACTGGACAACAAGTATAATTCATCCTGTCAAGACCTGATGATACAGACCTACCCAAAATGCAGATGGCATAAGGACTCGAGAGCAGATGACTCTGTGATCTTCCTTCCCGAGAAAGAAGGATGAAATGGAGTAGCAATTTGATATGGGAACACTTTCAAAAGCAGAACTACCGTGTGAGTCAAAAACAAGTCTACACGTAGAATGTTGCTCTTCATTTTAAAACTTAGGTTTGATTGAAAAATCATTATACATGTTTTGAAAACTTATTTTGTCCTGCGTCATTTGGTACCATTTTTATGTAGGAGGCATTGTTTGCTAGAGTGTCAAAATGGACTTGCACCAGAGTAGGCCCTATTAAGTGAGGGGATGAAATAAATGTATCAAACGAGGTGCATTGCATGTGACTTCCCAGAAGCAAAAAATACACAGACACACACACACACATTAGGAACACTTTATGCATATTAAATTGAAGATTGACTTTTGGATGTTGAGGAACAATTAACATCATCATCATATCATGATCGTTAGACACTTTGAAGCAGCAAGTAAAAAATTAAAAGAGTTTGCCATTTAGCAAAATGAATTAGAATATTGCTTATTTATGTTTATTTTAATCCAAATGAACACCATGATCATGTGCTTGTGTCGGTCTGCATTTGGGGTGCATTCGTGTTTGCATGATACGTCTGCTTATGATGAGTACACCATGTGAGAAAAAACGAAATGTGTGTGGCTTTTTTTTATTTTCCTGAGTGTGTGCGTGTGGGTGTGCGTGTGGGTGTGTGTGTGTAACTGTATGTTTGCTTAATATGTGTGTCATGTTTAACTTTGTTTGGGACGGTTTGAGCGTTATTAATTCAAAATGTTTTGTTCAAACATCACCCAAGAAGTACGTTGGTGCAAGTTGGTTTTTACACTCTCGCAAACATCCAAGCGTCCAAGCGTAAACACATACCACACAAAAATGGTACCAAATGATGCGGGATAAGATACTTTTCAAAAAAAAAGTATAATAATTTTCTGTTCATAACTGATTTTTAAATAAAATAGCAATTTTCTAAGTGTAGCCTTTTTTTTTACTCACATGGTATACTCAACCATTCCAAGGAGAGTATTACTCAAACCTGTTAAAGTTTGAACTGATGATCATATGGTCAGTGATGGATTCAACATCATGTAACAGAAAAATGAAGGCACATTAGACACTGCTGGAATAAGTAGTAGTCAGGTCAAGACATGCTGTACATGTAGGTAAACTTTTAAGAATAACAAAGAAATAAATCTGAAGGAGACTCATCGATTTATCTTTCCCTCAGAATCCTAATGAGCAGGTGGAAGGCAACAACTCTGAGGTGAGGCCACCTAGTGCTGCTTCTACTGTGGACAGTGTTGCTGTGCGAGCTTTGGTCAATCATACAATCAGTAAGGCAGCAGCTGATGTGTCCTCACACCAAGGCAAACCTACGCATAGAAAAGTACGACCTTCGAGCGCGGTCTCCTCAGTGGACAGTATTGCAGTTTGTGCACTGGTAGATGAAACCATCACCAAGGCTGCTGCTGGACTAAAAGAAGACAAAGCAAATGATATATCTCATACAGACAACACTGAAAGTGGTGTAGAGGACGAAAAGACTCTGGAGGATAAAACACCTTCTGCTCCTCCGGATGTCCAAGAGGAGGATACTCCTAACCCAACTATTGTTGTTAGTACAGTTCCTACACTAAATTTTGATGACACTTTAAATGATCCTGTTTCTCAACCTGATAGTGATCCCAATAAAACCACAGAAGACCATACAACAGATCCTAGCGATGAGACAGTCAATATCTCTTCTACAGAAGCATTAGATAATAAAACAGAATCCCAGGTCTGTATAAGCATGTTTTTGTGTTAAAATTAGCATAAATTTTTCTTTCTAAATCAGTGGTTTCAATTGATGTGAAATTCTAAGGCATATATTAATCATATATCATATACATGTACTGTTAAATGCAAAATTTGAAATACCATTACTTTTTGTCTCGCCCACCGGAGGTGAAGGCGAGACTAAGGGATCCAAATGTCGTCCGTCCGTCATCGTCCGTCCGTCCGTCCGTCCGTCACAAACGTTATGACAGATAACTTTGCAACCGTCACTCACTTTTCAACCAAACTTGGGTTGTAGATGCACTAAGGGGACCTGCATGTTATGGTGCCGTTGGAGGTCACATGATAGGGTCAAAGGTCATTTGAGGTCGTACGTTAAAGTTTACCTGCAAGACTCTCTTATGACAGATAACTTTGCAACCGTCACTCACTTTTCAACCAAACTTGGGTTGTAGATGCACTAAGGGGACCTGCATGTTATGGTGCCGTTGGAGGTCACATGATAGGGTCAAAGGTCATTTGAGGTCATACGTTAAAGTTTACCTGCAAGACTCTCTTATGACAGATAACTTTGCAACCGTCACTCACTTTTCAACCAAACTTGGGTTGTAGATGCACTGAGGGGACCTGCATGTTATGGTGCCGTTGGAGATCACATGATAAGGTCAAAGGTCATACGTTAAAGTTTACCTGCAAGACTCTCTTATGACAGATAACTTTGCAGCCATCACTCACTTTTCAACCAAACTTGGGTTTTAGAAGCACTTGGGGGACCTGCATGTTATGCTGCCATCAGAGGTCACATGGTAAGGTCAAAGGTCATTTCAGGTCAAACATTATAGTTTACCCGCAAGACTCTCTTATGACATAACTTTGTAAACGTCACTTTCCAAACAGTAATGTAGATATATATGCAAGCATAACTTATGCAGATTTATGCACTTATGCACCTGTTGCATGGCAACAGAGATCACGATATTTCTAGTTATCGCATGTGGGCGAGACACATTATCGCTAATACCTTTTTTCTAAACTGCGCTTGTGATCTACTTCCTGGAAAAGACATAACGTTTGTGTTCTGTTAATTTCGTTATTTTCAAATTATTTATTTCAGTATTCTTCCATCTTTAAATTGTCGTTGCCATTAGTAATGTTATTGCCTCTATGAATATCATCTCATCTTGCTCTTAACTCAGCAGGTGCCTGATGATCCACAGTCTAAGCAAGAGCAACAAGAACCACTTGATTCCTCAACTCCAAATGAAAATATCAATGCCAATCCAAACACTGCATCTGAAAACCAAATTATTCCTCAGCCTGAGGAAACACCAGTTAACAATGATATGGCAGATGCAGTTAATCACACTCAAGCTGAACCAGAAAATGCTGCTCCTGAGCCGGCTTGCATTCCAAGCGAAGGGACTGAAGTTGTATCCTCAGAGGCCCAGGATACTGTTAGGGACTCTTATGTCTCTGAGGACATTGTCCAGCAGACCACCAAACAGCTGGATCCAAAGGCTCAAGAGAGCTTTGACAGTGCTATCCGCGCATTATGTCCACTGGTAGATCTTAAGCATGTGTTTGATTTAGTAGCTCCAGGTATCGGAAGTTTGTATCTGGACCACGCCCCACTCCAAGCAGATAGTTCTTTCACCCAGCTGCTCACAAAGCTGATGGATGTAGAGGTAAATTTTCTCTCAGTAATTTGTTTGGTAGTACACTTGGCAAAAGCTGAATGTGGACACTCTTTATTGACAGAAACTGTCAATAAAAATAAAATATATATCAAATTAAAGAAAAAATAAGACTCTACCAACATCAATTAAAATCGAGTTTTTAAATTTCATGCATAGATTGTTTAATTGTTAGAAGGTCTGATAAAGAAAATTGCAAAAATAGAGCAAGTAGCCACTCAAATGTTGATGAATACGTGCATCTGTATGAAATTGTTTTTTAACAATGAAAACAAAGAATGAGAAACAATGAGGATTGAGCTCTGGATGTCAACTGTAACCTCAGGACTGCATTCAAATTTTCTCATGATTGTTTTCGTTTTCATTGTTTTAATTTGACGAGCTACAAGATGCGAATGCTCATCAACACTTTACCTGGCTTTCTATGGGTTAACGGTTAAGGAGTATGAAGAAAAATGAAGGAAAACATAAAAACCACTCGCACAGAATCCACTTGATTCCTCATAGTCGCGCAAGCCCTATTTTATGCGATCGCGTATGGGTGCATAGACTAGTCTCCTGATAAGTCGCTGTATTGCTTATTGGGAGTGTATTTCAACTTGCAATATCTCTTTATAGATAGAATCAACGTTTGAAGCTCATATTTTGAATACAGTATATGGACATAGAACCCATAACATACAGAACAAAATATTTTCTTTGTGGTTGGTACACTTTGAATACATGATTCCTTTACAGGAGTTAGACTTTGGCAAGAATGAGATGGGACCTCAGGCTTTCAGAGTGATCATGATGGCACTGTCAGCAAACACTTCCATCAAGTCAGCAGTACTTTCTAATAACAAGACAGACACAGACACAGCAGTGAGTATGATTCTAGTAAACCTGATGCATGAGAGACCAATTAAGATGTCAAAACTTGCCTCATTTTAATCTGTTAAATACCAAACCTAAGATAACATGGGAAATATTCTAGGTATACTAGAATCATATACTAGGTATACTAGAATCGAATACTAGGTATACTAGAATCGAATACTAGGTATACTAGAATCGTATACGAGGTATACTAGAATCGCATACGAGGTATACTAGAATCGTATACGAGGTATACTAGAATCGTATACGAGGTATACTAGAATCGCATACGAGGTATACTAGAATCGCATACGAGGTATACTAGAATCGCATACGAGGTATACTAGAATCGTATACGAGGTATACTAGAATCGTATACGAGGTATACTAGAATCGTATACGAGGTATACTAGAATCGTATACGAGGTATACTAGAATCGTATACGAGGTATACTAGAATCGTATACGAGGTATACTAGAATCGTATACGAGGTATACTAGAATCTTATACTATGTATACTAGAATCTTATACTATGTATACTAGAATCGTATACGAGGTATACTAGAATCGTATACTATTCTAGGTATACTAGAATCATATACTATTCTAGGTATAATAGAATCGTATACGAGGTATACTAGAATCGTATATGAGGTACACTAGAATCGTATACGAGGTATACTAGAATCGTATACGAGGTATACTAGAATCATATACTATACTTGGTATACTAGAATCATATATTAGGTATACTAGAATCAAATACTGCCCAACGGCTTAAATCTTTTCCCACTATGGTCGACTTTCAGAGAATATGCAACAGTTGCTTTATTAAACCTTTTTCACTTGTAGTTGTATAGTGCCGTGAAACCTTATGTACCAAATATTATGGCCGTTCAGCAATGCAGTGCCCAGCAAACATAGCAGTTGATTCAAACACCCTTTATCAATTTACTTCATTACTTTTTTTATTTTGTAGAGTGTGTATATTAAAATGTGTAATAAAACCCGTCCATTGTATTACAACCCAATCAAAATAGAACAAAATAAAACATGGTATACTTACAAATTACAAAAATTTTGTAGGTAAGTTTGAAACATGACTCTGGTAATTTAATTTCAGCAAATGTTGAAGGTGTGTTGTCATTTCTTCTTATGACAATGCTTATAGACACATTTGTGATACGTGAGGTACATGTACAAGTATGGCATACCGGTATTATTATCATCAAACAATGTCACATGCTTATGGTTATGAGTATAAAAGCTTGAATTTTCATCAAATTCATTTAACATTCCATCATTATCTATTCCCACAGGAGAGTGTAGGTGTGATGCTAATGACCAATCAAACATTGAAGAGCCTAGACCTCTCTAGTAATCAACTCGGGAAGGACTACCTGTCTAGATGCATAGGGCCTGCCTTGAAGACCAACACCTCTCTCACAAGTCTAAAGTAAGTTCATGATTGTCCGTCTCATTGGTGTATTCAAAGTGTGCTTTGACTATGATATTATTCAGTTTCAAACTCACTGGGAACATATTTTTGGATGAAATTAAACTTTAAGAGGTTGATGAAAATTCCCTGCCATCAGCGACCCATCTTATATAAAAGTTGTAATTGCCAATCGATCACAACTTAACGTGATATCTATTGCAACTCCTAACATAGGAGCAAGGTCATCATAACTTTATGATTGATTGAAGGACTTCCCCCATTTAAAGCTCTTCATCACACAGGGCCCTGGTGTCAAAAATTTTTGTTGTTGACATATGGACCACCTGTCGGTTGATTAAACTTCCTTTTCACTCTTTCATTCCCGATGTTAGGTAGAGGATATGTTAGAATGCTTCATCAAAATATAATGTAAGCTTTATCAAAATCAAAATATATAACATACATGTATTTCCTTTTCACTTTTTCATTCCCAATGTTAGGTAGAGGATATGCTAGAATTCTTAATCAGAATATTATGTAAGCTTTATCAAAATTAAAATATTTATTGTATCCCCCGGCAGTATGCCGGAGGATACTTTGGATTCAGCAGCGTTCCGCCGCCGCCGCCGCGTCACATTCTTGTGTGCGCTCTAGCGGTCACATTTCTCGACGAATTTCTTTCAGACTTCCTGTGGACGTGTATCTTGGTAAAATCTGGACCCCTATAGTTTCTGGTGATGCTGCCCCCAGTGTTCCGTCTTTTATAGGGTAAAAGGCCATATTTTGGGGGATAGTTTGTGTGCGCTCTAGCGGTCACATTTCTCAACGGATTTTGTTCAAATTTTGTATGAAGGTGTCTCTTGGTAAAATCTGGAACCCTATAGATTTTGGTGATGCTGCCTCCAGTGTTCCGTCTTTTATAGGGTCAAAGGTCATATTTTGATAGATGTCTTGTGTGTACTCTTGTGTGCGCTCTGGCGGTCACATTTCTCAACGGATTTCGTCAAAGGTCATACTTCAGGGCATGGCGTGAGTGCACTCTGCAGGCCACATTTCTTGATGGATTTCTTTCAAATTTTGTATGGAGATGTATCTTGGTATAATCTACATATCTTTACTGTTTGGTGATGCTGCCCTCATTGTTCCGTCCTTTATAGGGTCAAAGGTCATTTTTCCATTTCTTGCACTCTTACTTCTGCATTTCTTGACGGATTTCGTTCAAATTTTGCATGAAGGTGTCTCTTGGTGTAATCTAAAAACCTATAGTTTTTGGTGATGCTGCCACCAGTGTTCCGTCTTTTATAGGGTCAAAGGTCATACTTCAGGGCATGGCGTGAGTGCACTCTGCAGGCCACATTTCTTGATGGATTTCTTTCAAATTTTGTATGGAGATGTATCTTGGTATAATCTACACATCTTTACTGTTTGGTGATGCTGCCCTCATTGTTCCGTCCTTTATAGGGTCAAAGCTCATTTGTCCCTTTTGTGCACTCTTACTTCTGCATTTCTTGACGGATTTCATTCAAATTTTGTATGGAGATGTATCTTGGTATAATCTACACATATTTAATTTTTGCTGATGCTGCCCTCATTGTTCCGTCCTTTATAGGGTCAAAGGTCATTTTTCCATTTCTTGCACTCTTACTTCTGCATTTCTTGACGGATTTCGTTCAAATTTTGCATGAAGGTGTCTCTTGGTGTAATCTAAAAACCTATAGTTTTTGGTGATGCTGCCACCAGTGTTCCGTCTTTTATAGGGTCAAAGGTCATACTTCAGGGCATGGCGTGAGTGCACTCTGCAGGCCACATTTCTCAACGGATTTTGTTCAAATTTTGTATGGAGATGTATCTTGGTATAATCTACACATGTTTAATTTTTGGTGATGCTGCCCTCATTGTTCCGTCCTTTATAGGGTCAAAGGTCATTTTTCCATTTCTTGCACTCTTACTTCTGCATTTCTCGACGGATTTCGTTCAAATTTTGCATGAAGGTGTCCCTTGGTGTAATCTAAAAATCTGTACTTTTTGGTGATGCTGCCACCAGTGTCCCGTCTTTTATAGGGTCAAAGGTCATACTTCAGGGCATGGCGTGAGTGCACTCTGCAGGCCACATTTCTTGATGGATTTCTTTCAAATTTTGTATGGAGATGTATCTTGGTATAATCTACACATCTTTACTGTTTGGTGATGCTGCCCTCATTGTTCCGTCCTTTATAGGGTCAAAGCTCATTTGTCCCTTTTGTGCACTCTTACTTCTGCATTTCTTGACGGATTTCATTCAAATTTTGTATGGAGATGTATCTTGGTATAATCTACACATATTTAATTTTTGGTAATGCTGCCCTTATTGTTCCGTCCTTTATAGGGTCAAAGGTCATTTTTCCATTTCTTGCACTCTTACTTCTGCATTTCTTGACGGATTTCGTTCAAATTTTGCATGAAGGTGTCTCTTGGTGTAATCTAAAAACCTATAGTTTTTGGTGATGCTGCCACCAGTGTTCCGTCTTTTATAGGGTCAAAGGTCATACTTCAGGGCATCGCGTGAGTGCACTCTGCAGGCCACATTTCTCAACGGATTTTGTTCAAATTTTGTATGGAGATGTATCTTGGTATAATCTACACATCTTTACTGTTTGGTGATGCTGCCCTCATTGTTCCGTCCTTTATAGGGTCAAAGCTCATTTGTCCCTTTTGTGCACTCTTACTTCTGCATTTCTTGACGGATTTCATTCAAATTTTGTATGGAGATGTATCTTGGTATAATCTACACATATTTAATTTTTGGTGATGCTGCCCTCATTGTTCCGTCCTTTATAGGGTCAAAGGTCATTTTTCCATTTCTTGCACTCTTACTTCTGCATTTCTTGACGGATTTCGTTCAAATTTTGCATGAAGGTGTCTCTTGGTGTAATCTAAAAACCTATAGTTTTTGGTGATGCTGCCACCAGTGTTCCGTCTTTTATAGGGTCAAAGGTCATACTTCAGGGCATGGCGTGAGTGCACTCTGCAGGCCACATTTCTCAACGGATTTTGTTCAAATTTTGTATGGAGATGTATCTTGGTATAATCTACACATGTTTAATTTTTGGTGATGCTGCCCTCATTGTTCCGTCCTTTATAGGGTCAAAGATCATTTTTCCATTTCTTGCACTCTTACTTCTGCATTTCTCGACGGATTTCGTTCAAATTTTGCATGAAGGTGTCCCTTGGTGTAATCTAAAAATCTGTACTTTTTGGTGATGCTGCCACCAGTGTCCCGTCTTTTATAGGGTCAAAGGTCATACTTCAGGGCATGGCGTGAGTGCACTCTGCAGGCCACATTTCTTGATGGATTTCTTTCAAATTTTGTATGGAGATGTATCTTGGTATAATCTACACATCTTTACTGTTTGGTGATGCTGCCCTCATTGTTCCGTCCTTTATAGGGTCAAAGCTCATTTGTCCCTTTTGTGCACTCTTACTTCTGCATTTCTTGACGGATTTCATTCAAATTTTGTATGGAGATGTATCTTGGTATAATCTACACATATTTAATTTTTGGTAATGCTGCCCTCATTGTTCCGTCCTTTATAGGGTCAAAGGTCATTTTTCCATTTCTTGCACTCTTACTTCTGCATTTCTTGACAGATTTCGTTCAAATTTTGCATGAAGGTGTCTCTTGGTGTAATCTAAAAACCTATAGTTTTTGGTGATGCTGCCACCAGTGTTCCGTCTTTTATAGGGTCAAAGGTCATACTTCAGGGCATGGCGTGAGTGCACTCTGCAGGCCACATTTCTTGATGGATTTCTTTCAAATTTTGTATGGAGATGTATCTTGGTATAATCTACACATCTTTACTGTTTGGTGATGCTGCCCTCATTGTTCCGTCCTTTATAGGGTCAAAGCTCATTTGTCCCTTTTGTGCACTCTTACTTCTGCATTTCTTGACGGATTTCATTCAAATTTTGTATGGAGATGTATCTTGGTATAATCTACACATATTTAATTTTTGCGGATGCTGCCTTCATTGTTCCGTCCTTTATAGGGTCAAAGGTCATTTTTCCATTTCTTGCACTCTTACTTCTGCATTTCTTGACGGATTTCGTTCAAATTTTGCATGAAGGTGTCTCTTGGTGTAATCTAAAAACCTATAGTTTTTGGTGATGCTGCCACCAGTGTTCCGTCTTTTATAGGGTCAAAGGTCATACTTCAGGGCATCACGTGAGTGCACTCTGCAGGCCACATTTCTCAACGGATTTTGTTCAAATTTTGTATGGAGATGTATCTTGGTATAATCTACACATGTTTAATTTTTGGTGATGCTGCCCTCATTGTTCCGTCCTTTATAGGGTCAAAGGTCATTTTTCCATTTCTTGCACTCTTACTTCTGCATTTCTCGACGGATTTCGTTCAAATTTTGCATGAAGGTGTCCCTTGGTGTAATCTAAAAATCTGTACTTTTTGGTGATGCTGCCACCAGTGTCCCGTCTTTTATAGGGTCAAAGGTCATACTTCAGGGCATGGCGTGAGTGCACTCTGCAGGCCACATTTCTTGATGGATTTCTTTCAAATTTTGTATGGAGATGTATCTTGGTATAATCTACACATCTTTACTGTTTGGTGATGCTGCCCTCATTGTTCCGTCCTTTATAGGGTCAAAGCTCATTTGTCCCTTTTGTGCACTCTTACTTCTGCATTTCTTGACGGATTTCATTCAAATTTTGTATGGAGATGTATCTTGGTAGAATCTACACATATTTAATTTTTGCGGATGCTGCCCTCATTGTTCCGTCCTTTATAGGGTCAAAGGTCATTTTTCCATTTCTTGCACTCTTACTTCTGCATTTCTTGACGGATTTCGTTCAAATTTTGCATGAAGGTGTCTCTTGGTGTAATCTAAAAACCTATAGTTTTTGGTGATGCTGCCACCAGTGTTCCGTCTTTTATAGGGTCAAAGGTCATACTTCAGGGCATGGCGTGAGTGCACTCTGCAGGCCACATTTCTCAACGGATTTCATTCAAATTTTGTATGGAGATGTATCTTGGTATAATCTACACATATTTAATTTTTGGTGATGCTGCCCTCATTGTTCCGTCCTTTATAGGGTCAAAGGTCATTTTTCCATTTCTTGCACTCTTACTTCTGCATTTCTTGACAGATTTCGTTCAAATTTTGCATGAAGGTGTCTCTTGGTGTAATCTAAAAACCTATAGTTTTTGGTGATGCTGCCACCAGTGTTCCGTCTTTTATAGGGTCAAAGGTCATACTTCAGGGCATGGCGTGAGTGCACTCTGCAGGCCACATTTCTTGATGGATTTCTTTCAAATTTTGTATGGAGATGTATCTTGGTATAATCTACACATCTTTACTGTTTGGTGATGCTGCCCTCATTGTTCCGTCCTTTATAGGGTCAAAGCTCATTTGTCCCTTTTGTGCACTCTTACTTCTGCATTTCTTGACGGATTTCATTCAAATTTTGTATGGAGATGTATCTTGGTAGAATCTACACATGTTTAATTTTTGGTGATGCTGCCCTCATTGTTCCGTCCTTTATAGGGTCAAAGGTCATTTTTCCATTTCTTGCACTCTTACTTCTGCATTTCTTGACGGATTTCGTTCAAATTTTGCATGAAGGTGTCTCTTGGTGTAATCTAAAAACCTATAGTTTTTGGTGATGCTGCCACCAGTGTTCCGTCTTTTATAGGGTCAAAGGTCATACTTCAGGGCATGGCGTGAGTGCACTCTGCAGGCCACATTTCTCAACGGATTTTGTTCAAATTTTGTATGGAGATGTATCTTGGTATAATCTACACATGTTTAATTTTTGGTGATGCTGCCCTCATTGTTCCGTCCTTTATAGGGTCAAAGGTCATTTTTCCATTTCTTGCACTCTTACTTCTGCATTTCTCGACGGATTTCGTTCAAATTTTGCATGAAGGTGTCCCTTGGTGTAATCTAAAAATCTGTACTTTTTGGTGATGCTGCCACCAGTGTCCCGTCTTTTATAGGGTCAAAGGTCATACTTCAGGGCATGGCGTGAGTGCACTCTGCAGGCCACATTTCTTGATGGATTTCTTTCAAATTTTGTATGGAGATGTATCTTGGTATATCTCTCAACACATTTCTTTCAAATTTTATATGAAGATGTGTCTTAGTGAAACCTACACATCTTATTTCTACACCATCCTTTTGTTTGAGGGAGGGGATGGGGGAGGGTCTTTGTCCCTCCTTCAAATCGCTGCCAGTGCCGGGGGATACATGTAGCATTGCGCGGCCCCAGCAATGCACATTTCTAGTTAATGAAAAGTAATTATCTCAAGTTTTTCAATCTACACTTCCAACAGTTAGTGAAACCATATATGTATATCAGGATTTCATATCTTTCTCATGAAAATTGCATAGTGGTAGATTGTTGCATTATTAAAAGTTTTATCTTTCATATTCTTTCATATTCTTTCATATTCTTTCCTATTCATTGAATAATCACGATTTGTGTTCCGTCTGTTTAAACAAATTATACTTTACTATAATTATACGTTATCTGTTCTTACAGCATATCAAGTTGTGGGGCCACAGACTTGAAAGTTCTCATGGAAGGTCTTCAGGAGAACACAACCCTCAGTAGTCTTGATCTCAGCCACAATCAATTGTCAGATAGTACTTCATTTGTCACTTCCCTCAGTGTGATATTAAAGGTAATAAGGATACACTTAGCCTACAGCAATTTGTATTACATGTGACACTTTCTTTTATGGCTATTCATACTAGATTCACGTTTATGTCCATCTTCAACTTTTTGAATTTCTAAAAGTGTTTCTTGTTTTGGCAAAAACTTATTTAGAAGTTTCAATCAAACAGAATTTTGTTTAGTGTGTGAGAAGAATAATATGATTCCTTTGTTTGGTTGTTTGTTTTTTTCCTTTCGGTTTGTGTTTTTAAAGGAAACAAACTTTTAAAATAATGTAGTGATTTAACGTTTGAATTTCACCCTGTCATACTGAACCTGGCTGTAACCTGATTTTCATGGTGGAAATTTCATACTTTTTGTTACAGTGAACGTAAATTACTTGTGTCATTGAAACATGTGCTTGAGTAATTCTGCTATATGGCTGATATTCATTTGTACTCTGACATGTCTTATCCTTGCAACTCTCGATATTTCTTTTTCTCTTTTTCCCTTTTTCCTGAAACATTTTCAAAAGTCATTCTTTGTTGGTTGCTCCTTTCCAGAATTCCTCATGTGCAATAAAGGAACTGAATGTTCGTAACTGTGGGATCCAGGGTACCGGTCTCCAAGTCCTGGGGGAAGGAGTCAAGGAGAACTCCTCCCTCCTTACACTTCATGCAGGAGGAAATGATGTAAGCTCCTTAAAGGGATACTCAACCGCAGATTGTGGACGTTTTAATGCTGCGAGAGGGCACCGTGATCGTTACCGTTTCCCCTCGGGGCGCGAACCTCGGACAGACTGGTCGCCGCTCAACATGCACGCTCCGTCTGAGCTCGAGCTCTTGTGCGCAATTCGGTCGACTTTGTGCAGTCGAAATGTAATCCCACTTAGTCCAACGGACGCGTTCGACGCACAAACAATGTGTACGAGTGAATGGGGCTTATGCAATCATGACTTTCCCCATGGCCGCCTGGTGGCGTATCCCTTTAATATACATGTATTACCTCAAATTCTCCTTGTCAATGATAATAATATTAATATTGAGCTTATATAGTGCATCATATTTTGTCATCTCTACGTGCTTGACATAATAACAATTGAATATTCATATAAGATATTACATCAATTGATAAGCTAACGCAAGTTACAAATAATCACAGATTGAGAAAAAGAAAGAAAGAAAGAAACATATCGAAAACATATGACATCCAAGACATTCTCTGAATGGGATGTATAATGGATAGTGCATATGTTTCTTGGGGTGGTTTGAAAGGGATTGAGGTAGATATCACTGTATCACTAAATGTTGTGGAGTGCATGCATACTATTCACATTTCAGAACTGCGTTTAACCAGTGTATTATCATATGGACACTGTATCATTTACATGGAGTTAATACTTGTTGGGCTAGTGCTACTGAAATGGTGATTTTCTTGTTTTACATGTCATAGCCTGCTTTAACTATAAGGTGGCTTTCCAAAGGATTTCAAACCTTGTCTTGTGTTAATTTGCATGAATGGATTTGTTGCTTTGCCATATGGCAAGGCATGTTTAAATGATAGGGTACTGGACATATAATACAGATTGATAGAGCAAGAACCTAAGAAATGGTTAATGTTGTATGCTTCAGTACATTTTATATTTGTTTATTATGTAAACAGGTATCTGATGTGAATATGTTTGGTCAGTTCCTGGTGACTTGTCTGCAACACCCTACCTTAGAGACACTCAACCTGAATGACACCAGGACCAGTGATACAGGGGATCAGAACCTTGGTGAGTTTAGGGGTCTATGAATATCTTCAATACCCCCTGGTCACAAGAGACCGAAACCAGAAACTGTCCAGACCATCACCAGACCAATAAAAAAATTATATGTTATTAGACCGACACGAGAGACTGACGAGAGTGACAACAGACCAATAAAAAAATTACACAACCCCAAGTGTCCTAGACTTTGTTGGTTTCCAGTCAGTTTGAAGTTGGCTCGTACTGAAAATAGAGTGGAATCGTAGTTGAATCACTTGACGTGTATTGCATTTGAAGAAATGAGTCAGCAAGTAATGTGAAAGCAAAGGATTTGTACTTTACTCAAGGGCAGTAGCACCTTATCTATGTCCATTTGAAGGCCTCCTAGCAAACCACTGAGCTATGGTGCTTTCTTGAGAAGACAGTTTCATAAACAAAACAATAATCCTTAGTATTGGAAACAATCAGAAAACAATATGAGATGTCATTGGAAAAAGATCTGCTTGTTGATGAGTTTCCATTGATTTCTGTCTTAGAGTGAAATGTATTAACTGGAAAGAGCACTGTGTTTTCATTAACATAATGCCAGGTGTTGAAATAGATTAGAATGCTGCTAATGTTTCAGTGTGCAAGAAGTCCTGAGTAGATGGTATCATACTGATATTCAGCACTGACCGCAATATGTTCTTACATTTTTCCTTTATTCTTGAACACATAGACCTACCAACTGTGAGCGAGAAAAGGAAAAGCAGCTTGAAGAAGTTGAATTTAGCCAACTGTTCTCTAACCGATGACACTGTGAGAGTGATAGCCAATCATCTACCTGTGTGCCTGCCACACCTCACAGAGTTCAGTTTGTCAGGAAATGCTGAGATGTCGACAGCCTCGCTTCAAGCTGTGGCTCAGCTTACTGGACTGACAGAGGGTCCAGGTAAGGAAGATCATTACATCTGAAAGTCTTTGACAAAGTATAATTTTTTTATTGTGTTCATGAAACTCATTGTTTCACTGTATATCACTTATCTGAATAAATGAAAATGAAATGAATTGAATTTTCAAAATTAATTTTCTTTTGTGCTTCTGTAAAGAGCTTATTGGTAAACAATTTGCCTTGAAATGGTTAAATCTATTGTTTACCTACTAGTTATGAATAGAAACTGTACTTGTATGCACATTAATATTTTCAATTGAAATGATGAATTGCATTACATTGAATTGGAGTGAATGGAATATCCTTAGTTTCATGTGCTTTGTTTGATTCACTGTTTTGATTTAGATGCTGCTGCATCATCTGGTGTGACTCACCTGTACCTTGATCAACAGTCTCTGGAAGACCTCCCCCATCACCTCCTCAACAACCCCTCCTTCCCTCACCTCACCATGCTGAGCCTATGTAAGGCCAGGATATCCCCCTCCAGCGTGGGTAGTCTTTCCGATCTTGTGCAGGGACCCGGTGGTCTGACGGAGCTCTGTCTGAGTGGACTCAAGCTGTCTGAGACAGAAGCATTGGCTCAGCTCCTGGAACCAGGTGAGGTCATTTGGAGACCGTTGTAGACTGGTACCTGCTACAGTTCTGAAAGGAATACATTGTCATGAAATACAATACCAATGGGAATATATATTGTGCAATTCCTTTACAACGATACTCAACTGAGCATTAATGCATTATTATAACCGTAAACTGTTTAAATCATTCAGATTCTTTCCTCTATTAAACCTGGTTTTTATACTAAGTGTTGTATGTTCCATGTACATCTAATGTGAGTACAGATTGGCAAAGGCAAGGTAATATCTTATCAAATATGCTTTTGCTGCAGCTAGGCGTTGAGTACTGACCAATTAATTCGTAATACATTGACACATCCACTAGACAGTTGCACCTGTATGATCATAAGAATAATAATAAGATTAACTTATGGAGTGCAGCTACTATTTGAATATACTCTACTGCACTTTGATGAAGACTCCTATATGCTTACACTATATAAAGAGAACTAATCTACTTAAAAGCCTCTGAAAACAGATGGGTCTTCAATAGAGATTTAAAAATGGGGACAGACTGTGCTTTTTCTATTACAAGAGGGAGTTGATTCTGGAGTTTAGAGCAGCACGGCTAACTGCACAATCTCCAAGAGTTGCTTTTGTTTGGGCATGAGGCAGTTTTAGAAACAGTTTGTCTTGTGAACTTTGTAAGTTATGTGTATATAGATGCAATTTATTGATACAACAATGCAACTCCTGAAATATGTTGGATCTTTGCTCCTAATCCAGACATTTAGTTCTCCCTTCACCTAACACTTTGTCCACTCAAAAGAGAAGTCTGTGGGACTGGGTATACTTTGCTATATCTTTTAATTGTTCTACATATGAGAAATTTATAGTTAACAGTTATTTTTTATATATATTACATGACAAGCATACCCTTGAAGTGTCTATATTTCAGTTGTCTTTTAAAATTTTATGTACAGCTGCTAATCTTACGGTGAAGAGTCTTTCTTTGGCGGGTTGTGCTCTTAAGGATTCTGACCTTCAACCCCTGACCTCTGCCTTGGCTGCTGGATGGTGTGTGACCTCACTGACCTTAGCCAACAACAGGTTGACAGGTTCAGGGATCAATACCCTACTAGAGGCGATGGTCAGTTCTGGAGAACCGCTCACCGAGTCTTTAAATCTCAACTCTAATCAGGTAATTTGATTTTGACAATATAGTGAGCTGTTGCTTCCTGTCACACATTGTTTTGTGACATAGCTGTGAGCAGAAAGCAGATTTACGAATAAAAATTTCATGAATTGTAATTTGAATTATAAGGATAGATTAATGAATATATTAACTTTTTTCATACATCTCATGCGATTGAAATCCCACATTACTCCTCAAATTCTATAACTATTGAGAATCGATGATAATGAGTTAATGCTTAAGGAGTATGAAGAAAATAAAGGATGACACAAAACACCACACACAAAGGGTGTACAGTCGCTGCACACTCTTGAAACAATCTCCCATGCCTAGGTTTCCTAAACTACATGATTTGTATATTCCCCAACTATCAGATGACTGTCAAGGGTTTTACATTATCCTTTTTTCCTTCATACTCCGTAACCGTTAACCGATAGAATGCTGGGTAAAGTTTTTTGGAATCTGATGGTATCGTACAAGCTGTACAAAAATTATTTTGTTAGGTGAGTGGTCCACTTAAAAATGTACTTTCAAATGTTGTTGCAATGTACAATCAGCTTTCAAAATTGATTCTTTTTCCTCTCTGAAGGTCTCAAATCTATATACCAAGTTTACACTATACCTAGTTTATAGATTTCCTAAACAATGCGATTTGTATATACTTCAGCTATCAGATGACTGTCAAGATGTGCTGACTAGTCTCTTCTCCAAGGCCAAGAAGCTGCACACATTATGTCTGAATAGAAACAGCTTGGGTTGTGAGACCCTGTCTGCTTTAGTTCAGTCATTACACATGGCAGAGAGTCTAAAGCTGCTGGACCTGAGGAACCAGGAGAGTCCTCTGGATGAAGAGGACATGGAGGAACTCATGAAAAATTTAGCAGGAGAACTAGGTAATAATATACAAATACACACTGCTTTGACGTATTTTAGTTGAATCAGTGGGGTCACGATGAATATAATGGTATCAAACCTTAACCCCTACCATGCCATGGGTGGCAAATCCTGCCCCAAAATTTGAGTGTTGAACATTTCGTTTAGGCTCAGAATGGCTTGTTATTTCTTCCTCATACAGAAACCTGTGCCTTCAATATAGTCTTTATTAATTTACAATATATCTTTGCCCAGTTTGCTCAAGAAAAAAACTCATAGAAAGTTTATTTGACAATTTTTTTAAAATCTGATGGCATGGAAGGGTTAATATGTGACCAGACGCCTCAAAACCTACAATAAGTCGCCAAAATTATTTTTTGGTTTTATTCATTTTCTGAAAGTAGAGATTCTCAGCTTTCAAATGGTATATCACTTGCCTAGTTTCCTCAACGATAACACCTTTAAATATCACATTTAGAATCAGTATGTAACCAGCAATCAATAACTCCTATTCAGAGAAAATGGCCATTTAAGTTCGGAACAAAAGAGTGCTAAACCTTCGCTCTCTGTGTGCGCCCAAGTAAAACTGGGTATTCAAATGGCCATAGCAACTGGTATGAAGGAATTATCAGATTAGGCTGAATTTTGGCACACTGCTCCAGGAGGACCTATTCATTACTCACTCCAAAAATCAATTTAATACCTTTAGAGGTAAAGTAGTAATTTGGCATTGAATGAAAGTATTACAAAAGCTCTCCAAACATTCATTAGCTCGACAGGTGAAAAAAGGAGTCATTTTAAAATGCCCCCAAAACATATTTCTAAGTCGAATTAAGACTCACAAACTTGAGACATGATAGAATGATAATGAAACTACCCATTTCTATCAAAAACAGAAAATCAACTGATCCAAGCAAATTTACTATTTTGGGCTGTTTGCTACGTTGTGGTCCGTGCGACTTATTGTAGGTTTTGAGGCGGCGGGTCACATATATTGATATGATTAAAAGACTTAGAACCTCAAAAAAGCAAGGTTTGTCATAAACAAGGAACCTTCAAATCTTGATATGAAACAGACACAAGTGATGAGCAAAGCAGTTGTCAGATTGTTTATTCAACTGCAAATTTATCTTCATTTTTATCCTAGGCTACACCCTACATCAAGATGAATATGGCAGTATCGAGGCTGGACGTGGCCCCCTCCCATCTAGGTCGTCTGACCTATCCATCTTGTTGACCGGACTGGGGGCTGACCTCGGTCCCGTTGGCATGTCACTGGACAGTTCTATGGTCAAGACTGACCATGGTGTCAAGCACCCACTTCCTTTGAGTCTACAACATGCCCTTCATCTAGGAGCTTGGATGACAGCGCAGGATCCAATGAGTAAGTGAAAATCAATCATTAGAATTGAGCTTTTGTAAGTGCATTTGAGGAGAAGGTTGAGTTCTGGGGAGCGTTTTTATTAAGCATTTTGTCAGTGACTTTTACCGACAACTGTTATAAGCTACTGAAATCCTTGCATCTGATTGGCTGAGAGCAAATTTGTCAGTAAAAATCACTGACAAAATGCTTGATGAAACGCTCCCCAGGTGTAGGTGAGAAATGATTTGTGAACTTTTTCATTCTTTTCATTACATTGTGGAAGAACATATCATAACAGCAAAGTTAAATGAAAGGGATTCCTTTGAAGTTCCCTCATACATGTATATTAATACCAGATGTGGGTGTTGTAAAATATACCCACATCTATACATGTACATGCAGCGCTTTTCATTGTCTATTTTCTGCAAGAATGATTCAGTTTGAAATATCATTTTGATGATTCCAAAACCTCATAATCCACAATGATTCTTATAAATGTACTTACTGCATAGTCAACCTATCCCATCGGTGTCTTTTATAGTGAAATTGCAGGATCAGAACTCTGCTTTATCTTAAAATGTACTATCCAGAACTGTGGAAGAAGTGATACAGCAGTATTGTATAGGAGTGCCAAGGATAGCAAAATAACAAGAGAAAAGTGTTATATATCTCAACATCAATATAAAGCCAAGGACAGATATTTGATAAATTCCAAAAATGTGAAGGCCTATGAAAAATAAGTACTGAATAGTAGCAAGCTTCTTTATGTTTCAAGGGTATCACTAACAATGTTGAAAGATAATTTAATTTTGCTGTTTTCTTGTGGAAGATATTTTCTTCTTTAATTCCTTTTATTTTGACTTAAAGTTGTTACATTGTATGTTTGACATGGCATGGTAGGGAGTGATAGGAGAGACAGAGAACAAACAAATGGCAGAGAGAGAGAGCAAAATGTTTAGATAGAATTAGAGAGTGCTAAGGTAGCTTGGCAAAACGGAATGGCACGTAAAGAAGCAGGAAAGACACGAAGAGAAAAATTGCCAGTTTTGTCTGTGCATCTGAAATTACAGTCAGACATATCTGAATAAAAGTTTTGATATTATCTTGCTTAAAAGTGTTAACAGAGTTTTACATCCTAATATTTTGGCTCTGCTTCCATAGAATAAAATTATGATTTTGAATGATTTTGTTGTATCCATCTTTCCCGCATTTTTACGTGCCATCACGTTTCACTAAGCCACGTAAGAGAGTTTGTGGGAAAGAAAGTAAAAGGCATCAAGAGAGAGAGAGAGAGAGGGAGAAAAACAATTTCTGTGGCAATTTACTGACCAAAGGAAAAATAAAATCAGTTTTATAACCAGTTTAAAGGAGTTATGAAATCAGTCTCCTTGATAGGAGTCAATAAAATCCAAGTAGATTTGGATTCAATATAGTAGGTCTTTGTGATATGGATGCTCAAAGGTAAATCAGCAAGCTATAGTAAGAGCTCCCTCTATCCGTGAACGACAAGAAATCACCTTTTGTTGTAGAACCGTCCATGTTAACATGATCTGGTAATTGCCCATAGAACAATAAGTTACAAATGTGTTCAAATTGTATGCACGACAGCTATACAAAAGTGACTTGTGGTAAATACATGGACATGAATATACCATTGCCTTATCACTGTTTGCAAACTGTATTTTCATAAAATGTATTGATTACACATATTTTGTTTAAATAGCAAATAACATGTTCTAACAAAAGCAAGCAATGTACAATACATTTGTGGAATATATACAATATACTTGTACATGCTAATATATCATTTTCCAATATTATTGTTTTACCTGTGTAGGCAAAATTGTCTCTTTCTCTGTCTTTACAATGTTTTTCCTTGCTCTTTATCATTTTTTCTGTTACCTCTTTTCATTAATTCTAAACCCTTCCATTCATATTTTTCTAAAACTATTTTTTGCATTCTATCCCTCATATTCCATTTTCTGCTCTCTTCTACTTCCATCTAGCCCCCCCTCCAATCTACCCCTTTCTCACTCTTTCTCTTTCTCTCTTCTTGTTGTTTGTTTCTCTCTAACTCCTTTCCTTACCCCACTCTCATGCTCTGAATCCCATCATTTATTTCTCCATCTCTCAATTTCACTAGTTCAATATCTCTCTATTCTCCACCTCTCTCCTCTTCTCTCTCTCTCTCTCTCTCTCTCTCTCTCTTTCTCTATCTCTCTCTCTCTCTCTCTCTCTCTCTCTTTAATACTCTTTCTGTCCATTTTCATTTCTCTGTCCTTATTATCACCCATTTTTCGGCTATCAGCTCAGTAATAAAACCTGCCAATGTACCTTCTCTTCCACCCTCA
This sequence comes from Heliocidaris erythrogramma, assembly GCA_025617745.1. Taxonomy (NCBI): domain Eukaryota; kingdom Metazoa; phylum Echinodermata; class Echinoidea; order Camarodonta; family Echinometridae; genus Heliocidaris; species Heliocidaris erythrogramma. The sequence goes on from CM046853.1 coordinate 57,337,515, forward strand.
TGCATACATGATAGATAGTATACACTGAGCATGTGTGACAGGTGAAAAGCATGACAGACGACTTTACAAGATGCATGCGAATGGTCACTGGCCCACGCTGGCCCACGCTGGCATTATAACCAGTGTGCATCAACAATATGAATACATACGTGGAGAATGTGTTAGTTGATTGCATGCTACATGTATGTAATTTGCATATTTATTTGATCATGTAGAGATGCAATCGTACAAAGCTTCTTTGTACTTTTTGTATAGTAAAGTGACGAGTTGTTGAGAGAGTGAATGCTTGCAGGTGTTGCCCACAAGAGCAAATTTTGGAAAATTAATGGAATAATGAAACTCAGCATCACATATATGTTTGAGGTAAAGTACATACATAGGTACAACAATATGTACATTACAAAAGATTGAATAACAGTCCTGGATATAATGTTTCTAGACTTCAAGATGAACTCTGTTTGCCATTCCATAGGGATTTTAATTTTTGTCGCATTTATAACTCTTGTAAAATTCCCAAATTTTACACCGTGCAAAAGGTTACATGTTTAAAAAAAAACCCACAAGGGTGGCTAATGTACATTATTTTACATTTTAGATGATTAAAGGGCTAGATAGACTCAATGCAGAACCCTCTGCCTTTGACGCTTCTAATTTTCTTTGTATCTATCAGCGATAGCCAACCCGTCCAATGTATTCATCCCTTAATAGTTATGGAGACGATGATTGAGAAATCCTTTAATAAGTGAATGTGTGGACATGTACTTTGCTAAACAGATCAACTTGATCTTCATGATAAATCCATGGAAGTTTTGAGATGCGTGCTCTTGTTCTCATTGTCCCACTCCTAATTGAGATGTCAGAGTTCACACTCACACCTCACTGTACTTTGAATCCTATTCATCTCATCTCATTACGGAGAATCGCATTACTTCCACGCACCTCCCCTAAGATGGTGTGACTTCTTTTCTCTATTAAAGAGCATTTCGAGTATTCTAGATTGGCAAGCCTTACCTACCAAAGGTGAGCAGGTGGAAGGAGGAAAAGCCAAATACTTCAAGAGAGGAAATGAAAGGAGAGAGAAAGAAAGACAGAGACAGGCAGACAGACAGACAGACAAGCACACTCACATTTGAATAGACATTCAGAGAGAGAGAGAGAGAAGATGTGCAAGATAAATACAGAGAAAGGGAGAAAGGGAGAGAGAGGGAGAGAGAGAGAGCGAGCGAGCGAGCGAGAGAGAGAGTGCGAGTGAGAACGCAAGGGAGGGGAGTAACGGAGAGAGGGGAGCAGTGACTAGGCTATTAGTTACGCTTTTACATTATTATTTCATTAGAGAAACAACTTTCCAGTTTAGCATGGCAGGATATAGTGACCAAAAGTATCTAGATGTTGACTAGTCTAGATTGGCAAGGCTAGCTGCTAAAGGTGATCAGGTGGAGGAGATGGGAGCAAAATAAGTGCAGCTCATGAGTTGGGAAGAGAGAGAGAGAGAGGAGGGACAGAGAGAGAGAAAGAGAAAGGGGCAGACAAAGAGACAGTTGAGATGGAGACAGAGGGAGTGACAAATACTGAAATATGCAAAGAGAGAGAGAGAGAGAGAATCACAAAGTAAAGGAGAGAGATGCACTGAGAGGGAGGAAGAAAATAGAAAAGTAAAAATCAGAGAGGCAAGGAGAGAGAGAAAGAGAGGGGGGTGAGGAGAAAGGGAGGGAAAGTGAGAGGTGGGAAGCATAAAAAACATTAAGAAATTTAAAGAACCAAATTGAAGCTTATTCCAACATATTTTCATATTGTGCATGGTATTTTAATTTTAAGATATTCTGTCAGGAATTTCACCCATTCTACATGTACCTGTACATTTTATACTGAAAAAACACTTTTGGAAAGGTCATGTTACTGATGAAGAAAAAAGCAATCTATGTACCCCCCTCTTAACTGTCCTTCACACCTCATCACAAACATTTACAGGGATCAGTAGTAAAGATCTGACCAATTCTTTACAAGAGTTTAACACTTAATGGGGCAGAAACTTGATTAAGGGTGCATTCATCGGAGTCACTATACCCTATCACTGCGACCTTGATCTGCTCAGCGGGGAATGTTATCCACACCGCTCTAAAATGTCTCTCTTCCTCACATCTCGATCGGGCGTGGGGTTGATTAATTCAGTGGCAATTTCTCTCCTGGAATTAATGAATTGAAATGTTGAAAGCAATCTTCATGTAATTTCGCATGATGGGTTGATAAACTTTGACAGCTCATTAAAGCAGCCCATTGAAGGGTTTCTATTCATGCCTTTCAGAATCATCACACGGAATTGAACGACATTGGTGATACAACTTCCAAGACAAGAACGTTCTATTTCTTTTTGTTTTCTTGTCTTGCAGTTGAAAAACATAGAAAGTACACGTCCCCCCCCCCCCCAAAAAAAAAAAAATCCCCATGTTCTTCATGTTTACTTTTACTACCGTACTCACAGACAGTTTTACATCACATATTAACATGTACTGGATACTAGTTGAAGTTCTGCAAGGAAAAGCATTAACATAAATTAGCATGTCTTTTAAATTGTTGATGTACAATGGGATATTCAGTGACTTCTCTGTTATTTTGGTAGCATCCTGCCAGGAGTTTACCAGGAACTTCTGTCATTCTGAACAATTAATTCAATCACTTTTTTTCTCAGAAAGAACAGAATTTCTGTCAGATGTGAATGTTTAACATGCATTGTAAATGAAGGTGCGGGCAGAAGACATTCTAGAAAACACTTGGACCCTCCAGCACACCAGATCGAGAGCTGTCCTTACCTATTATTTCAGCTGCACTTGGGCTGGGAGAACTTGAGAAAAAGAAGGCTGCATTCAGTTATTAGAGTGTGTGATGCTTAGTCTTAACATATGAGAGCATGCATTAAAGCCATAGAATTTAAGGTATGTGTTAGGAATTGGGCTGATTGATATTAAAATCCCTTTAGATTTATTCTATGAATAAGAGCTGTCACATACCGGTACCTCGATGTCTTGATGGCGCTGCACTTTCCTAGGTGCAGGCCAAAACAAAAGGAGTGTTTTTTTTGGTTTTTTTTTTCGTACATGTGCTATAATAGGGAGATCTACAAAATTACAGCAGTTTAGACAATTTCGTTCACTCTTTTTGAAAACAGCAATTGGGAATGATACATGAATTTATTCTAGATAATCAGAAAAACTGAAAATTATACACAAATGTAAAGAAAAGCATTACAGTAGAAAATCTGTCTTTTTGCACATAAGCAGGTATTATAAAAACTCAAAATAAAGTATGATTTGTCTTTGGAAGTTAATGGATACCCTAGTGCTAGCAATGTAAGCTTGTTTGTTTGATTTTATAATGATAATTAGATATGGACAATTATGGAGCTTATATCTACTTTTCTACACAGAACCCCCTCCCCCCCCCCCCAAAAAAAAAAAATGTCGGTCAAAAGTACTCTGGAAAAGGTTTAAATGGACCCGAATACCCAGCTAAAAACTCATTCTCGATTGATATATCTTCCTTATGAAGAATACACAAGAGAGATCTATATGAAAGTAGAAGATAGAGATGAAATATGGGAATGATTTTAAGAGAGGAATAATTATATTATGTTAGGTAATTTGAGGGATCAACAGTAGCTCTAAGATATTCGCCACTGGTGGCGCTATATTACTTTTGCTATGACGCCTACTTCTGGTACAGGCGGGCATTAGGTGATTTACTTTTTATCAGCTGATGTGTCTACATGTAAGTTAAGAAAGTGTCTTAATCAAGAACAGGTCTAAAACGCTGTCGAAAAGTGACTTAAACATTGACTGGAATCATAAAAAAGTGTATGGGGTATGCATGGGGTAATGTTGCAAAGCAGCGATGTGCTGGTCAGAGGAAACCAAGAGTAGGACCGTATCATATGGCATACGTATAGCCGCAGCCAGTGGCGTAGACACGAACACGCTTTCTATTGTTAGTGGGGGGGGGGATGATCTATTCATCATCCCCCCCCCACTAACAATGGATAATTATGCGTGTCTACGCCCATGGCCGCGGCTGTCTGTGCAAGACTGACAAGCTCCACTCTTCATTAACCTTTGCATGTTACGCTTCTCTCTGTTAAGAACTTCGGAAGTTTTGGAATAGTCATCTTCTAAAAGTCTTCGTTCTCAGAACTGTCAATGAAATGATAAAAAATATTGGCAAAAATTGGTGAACACTTTGTGTAGTTGAAGTAAGTTTACGATCATGCATAGATAGAAAATGTACTGTAAGCAAAAAAAAAAATGGAAATGGACAACACAACCGAAAGCTGGACCTACCACTCCTGCAGCATGCATCAACCAATCAAAAGCAAGCATTCAATAAATATCTGCTGATACCCTCTAGTGGATAAATAGTTTTATTTATTGTTGATTCCTAATATTAATTAGTAAGAAGGGAAAGAAAAAACTGGTTAAGGGCACCAAGATGCATGGAAATAAGGCAATTCATGTACATGGCATGCCATGCATGCTGGAAGCTCCCTGGATCTACATTGTGCATGGATCTGGGGCTGGATCATTGATGCATGTCAGCAGGGATGAAATTCTTCTTGAACTCCTTACTCATGTGACTGATTTGTCCTTGAAGTATATGACAAGAGGGATACCTTTGATGTTGCAGGGGGGCATTTCATCAAAGGACTTGTCAGACATTTTATCCGACAAATTTGCTCTCAGCCAATCAGGTGCAAGGATTTCAGTAGCTTATAACAGTTGTCGGATAAAATATCCGACAACTTCCTTTCATGAAACGCTCCCCCGGTCTCAGGTTTACTGGAGTGATCCATTAAATGGATCTCCTGATGATTGAGCATGTGATTGATTCATTTCTTTACAGATGATTTACAAAGTAATAAAGGTTGAAAGTGAAACGTAATGCTGAGAATGCAATTACACAGTCGAGATTTTCTTTTTTTTTCAGTATGGAGCCCCATTCTATGAATGGGAAGTTGAATTGTCAGTAACAGATAGAAATGTGTCATTCCCAGGGTTGTAACTTCCAAAGAACTTGGAAAGCATATTTTATTAGATTTTATGTAGGATGTGTGCTATACAAGAATGGAGTGATATGTTATTATCGTCATAATTGCTTATTCTGTGATATGTGCACAATCTTTTTTAAATTATAGTAGGTCAGTGTACATTTTTCCACATTTGATTAGCAAATATATTTTGATGTTAACATTTCCATCAAAAGGTAATAACACTTGAATGTAGGTTTCAGCCTTTATACATGTATAGGCACATAAACCAAAGAATACAATGGAAGTAGTGTTAATGTAGGTTCATTTGTAAACTGAATATTACGTACACCAGCAATAGGAGGTACAACCCTATAAAAAAGGCATGCAATTTTTCACCTGTTGTTTGAAAAGTCTCATGTTTCTTAAAGCATATTACTAAACAACATCCCCTCTTGTCAGATATGTATACCTCTGAGCTTCTCGGGTGACCTTGCTCTTTAAAATCAATGAAAGATGTAGAATATATTCTAAACTAAAAACTATAAATATTGTAGCTGACATGTATATGTAGGTAAGTTATGAAACAGATGGTATATAATATAGTAAAGCGTATTTAAAATGAGGCCATTATGATACATGCATGGTGAGGATAAAATGACACACTTTTACTTTTAAAAAGAGGTTACAGCTTTAGCTGTGCTCAATCAAAACCATATGCCCTTTCCTTTAATACATTTCTCGTAAAGTATATCAAAAATTTAATATATATTGGCTCAAAGTTTAGATTGAAGAGCAATAAGAAAATCAAAATGCACACTTCATTATAACTTACTCATTTATATGTCTTGTAACCACTCTACCTATAATTATGGAGGTAACTATTACAGAGTACATTAGTTACACTACCTATGATAAGCTTGATTAATTACTGATGATCAAAATGCAGATTGCATACCCAAATGTAGATAAGGATATTTTTTTTTCAGTGCCATACGAAGAATATCTACCTGTGAATGTATCCTGGAAGAAGTATATGGGAAGGCTTATTTTGCTTTTAAATGTGGTATAATTCTAGGGGCAAGGAATAACAAGGCAAGACACACATTTAGGACAATTTGCCCAAAGCAGAGTTAGCTTCAGTAGATGTGAACACACTCTTGATCCTTAAAGATAAAGTTGAGTTCTGGTCATGCAGTTACATTGTAAAAGAAACTTTCTCAAAGCAATTGAGAAACGTTGATCATGTCATCGTAAGAATTGGTGAAACCGTGAGGTTTTGGAATCATCAAAATGATGAGAAATTGACCCAGTGTCGCTGAAAAGCACACGCACTGTACACAGAAATGGGTTTATGGGGCTGCACACACATGTGGCATGAATGTTCAGCCCAAACACTTCAGCTATTTCTCGTCATATTTCGAATAGGAGTGCATTTGATGAGCAATCCTTTTCAGGAGTCATTCCTACTATGATGTTCTTCCAATCTGACATAAAAGGAATGAGATAGCTCGCAAATTATTTTTCACCTTTCTCAGAACTCAAACTTCTCTTTACACTGCCAGAGAACAGTGCAGTATTACGGTAACACCTGGCCCCTGTTTCATAAAACATATCAATAACAACTTCCACAGCTCTATGACAAAATCAGATGAAGTATTTCAGGAGCTTATATGTTATTGTAACATGAAACAGGGACATGGTGCTCAATTTTTCTGGTATATTCCAGAGTAAGTTCCTTTGAAAGAGAAGGTTGAGTTGTGGTAAAGGTGGAAATGCTTTGTGACCTCTCTCTCTCTCTCTCTTTCTCTCTCTCTCTCTCTCTCTCTCTCTCTCTCTCTTTTCCTTCCTAAGTTGAATAATATACTAGTAGCAATGCCATATGAAAAGGATTGGTCTTGAAATGCCCTCATATTGCATACACAACTAATAATTGCTTGAAACTTTGTACCAAATTGTAATGCCACGTGTGTTTGTAGTTACCCTTATCTGTGTGCAACTTTTCAATTGATGTGATTTCCAGCAAGAGTGTTTCAGTGTTATCATTTTGATGATCAATCAAAAAACATAATAAACATCTATTCTTATGTGCATGTACTGCATAATCAACCTTTTCCAATAAATGCGAGACAGTTTCTTAGTCATGATGCAATCCCATGACCAGAACTCAGTTCTTTATCTCTTCTGCATGGCATACTGGTTTTTAAGTTCATCATCTGAAACTAAGTTTACACTCTAAACAATCAGCTCTATGTGCGTGTACATGTACATGGCATTTGAAATCTTTCCCTTAATCAAGAAATGCTTAAATGTATTTGTATTGATTGGAAGTCATGTACAAAAACATACCGCAAAGCCAACACCCCTTCATAATGAATTAACGAAACTGTAGATTGCTATTAGTAGTCTATACATAATGTAGCTCTTCAGACCCCAGGAAAGATTGCACAAATAAAAGTGAATCTTCATTGTAACATTATGAGAAATGTTTTTGATTATTAATTTTTATCATTTAATTAACATGTCTTGTGGTATACATGTACTTCAGGCCAGTCAAATGTAAACAAAATAGCAAAAACTTTCTGAGAAGCGAATACCCTGAAAATTACCAACACAGATATATGTACATTTATGTTAAAATGTTGCTGTAGGGAATGTATTTTTGCAGGCCTACATTCTAGGGAATGCCTTATTTATATTGCCTGTTACCCTCCTGGGTAACTGGGCGTTGTGGCGTGCGCCTGTAATCCAGCTACCAGTGGAAGTTATAAACTGATTCAGCGGACCCAGGTTCGAGACTGAGTCACGTCTTTCGGATGGTGACGTTAAAGGTCGGTCCCAGACGTAAATAATCATATCTGATTGATACACGTCTGTAAAAATCCAATTACACACACACACACACACACACTACTCATTTTCTTTCAAAATCATTTGGAAGATACAATTTATTTATGTAAAAATATTTGTTGGGAGTAGTGGTAGATTCTGTTTGAACATATCTTTTATCCTTATCAGAACTCAAGATAATCTTTCAAGATTTTTCTTAATCATAGTATCATATTGTACATTTGAAATAAAGATATTTGATTTGAAAGAAATGTAGCCTACTGCTTATATATTTATATATATTTTAAAGATCACATTGCAAGAAAATCACAAATATGGCAATTAATGTATCACTAGAAACTGGGAAGCTTACAGATGGCAATCGTATAAGTTTTATGTCAACTGCGTATCTGATGATTATAAAAACAACATAAATAATAGCTCTTCTAAGCATCTGGAATATCCGAGGATTCGCCAGAAATATAGCGATGTTTTGATGTCGTCACACAAGGGATCGATCCTGCTTAAGCAGACGACGTCCTATAATGAATGAACGTAATTGCAATGCAATTATTTATCAAATTATAAAGCGTTTGGTATATTTAACATGACCTTATTTCACACCATTCTAAAAGGCAAAGTGAAACTGATTCTGATAACTAAAACCGTTTGATTGTAAATACACAGGAGAAGGGTCAATGGTCAATGAAATAAACCCCATTTTCAAATTGAAAAGCCCTCCGAGTAATAGCATGGATGGTATTCGTTCCCTCTTGAAACGCCGAACATGCCCTGGTGCAAGCAGCTGAAAATACAATGGCGTCTTATTTTGTTTACAAGTGACTGATTCCTTTATTTTTTTAACGCTGCATTTTTCATCAAAATAATACCATACACCAAGTTAAGAGTGAGGCAACAGACTAACATTAAGACTGACGCTAGTCAAGTAAGAGAAATAAGTGAAGAGGAGATGACAAAACAGGCACTGAAAAATGTGTAAGATGTTATGGGACATCGTCTGCTTAGACAGGACTGGCCCCTGGTGTGTCGTCACACATCTCAGCAGCGTTCGAGGAGCTCTTCAGCTGCTATATCGGGGGCTGTATTTTACCGTTTTATAATTGATAATAATCATTACTTCAAATGTTTCCAAGCGTTGAATTTGGATAACCTTGTTTAATTTATGCCATATATATTTGCAATAAAAAGTATTAAGCCAATATTTACTTTGATGGAATTTTCTTGTAATGTGATCTTTAAAGAGAATGTGATAATGATGGTAACAAATCAATACACTGTAAATTCAGCGCTGATTGTGATATATTAAAGGGATGCGCCACCAGGTGACCGTGGGGAAAGTCAGGATTGCATAAGCCCCATTCACTCGTACACAGAGTTTGTGTGTAGAACGCGTACATCGGACTACTGGGATTAGATTTCGGACTGCACAAAGCCGACTGAATCTTGCACGAGAGCTGGAGCTCAGGCGGAGCGTGCATATTGCGCGGTGAACAGCATGTTCGAAGTTTGCTCCCGCGGGGCAACGGCATAATCAGGTAACGATCACGGTGCCCTCTCGCGGCATAAAAACGTCCACAATCTGCGGTTGAGTATCCCTTTAACTATTGCAGGTGCATGTATTGTAAAACCAGAAACTTTTGCAACATAAAACTTTTGAAATTTCTTAATGACAGCCAATTTTGCAGCAAGAAACCTTCGCGAATTGCAATAATTTTATGTTTTGATTTCATTATTTCAGGGCATGAAACTTTCACGAATATCGACCACTCGCGAAATTCGCGGAAGTTTCATGCACTCGAAAATCTATAGTTTTACATTAATCCTTTCTCACTTTTTTTTATGCATCATGAAAATGACCTTTGGGAGATGTTTTTAAATGCTTTATTTATATAACAGGCTTGAAATTAAATCGAGCACTAGTAATCATCATGATTAACGTGGGTTTCTATGATTTAGGATATTATAATGGAATTTTGCCCAAGAGAAAGTTGGAACCCTGGAAAGGCATGTGTTATGTCAATGTATCTATTGATAACCAGAAGGGCATTAAAGATCACATTACAAGAAAATTCCATCAAAGTAAATATTGGCTTAATACTTTTTATTGCATAGATGGCATAAATTAAACAAGGTTATCCAAATTCAATGCTTGGAAACATTTGAAGTAATGATTATTATCAATTATAAAACGGTAAAATACAGCCCCGATATAGCAGCTGAAGAGCTCCTCGAACGCAGCTGAGATGTGTGACGACACACCAGGGGCCAGTCCAGTCTAAGCAGACGATGTCCCATAACATCTTACACATTTTTCAGTGCCTGTTTTGTCATCTCCTCTTCACTTATTTCTCTTACTTGACTAGCGTCAGTCTTAATGTTAGTCTGTTGCCTCACTCTTAACTTCGTGTATGGTATTATTTTGATGAAAAATGCAGTGTTAAAAAAATTAAGGAATCGGTCACTTGTAAACAAAATAAGACGCCATTGTATTTTCAGCTGCTTGCACCGGGGCATGTTCGGCGTTTCAAGAGGTAACGAATACCATCCGTGCTATTATTCAGAGGGCTTTTCAATTTCAAAATAGGGTTTATTTCATTGATCATTGACCCTTCTGTGTATTTACAATCAAACGGTTTTAGTTATCAGAATCAGTTTCACTTTCCCTTTTAGAATGGTGTGAAATAAGGTCATGTTTAAATATACCAAACTCTTTATAATTTGATAAATAATTGCATTGCAATTATGTTCATTCATTATAGGACGTCGTCTGCTTAAGCAGGATCGATCCCTAGTGTGACGACATCAAAACATCGCTATATTTCTGGCGAATCCTCGGATATTCCAGATGCTTAGAAGAGCTTTTATTTATGTTGTTTTTATAATCATCAGATACGCAGTTGACATAAAACTTATACGATTGCCATATTTGTGATTTTCTTGTAATGTGATCTTTAACTCTATGCAAAGTGAGATAAGTTAATGCCCTTTTGACTCTCAACAAGTGATGCCTCAGGTTCCCCAAACATGTACACCAGGGCCCTGTTTCATAAAACTTATTATCAATAACAACTGCTTCATTTCTATAACAAATTCGCTCTCAGCCAATCAGGTTCAAGGATTTCAGTAGCTTATAACAATGATTGTGAATTGTTATTTGTAGTAAGTTTTATGAAATGGGGCCTGGATTACCTCCAAATGAATCAATGAATTTAGATTCAGTTTTCAACTTTGGCTATTAAACTGAAGGGAATATTAACCTAAAGGTTGTGCAGTTATGCCAGTTGTTTTTAAATTTACTTTTGAGTGAGTTACATAAATGTATCTTTACAGGTGTGCATCAATGTGTGAAAATTTGGTTCAGTACTTGGAAGTGAGTTTGAATGAATGTGTTTGTGTGAACATGGACTTATAAGAATGAAACATGTATAGGCTTGAGTGTCACTCTGACCTTTTTTTTTATTAAAGCAGACATGTAGTTGACGTATGAAATGGGTGCTCTTCAGGGCTGTCGCCTAAACATTTTTTGCCATCAAGTTGTTGAAAAATGTTCAACCCTTTCCCCAGCCAAAAGAAAAAAAAGGAAAGAAGAAAGTGAGAAACAAAGTCCATAGACTTTACAATTTGCTGACAAGAGTCCTTTTTAATTAAAGCAAAATGTCTGGTGAATGATAGAATGAGTGCTCTTCAGGAATATCACAAGAACATTTTTACTGTCAAATAGAAAAAAAAAGCAACAAGCACACAAAAAAGGGCATCAAGATTTTAAAACTTGCCAATGGAGGTTAAGATGGAAATGTACAATAAGGATTAAAATAAGTCCTTATCTTTCTTTTATTTCACTGTTAGAGCCAAAACATTCCCAACGTTACAAACAATGATTATGGATTTCCCAGCAGAAATTTTGAGTGGGTGTATAATGTGTAACTATAAACAGGGCTCAGCTGCACATGGACCCTTCAATTTCATTCTGAATTTCCAAAATTTCAAAATGTAAACAGTGCACACAGGATGCCCCTCCCCAAATTTTATTCTGGACTCTGAGAAGAAACGAATATTTTGGAGCCGTGCTGCAGTGTACTATCACATCACTCTTATATCAATTTGAATGTGACTGAGCTAGACTTGACTGTACTTACATTTCAAGTGAAAACTCTTCTAGTAGCGTAGACCTGGAGACTAATTGGAAAAGAGGTGTCTGTTTCTGTCTCTCTGTCTCTCTGTCTCTGTCTCTCTCTTTCTCTGCTCTATGAAAGTTCATCGGTCAGAACAGGGATGAAAGTAATATAAGCTGTGTGCCTACTGGACAGGTGCCTTTTCCAATCAGAAGATAAACCATTGTATCTCTCACACATGTGCTAATGAGTGGGTCATAGTTTAAATGGGGAGGTACCTCCCTGGTTTAATTGAACATCCAACGTGAAGTTCAGAAGTTGGACTTTATGGAAAGAGTACCGTATATAATATTCATACGCTGTCAGTGATTATACCATGCTGGGCTTCTTTTTTTTTTTGCATTGTTCAGGGCTTAATCCCTGCCATGCCTTGGGCTGCAAATCCCACCAAAAAATTTGAGTGTTGAGCGTTTTGTTTAGGCTCAGAATGGCTTGAAAATTCTTCCTAATACAGAAAGCTTTGCCTGCAGTATAATGTTTATTCCTATGCAATATATCTTTGCAGAGTCTGCTCAAGAAAACACTCATTGAAAGTTAATATTTAACTCTTGAAAGTTCATTTTTGACAATTGCTAAAAAAATCTAGGGGCATGGAAGGGATTAACATTTGATTTCAGAGAGGTATATAGGGATATAGCTAGTTGTCATCTTGCCATCTATATATATATATATATATATATATATATCCTCTGTTTGGAGCCAGAAGGGCGTTAACTGTGTATAAATGATGGGACTTAACGCCCTTCTGGCTTTAAACAGATGATATGTACATGTATTGTATAACTTTTAGGTAATGGTAGGGAGAGTGAAAAGTGGAATTTAAGATCTTTTCAGAGGAAAGAGTTTTTTTTAATTCTTTTTGTCATATTTCTCCCTCTGTTCCTTCCTCTTTCTATATCTGTCTTATTTCTGCTAATCTCTCTCACTCTACCCTTCTCTTTCTCTCTCTCTCTCTTTTTCTTTCTCCCTTGCCCCCCCCCCCCCCCCATTTCTCTCTCTCTCTCTCTTTCTATTTCACTCTCTTAATCTTCTTTGCACTCTGTCCGAATGTCCCAAACCTCTCCTGTGTATTTCAATAATCCTGGACAGGATCGAGAATCTAGTATTCACCTCACAGATATGAGATATCTCTGGACAGGGAGTAATATATCCAGAGCAGTCCATAAAACCCATATGGTTATAGATATGGCCATGGCCGTGCTCTGCATGCATATTGCCCCATTACCCGTCTCCAGGTGGAAGGGGGGGGGGGGGTCAGGTGGAGATCCATTACCCCAGTCGATGGGGTTTGGATACTTGTTGAGGGTCTTTGGGAGTGATCACTGAATCTTATTTCAAGGGGTTAAGGTGTCGTTAATGTGGGCCCTTCAATACTTGGAAGAAGGTATTACTGCTTATTGAGGGTCTTTGGGATTGCTCACTATATCTTACTTTAGGGGGCTGGTTAATAGACTTGTCCAATAACGATAACAAGAATTTTCATTAAAGGTAAAGTTTACACCTGCTCTACTCACACGTACACACCATATAGTAGGGTGCACCTTCAATTGAAAATCATGTCTTTGTGATCAGACAAATGTGACCAGCCCTTAAAGGGGTGTAGGTGTCAGCAATGTAAGCCCTTGGCCATCAGGTATTCTCCTGTGAGGTTACCGGACAGCTATTTTGAAGCTTGAAAGAGCGCAAAATACTTACTTGTTGAGGGTCTTTGGGAGGAGCTCACCATATCGTACTTTAAAGTGGTTTAGGTGTCAGCATTGTAGGCCCTCAGCCATCAGGTATGCTCCCTGTGAGGTTACCGGACAGCTATTGTGAAGCTTGAAGGAGGGCAAACTACTTACTTGTTGAGGGTCTGTGGGAGAGCTCACCATATCTTACTTTCAATGGGGTTTAGGTGTCAGCAATGTAGGTCCTAAGCCATCAGGTATAGTCCTGTGAGGTTGGCAGACAGGTTATTATGAAACTGGAAAGAGGGCAAATATAACTTTGGCATGGTGTGGATGGGATACATGTTTCTCCGTCTGGGACCACATGACCTCTTAGATCTAAAAGTGTCTTTGTCTGTACCTCTCAAGGTGGTGTAGAAAGGCATCATGTCATATGTTGGGAGCCACAAGGGAGTTAACTCTTTGTTGAAGTATACAAGTTGCCATGCACCCTTCTGGCTCTCAGGAGACCGTAGTTTTAATTATTACAACACTGTTAATGTAGCAATGGAGGAACTCCACTCTTTATGTTTTCGATGGAGACATTGTAGTGACCAAAATGGAGGAAAATCTTGTTGATATACCAGTAATTAAAAGTATACTAATAGGTGTATATGGCAACAAAGATATGTTTCTTCTAGTATCTTTAATGTGTGAAAGAAATAGATGGGAGGAAGAGGAGACCAAACAACAATTAATTAATGAATAAAAAACATAATTAAAGCAATGTTAGGCAAATAATGTAGAGGAAGTTAATCATCATTACAAAAGAATCTACAAAATTTACTGATGAACAGTGAATTATAGTGATAATGAATATGTAGGTATAGAAATATGTTGGTATAATTATGTGACAGAGAGTTATGATAAGCAACATCGGAGAAAAGCTTGAAAACGTTGATAGAGAAGAAAAAATAGGAAAAACATTGGAAACTTTTTTTTTTAGAGCATTGAAGAGGAATGAGTGTAAGTTACAGTGTATTCCTTTTAAGCAAAGAAAGGAGAGAGAGAGAGAGAGAGAGAGCGAGAGAGAGAGAGAGAACAATACAAGAAGAGACACTGACACATAGGAGGGAGGAGAAGGGGATAGAAACAAGAAAATGAGAGGTATGTGTGGAGAGATAAGTAAGCAAAACGAAGAATAAACAGTGAAGGAGATCAGGAAAAGCGGATGGTAAGGCATGCAGGAGAAGGATGAGTTAGATTTATGTCCTGCGTGTCTGAGATTGATTCTGTGATGAAGTATATGGATATTGTATTCTCTGCATTATTCATGTCTTGATTTGGGGTTTTATCCATAGGTCAACCTGAACTATCGGTGGCCTCCTGGGAAGCAATCATCGGCATCAGGAAGGATCCTTCTGTCCCGTCATGGCTTAAGGTATTTATCACATCCACTGTAGTGGATTTTTCACAAATTATGTCCGCACTTCATCTACTGTTGCAGGTCCCCTGGCAGAAAATGTGTGCTGCATTTCTTGATCTTAGAGCATCTTCTTCAAGTATATAATTAACTGTTGATTAGCACAAGTTTTTTGCCAATCTTGCAAAATATAGTACCCAAATATGGAGAGATAAAGTTTTTGATAGGCTATTGCCACACTATTGATTAACATTTTAAAGTGATTTTTAGAATATAGTATGTAAACATAAATTCACTATCTTAATGTACTGCGCAATGTTTGAGGCAGAGAAATCCCAGAAATCAGCACCTTGCATGCGATTTCTTAAAAATGCAGGCGTTCCAGATCTAACT
Source organism: Heliocidaris erythrogramma (assembly GCA_025617745.1). Classification (NCBI taxonomy): domain Eukaryota; kingdom Metazoa; phylum Echinodermata; class Echinoidea; order Camarodonta; family Echinometridae; genus Heliocidaris; species Heliocidaris erythrogramma. The sequence goes on from CM046853.1 coordinate 57,353,010, forward strand.
TTCAGGGTTTTTGTCCTACTCTCACATATTTTATGATCACTAACCTAATAACCAATGATGTGTGTTCAGAAACCAGTTAAGGCTAACCGTCTGATAATATGTGTGATGAGACCTGGTTTCAAGTGATAAATGTGATTCACACTTCAACACAGGTAGATACTGAATGATAGAGTTCAAAACTTGCACCCCCTAGGCCCCTACATGTGCATGCTTTTCCCTGCCCCTTTCCGCATTAAAAACGCAGACAAATTGCTGAAGTTTAACCTGAATCAATACACCTACAAGTATTTTTTGTGTAAGGCAGCAATTTAGGCCATCAGTAAAATAACATGAGACCTGCATTCAAGTGATAGACAAGATTTACACTCTAAAACATATAGATATTTAGGCCTGAATTCACAAAGGAGGTTTAAACCTAAACGATGGTTTTAAACCTCCGTAAGCGTACTGAAATAGGCGTAAATAAGCGCACATTGCCCATGCGTGTGCTCAAGGAAAATATATGATTGGATCGGATTCCGTGCGCACGTACCCTTCAAAACCCCAGGAGGGGGTTTAAACCATGGTTTAAACCAAACCTCCTTTGTGAATTCGGGCCTTAGTGGTGGGTTTCAGAACTTGCAACCTAGCCACTTTGAAAATTTTCAAATGGCTACCATGTGGAAGTGTAATTATGTCACTTATGGTTTTTTCTGACTCGGGAAACAAGTTGCGAGGTTGACTGGAATATATATACATGTACAAATGACATATTTCATGAATCCTGATGCCAATTTTTATGAAATACAAAATGGCCACCATGTGCGATGTGTTAAGACTAGAAGTTTAATTATGTCACCATTGGTTTTACCGACCCAGAAAGCAGAGGATTAGTATAATTTACAAATTTTCTAGGTAGACCAGAAGCAGAGCTAAGGCAACATATTATATGTTTGCCATTTCGAAAATCCAAAATGGCCTCCATATGCTAGGAGATGTCACAGTTTGTTTTCTCCACCCAGAAAAATTAGGGTAGCACATCTCATTATGAATACCTTTAAAAAGAAGCCGAGATACATGTAAGGCAAATTAAGTATTTTATGGCAGCCATTTTGAAAATCTAAAATGGCCACCATGCCGGTATAATATTGACTTCTTTTAATCAGTTATGATGATTCATCTTGAGAGAATGCATCCTACTGTATTTCTGACTTCAAATTTCTTCAAGCAATGCAATATGTTATATGTCATTTCCCTTTGAAAATAGCTCTCTTCTTTAAGTAGAATTATCTGATTTATGCATCAGTGCATTCTTTGTACTATGGAATACTTAAATAAGTACCTCTGGCTAGTTTTAACATGCTAAACTAGATCTCATGATTTGAGCTCTTGAGTCCCTCCTTCCCCCGTCAAGATATCCCCCTGGTATAACATCTAGATTTCTGGCCTGTCTTTCAATACAGTTGCAGACTCAGTAATCCTCTTTAAGATATTCACTTCTTCTCCCTCCAAATCCATCTGTTGATAACTCCTGTATTTTCTTGTTGAATTCATGTTTTATATTTCTTATTCTTTTTTTTTATTAATAAAGTCCTTTGCAATAATAAATAATTGATTTGCGTGAGATTTGGTTGATATTTCCCCCGGATATTTCCTAGAGTTTGATTTTATGAACTTCTCAACAATCTCCCTCTACACATTTCCAATAGTGTATTGAATTGCATACATGTATGTATATGGTCAGATTATGGAGGAGGGGGCTATATTGCGAATTTGCGATATCAACCCATGGTCATTAGCAGTTCATAGAAATGTTAGCAATGAGTTCATAAAATCATTATTTTATCACAATACATGTATTTGCTGAATCAAAGGTAGTCTTTATTTCTGCTAGGAAAAAAAATGATACATTATGAAAAAGAAAAGGATATTAAGGACTCAAATTGACAATAGGAAACAGGTTATTGAAGAGGAAAACATTTCAGTCACTATCGAGGAAAAGTCTATTATAGGGAGCAAGAAAGTACTGTAATTGTTTATGAAGAGAGCAGAAATTGTTTCAGTTTGGCTGGATATGCGGAGAAAGAAAAGCCACATTATTTGGGAGATGTTATGGTATGAGGGAGGGAGAGAGAGAGGGGGGGGGAGAAAACAATGAAAATGAGAGGTCACTGCAAGAGGGAGAGGAGAAAAGAGAGAGAGAAAAAAAAACAACATTGAAAATGAGGGGGCATTGCAAGAGGGGTAGGGGAAAAGAGAGAGGGAGAGAGAGGAGAGAAAACAATGAAAATGAGAGGGCAGTGCAAGAGGGCGATGGGAAAAGAGAGACGTACCTCTGTCACACTACCAAATCGACTCCAAACCGACACTAACTGATAGATTCTTTGCTATTGGGTGTAATGTAATGTTTTGTTTGGTCTTTTTGTCGGTCTGTTGTTTGTCTTCCCAGTGTGACTAAGGTGAGAGGGAGGGAGGGAGGGAGGGAGGGAGGGAGGGAGGGAGGGAGGGAGGGAGGGAGGGAGGGAGGGAGGGAGGGAGGGAGGGAGGGAGGGAGGGAGGGAGGGAGGGAGGGAGGGAGGGAGGGAGGGAGGGAGGGAGGGAGGGAGGGAGGGAGGGAGGGAGGGAGGGAGGGAGGGAGGGAGGGAGGGAGGGAGGGAGGGAGGGAGGGTAATCAAGATCTAAACATTCTAGGATCTAGCATTGTAGAAGAGTCTCAACTTGTGGCACAACATTTGAATCAATTACCACAACTCAATTAGCTTGGTCTTGGATTAAGACAGGGTGAGTGTTTGTTTTGATAAGAAGGTAATGAAACTCCAATGCCACTGACATATTGATCTCTTCTTTTAATGTTAAAAGGGTTTACATTACATGCAGGAGTAACTTAGAGTTTTTAAGGGTTGGCTGTTCTCTTGTTGTCAAATATATGTATCTCCAGAAGAGATGTGCAAGGATTGAGTTCTGGGAAAGGTGAAAAATAATATGTGAGCTGTAATTCTCATTCATTTTTATGTCAGTTTGGAAGAACATCATAGTAGAAATGTCCCCTGAAAACGACTGCTCTTCAAATTCCCTCATATTCAAAATATGACAAGAAATAGCTGAAGTGTTCAGGCCGAACATTCATTCCAGATGTGTGTGCAGTCTCCCATATACCCATTTCTGTGTGCAGAGCATTTGCTTTTGCAGCAAGATTGGGTAGATTTCTTATAATTTTGATGATTTAGAAAACCTCACAGTAAACACTAATTCTTATGGAGACATGATGAACCTTTCTCAATTGCTTTGAGACTCTGAGTTCTTCCACAATGGGTGATTTCACGCTCGGTGTTGGTGTTTGGTGTTAGTGTCTATTTTGCCCCGAAATCGTGATCTAACACCGACTATGAAATGAAAAAAAAATCAGTCGGTGTTAGGTGTTGACCTCTGATTTTTTTGACGTAGTTCCGGTTGCCGGTGTTTGTTTTTTGTTAATAATCGTCTACTGAACCGAGCTCGGCCGTCGGTGTTTAATTTCACGTACAAATTCCCATTCACTAACACTATACCCCTAGGGATTAAGAAATACCGATTTCACGGTCGGTGTTGGTGTTGGTGTTTCTAGCTATGGGAAATTTTGCTGATTAGTCATGAGAAATAAAGACAGTAGGCGCTATTCGAAGTGTAATTTCATAGGCGTTAAGAGGTATTATGTTCATATAGGCCTGATATTAGATCTAGGCCAGCATTTGGTCTAACGTTCGATCTAGAGCACACGGAAAGGAACTACTTTTGCTTTTTAATGGGTTTGACGGAGTGAATAAAAATTCCGACCTAATTTTCTTTTTAAGATAGATTTAATAAAAATGACGTTAGATATTCCGTAGTTAAAGACCCAGAGAATCCACATCATTTATCAGGATGAGATCTAAATCAACATTTACAATACAAAAGCCATGAATCTTCACGGCTAATCTGTGCCAAGGCCTGAAATTTGGCTGTTTGCCCTGTACGCGCTACGCCGTCCGATCCGGCGTCTAGCTGCATTAGCTACCGCAGCATTTTCTGCTGCAAGTGAGAAATTCGAGAGAAATCATATCTAAACTTACTGTTCCTGTCAAGACCATCCATTTCTGTGAAGTTTCTTACCACACTCTAGATCAAATAATTATTTATTTTAGAATTGCCGGACTACTCGTATAATTTAAGGATATTCTAGACTAATAATTAAATAGTTTTAAACAATTTTTTTCCCTTCGTTAAAAACGGTGCTGACGCCATTGCCAGTGTTAAGCTATCGATGCGCTTTGCTAGGATATCGGTATCGGCTCCTTAATCTGAATAGCGGTGTTTGAGCTCGATTTTAGGATAATTTTCGCTCTAAACACCAACACCAAACACCAACACCGAGCGTGAAATCACCCAATGTAATTACATAACCAAACTCAATATATCTTTAAGTGAATAATACATGTATTCCTTGATGTGCCACTCACACTTTTTCACACGATATTTTTTTTTCCTGCTTTACATTAACCCTGTCACAATTTACAAACATTTACCATAGATAAATGTTCAGGAGACATTCTCTCTATGTTTAATTAAGAATTAGGCTTATTAAACATATTTCCTTTGCTCAAAATTCACAGTACATTTTCTTGTTTTCTGTTCCATAAAAGAAAGTCAAGGCATTGGTACATACACAATTCACTTTCTTGAGAAGGATATAATTATGCTTTCCATGGTACAGATATATTTTGCTAATCTTATTAAGGGACACGTGAATTGCGTAAGCCCCATTCACTTGTACACAAAGTTTGTGCGTCAAACGCGTCTGTTGGACTAATGGGATTACATTTCGGACTGCACAGAGCCAACCGAATCTTTCATGAAATTATGCTTTCCATGGTACAGAGGGGGGTTAATACTCTATATTTTTTGCTAATATTAAAGGGACACATGAATTGTGTAAGCCCCATTCACTTGTACACAAAGTTTGTGCATCAAATGCGTCTGTTGGACTAATGGGATTACATTTCGGACTGCACAGAGCCGACCGAATCTCTCATGAGAGCTCGAGCTCAGGCTGAGCGTGCATGTTGCGTGGTGACCAGTCTGTCCAAAGTTTACGCCCCGCTGGGGCTACGGCATCATCAGGTATCGAACACAGTGCCCTCTCGCGGCATAAAAACATCCACAATCTGCTGTTGAATTTCCCTTTAACCGTATAACCCAATATCTTTGATAAAATAAAGCCCCAAGTAAATATCAGTTCACTGACCACTAGACCAACTTATATCTGCCTAGTGAGCATGGAATAAACATGCATTTAGCATTGAGAAAATACACTTAAATGGCTCTAAGGATACATAGGGCAACAAGAGAGGGGTGGAGCTACAGCTCCCCACTCCCCACTCCCCACTCAACCCCAGCCTCTCGTACCATATATTTGAGTTATGATTTGACACAGCTATAAAATGGATAATCAAAAAATACTATTATAAGGTTTTTTTTTTTTTTTTTTTATTCAATTACGTTTTGGAGATTTAAGCAAAACATTAAAAGCATTGGAATTACTTTGCAGATTTGTGGCATCTTTATCTGGATATTTGTTCTCTCTAGAGATCTAATTTTAGAAAAGAGTGTGTCATTTTCATAGTAATTGGAAAATTAATTCTACACTAGCTTTGTTGGTTTTTGTTAGATTACAGTAAGCCAACAAATGAAGGTGCAGCCTTAAAGGTATTTCATCCCTTTTGCAGCCCCGAATTTGATTATGCCATAAATTACAAAGAATTATAATTGGAAGTACTTGCATTGGTTTCTGAATAGCTTACTCTGCAATAAAAGCAAAATTTTCATTTTTACAAAGGAGTTACTTGTGACCTAGAAATTTTTTAGGCAGTATCCACAGGATGTCTACTGAAACTCTGCAAAGTTTCATGGAATTTAGTGTAAGTCTGCAAAATGGATGAAGCACCTTTACATTTCTTTATCTACATATGACATTTAGTATTAAAGAAAAGGCAAACATTTTTAATCTACCTCCATGTACAGATATAATTTTGTTTTATTCTAATGTAGTCATTACAGTTCGCATAAAGCTCTCTTGCAAATCCTCAATTTATGAATTTAAAACATGTCTCAGATCTCTGTGCAACGGTGATATTACATTTGCAACATGAGCAAGAGCAAGCTATTTGAAATCTGCTCTGTATTTTTAGGGACTGGATTTAAATATTAAATGGAAAAAAGTAATTTGAAGGATAAGTTGGTTAGAATCCTCTTATGAAATATTCATACAAACAGAGAAGGAGAATTAAAGGAGCATCGTTGCAGGATGCTTGCTTGGGGCAACAAAATCCATAGACATTCTATAGTTTGTTTTCATCAAGATTTTTTTTTTTTTTAATGTATTCTTTTCATCAAGATTTTAGGTTTGGCGTGTAAATAATCAAAGATGAATGTAAAAATAAAAGATAATGTGATTGGGAATGGAGGCAGCTCTCTATCACAAATAGTCAATGTTAAAAATGACTTTGAAAGCAGTCTGTACATGTAGTAATAAGGTGAGAGGATTTTTACAGTCATTTTACAGTGAACTACATGAATAGCGGAAGGAAAGAGAGTGCAACATAAGCATTGATTATACATGTCACTATTTTCAAAGCTGTTATGCAATATCAATCTAAACTCGTATGGACAGCAGCATATCAAGAATTTTTTTTGCATATTTAATATTTTTTTGCCTATTTTGTAGTGAAATATCAACATATTTCTCTCAAAAAAAAGAAAAGAAAATTGAGGGATTATGCTTAGAAAATTACAGTGACTTTTGTTCGAACGATATAGAATACAAAGACTGCAAATTTATGCTTGAACAAAATGATAATCATAATTATAGCTTGGAACATTCCAATACATCCGTGTAAGTATTTTGTACATATTTTGAAATAGTGATCAGTCTAATAGGCAGGACTACAGGGGAGCGTTTCATCAAGCGTTTTGTCAGTGATTGTTACCGACAACTGTTATAAGCTACTGAAATCCTTGCATCTGATTGTCTGAGAGCTAATTTGTCAGTAAAAATCACTGACAAAACGCTTGATGAAATGCTCCCCAGGTCCTCTCCTTGAGCAAACATTTTGAATAGCAAGTGTAATGAAATTTGTTCTAATAGGGTAAAGCATAAGTGGATGTCAATGGAGCTTTAGCATATGAAAATACATTCATCTAAGGAGCTTAACTCAATTGGGCAAGTACAAACACTGCTTAAAAATCCCTTTTAAGATATTGTACCCGGAACCTAATATCGATTGATTACTTTATGATTGATCGCCTGGGAAGGGTTCCAGTGAAGCAGGAAATATATAATATATATCTCTCCTAAGCATAATGTTTTGTCAGGTTAATTGGTATCAAGAGAGTAAGATAATCCAATGGAGTGTTGTTATGATTAATTATCTAGAGACAGTGGTCTATTTAAGAAAGGAATATGACAGGGGTAATTCATTAACCATCAGAGATAGTGACCTTGCTTGCATCTGTCTATTTATTTCTGAGTGTGAGTTCACAATCTTTCTCTGTATCTGTTTGACTTTCTCTTTCCCCCCCCCCCCCTCTCTCTCTCCCTCTCTCTCTCTCTCTCTATTTCTCTCTCTCTCTATATATATATCTATATATCTATATTTCTCTCTGTCTATCTCCTGTTGCTCTTGTGTTCTTTCTAAGTCTAATTATTTCTCTGAGTGTTTTTCTCTTTTTCTCTTGTATAGAAATTGCTCATTTGCTTCAAGTGAATTTAGAAGGATGGATTAAGATATTGTGTAGTATAATCTATTTATAGATCGCTCTATCTTTATTTTATTTTTTTAATTATCTCCCCTCCATGTGTATCTTGGTTTTATGCTCTCTCTATCTCTCTCCCTCTCTCTTGTTCAACAATGATACACTGTTAGCTTTAGTAACCTATCAGTTGCTCTGGGCTTTATTTCATCAAAGACGCCATTCTCATTACAAGGGATAGCACGATCTAGCGCGCGCTCGATCGTGCCACCTCTAAGGTGAGAACGCGGCGACATCGTTTCGGCACGCTCCACGGCGATCCCAAACCGGACCACCTCTGGGGGGTGGTCCTCGAAAGATAGCACGATCTAGAGCACGCCTATTATCAGTTTACTGTGCAGAGAGTGCTAAGATAGATCGCGCTACCCTCTACAGGTGTGAACCCGCGGCATGCTAGTGGACCTCCCTGACGCGATCCACTTTCCAATCTCGTAATGTGAATGGGGTCAAAGACATAAAGTTAGGGGTGAAGTTTGGATGTAGCTTAGGTTGGGTTTAGTGAAGGGCTTACGGTTAGGGTATAGGGCTAGGGTTGGGATTAGGGTAAGATATAGTGTTTGGTCTAGGTTTGAAGTTAGGATTCAGTTCGTGGAGGAGATTGACTGTGGAGCAATTGTCTCCAAAGCCTGTGTTGTAGACGCATTGGCCCGAATTAACGAAAGAGGTTTATCTTAGGTTTAAACATCCGCCTTGGACTAAAATAAGCGTTAATAAGTGTAAATAAGCACATTAATATCCTTCCATGAGGACATACATGCACTATGCTTATGGAGGTTTCAACCATGGGTTAGATAAACCTCTTACATAAATTCAGGCCTTTGATTTCATATCTTTAGTAGATGTGAACTACTACTATGCTTTGTGACAAACAGAAAAATGAAAGAATTTTTATTTTGAAAGTTCAAAAGCTGAGTTAGAAAGCAAATTCTGAGAATTGTTTGTAAATCAAGGACCTTTTTCTGCATTGTTTATGTACAGGTGGAGAGCCTGCGAGACTGTGCAGTGTACATCAGTAATCTAAGCAGCAATGTCTCAGCAGCTAAACTGGAAGGGGATCTGGATGCAGAAGCTGACTGCAGTGTCAAGGAGGTCTGCATCATGAAGGTAAGAAGAGGAGAGAAAGGAAAAGAGAAGTGAAAGAGATGGACGGATAGAGATAGAGACAGAGAGAGAGGAGAGAGAGAGAGAGAGAAAGCGACAGACAGAGAGGTGATGGCTATATAGAATAGCAATAGAGAGAATGTATGTTGAAAGAGAATAGAGAAAGAAAGTTGAGACAGTGGGAGTTATGGAAGAAACAGTGAATTGAGAGAAGGAACAATGTGAAAGATTGAAACTTAAAGAGGGGAAGAGGGGACAAAGATTGAAAGAAACAGAAAGAGATGGAGAGAGAGAGAAAATAAAGCAAATTGCAGACAGGAGAGGGAGAAGAGAAGAGAAGCGGGAAAAGAGAACCCTGTAGATTAGATGAGAGAGAGAGAAAAAAAAAATATTAAGCATATATAAGTGTAATCATAATGTCAAAAAAGAAAACACATGTTATGCCCATTTCATGCAGTCTGAATTAAATGCAGGTCGACAAAAGATATATTTTTGCTTTACGTAAATTGCATACATCCATACAATTTCAGAAATTGTTTAATAAGAATTAAGGAATCAGTAGATTGAAAGCACAAGACTTGTTCAAGTTGAGAGAATAATATGCACATGTGTGAGCAAATTGGTGAGTATAGCGAAAAGGATATAGAGAATAGTGCACATGGAAGAATGAAATTGGAGAAATAGACATACAGCAAGATGGCCACAATTATTAATGTGCATGGGAGGACAGAGAAACAAATTACCAAGAGAAGTGCAAAAAGCAACAACTCACAATTGAATTATTAACCAAAGCAAAATAATAGATTAATTGAAGTGGAATGAATTTCATGTATTATTTGAGGGGGTGTATCCATTACTGGAGAACTTGGTCATTTTGTCTGGTTACGCTACAATGATTTCTAAGCCCTTATGATTAATTCATATTATGATATGCTCACTCCCCCTCTCTCTCTCTCTCTCTCTTTCTCTCTCTCTCCCTCCCACACACATGAATGAATAATTTAAACAAATTACTTCTCCATCTATTTTCCTTACTGTAAAGTTGCATATCATTGTTTGTAGCATTTCTCCTTTATCAACAAAATAAAAAGAGTAAAAAGATCCCTCAAAATGTTTAATGGATTGGCAGGTTTATTAAGTAAATGTTGACCTAAGAATAGAGGTTCAGGTCTCCAGGAATTCAGTAGAATCTGTTTTTAGTTTAACTAAAAGAAAAAAAAATTACACTATGTTGATGTTAATGTATGTGCTGCAGAATTGTGCTATATATAGATGAGAAAACAGAGAGAAAAAGAGAATGAAAATTACACAAATAGAACGAGACTTAATTCTCTGTTTTTTTATTGATCATGTTCTCCATCATTTTGAACTTTACTGGTAACAAATGTATAATGTACCAGGCCCGTAGACAGAGGGGGGTCCGAGGGGTCGGACGACCCCCCCTTCTTGGGCTGAGGTCCGCTTTTTCATGAAAAAAAAACACACACACACCTTGTGTGTTCAAAATTATCATTCACAACCCCTAAATTTCCCCTCGGGAGTCCTTACATTGCAGCAGAAAGCATCTAGATTTTAAAATTTTCCAGGGGGAGCATGCCCCGGACCCCCCTAGCAAGGACCTGCCAAAAAACGACTCACCCCTTTAGAAACCCTGGCTACTGGCCTGTGTACATTATCTCTTTCCGTTCCGTGCCGTGAAACTTTTCAGCAGTTGAAAGCAAGCTGCAATTCATTGATATTAGCTATACTGAAATCGTTGCATTTGATAAGCGGTGAGCAAATGTGTTATTGAATTTGGGCAGATGTTAATGATAACACGTTTCATGAAAATATATCCCAGTCTTTTAGGCCTGTATTTATGAAGAAGTTTCTATAAATTGCACACACTGCACAGATATAGACTTCAAAATACAAAATTTTCCATCCTGCGTGTACATGTCTACTTTCCCTTGCGTTGATACGTAAGAAGCAAAAGATACTTAGACCAGCATGGAAGTAGTTAATGCAAATTTGCTGACATCCAATTGTCAGTTGATTGTGATTTTGAGCAGCAGGCAATTGTTGTTGAGAGTGTGCTGAGCTGCCCTCGCTGGCAGGCTTCGTCACCTGCGAGTGAGTAGGGTGCTGTGTGTGCTTAGGAGGGAGTTTTTAGTCACATCTGTCCTATTATTGACAGGTGTTTCACAGTGATTCTCTTGGGGCAGTGCGAAATGAGTTAGAAAAGTAGCAGTTCAGTTTCATTTCTCAATCCCATATTTAGCAAGATGCTGTATAAGGTGAATATTAAGCATATTTGTATTAACTAGAGTACCGTAATTTTGATTTGAATGGATAGAAAGAAAAAGAGAAAAAGGTTGCTGTTTGAAATGTCCATGTACATGTGAACTTGTTCAAGAAGAATACACTTACAAGCCTCATTGAAAAGTTTGACTTCTTAAAGTATGTGTTTATATCATATCACTACATGTACCAGCTTTCATACTTTTAATACTGTGTTTTTCACAATCATGTTTTAATTTCTCTATTCAAAATACCTGTATTTCAAAAGAAATATAAATTAAAAAGTTAAATTGATGTCAAACCAGAATGACACCTGATTGCATGAATACAGAACTGTGTTATCAGCACCAAATAATGAAAAAAAACTTCAGTTTGAGTATAATTAAGAGAAGATAATTAGAATAAAAGCAATGAGTTTCTAGCAAGACCCCTCCAAGAAGTGCACTAAGCCTGCAGTTGTGACATGTCAACTTCAAAGTTTCCTATCTCAATATCCTCCCTCCCCCCCCCCCCCCCCCCCCCCCCCCCTCTCTCATCCTCTCTCCCCTCCCTGGGATGGAAATCGAGATGGAAAGGAGATAGAATTGCGATAGTTGGGTTATTTATGCAGCTTGGCTGGAATCAATTGCAGCTGTGACTAGTGAGAGCTGCTCAAGGAGTCGTGAGATGTCAGCGTCATCCGTCATCCTCCCCGGCCGGTGTTTGAACACCTTGGCAACACACGCATTTAGCTCCACTCTGTGAATGATAGATGCGACTCTCGTTTCTTCATTAGGCTATCAATGTGTCAATGGGGGATGTCTGGATGGGGATGGGAGGGTGCTGGCTGGCTGGTTTGTTGTATCCAGGGTGGTTCATCAGGGGTCCTCTACCTTCTATCTTGATGTGCGTGTGGGTGTGTATTTGTGTGTGTGAGAGAGAAAGAGATAGAATGAAGGGGGGGGGGGGGGGGGAGGAAGGGAAGGAGGAAGAGGGATGGTGCCTACGGCTTTCACCTATAATTAAGCTTAATTATGAACAAAGATTGAGAGAGCGAGATTGAGATTAAGAAAGAGAGCAGGAGATGGGGGGTGGGGGCAAGAGAAAGAGAGAGAGGGTGAACAGAGATGGAGAGAAGTAATAAAAAGATGGAGATGATGAATAGGTGCCCTCATCATTGAACTGCACTGAAAATCAAAATTGGGAGATAGATATGTGAATGGACATTAAGAAATTGATTTTTTAGAAAAAGTGGAACAGAGACGGAGAAGAGAATCAAAAGCAGTCATTGACCAACATTGAGAACAACGAATAGAAAGAGAGGAGAATGAGAAAGAAAGTTGTGCATTAAAGAGATGGAGGACCTTGGGATATAGAAATGGAGGGTATATGAAAGAGAGATGGAGTTGAGAAAGAAAGATGATTAGAGAGAGGGAGAGTCAGGGGCAAGCTGGTTTTCACAGATGTCAAAGGAGGATGTTTAAAGTGAGAGAGATTGAGAGCGAAAGGGAGAGAGAGAGGGTGGGTTGATGGCCATCATTAAACCAAATTGAGACATTTAAGAGCTGGGAAAGGGAGATAGATAGAGACTGATGGACATTCAATTGTCGCAAGAGAAAAGGAAGTTCAAATGAGAAAGGAGAAAAATAAAAGAAAGGGATTGAGATAGAAGAAGATGGACAAAGACAGAGAGACAGACACACAGAGATGTACATGTATTCTCTTCGAGTGGCAGAAAGTAAATCAAAAACATTTTTTTTCAGTATGCAGGAAACATGTATTGTCATGAGAGCATTTTGTCATAATTTGATATAGAGGGGGGAAAAAATGCTCTGACTGCAAATGAGTACTAGCCAGAAGGAGGAATTGCCAAGAAGGGATCCTCTTTTGAAAAAGATTGAATAAAATATTGAATGTGGTGAAAGCAGCAAGAGGCCTGATATTTCTTCAAGAGATATGTGCAGCTTCAGGATTATCCCTTGTATTCCTCAAATGGCTTGCGGTGTCTTAGCATAATCAATATTTATGGAAGATGTATTTGACACTGCGTAGATACATGAGAAAAAAAAACATTCCTCAATTGTTCCCTCTTTTCATTCTTATAGCTCTTGGAGGACTTACTGGTTAGTTTAAAAAATAAAAAAGAAGAATGTCTGCCTCAAAAGATGACTTTTGTGGGGTTTTTTTTTTCAATTTCCTATACACTGGAGATATTAGCACATGATTATTGAATTGTTCATCCTGGTCATATACAATTCCCTTATTGGCTTATGGAGACAGTTTTCTTTTATCAGCCCACATGTATTGATAAAGCTTAAAGGTAATATTTAGTTTTGGTAAGCCCTCAAAAAACTTTTTGTCAGATTTATTGGAATTTTGTTGATAAATAGCAAGATACTAGCAATACAAAGATCCTGTGAAGATTTCACATCCTGAAGTGTCAAATTAAACAAATGAGGGGCAAAAAATAGTTTAGGTGCCGGGCCAGGGATAGAAACAACATCAGCGTGCACTACACACTATATGTGCATTCAAAACCTACACACGGTGTCACACACATGCTATCTCTGTGCGAAGCCTCCCGATTTTTGTGCGAGGAGCCGTCGGGTGAAAGGTCCTAGCATAGGGCAATATATTGCAAGGATCTAGCATTCCTTATATATATTTATGGTAAAATTCACCGGAAATCATTTATGGAATACCAAATTACCTAGTACAAACATCTTTTGATACCTAAAAAACAACCGACTATATTTCACAGATTTCTTTCCAATTTCCATTTTGCTATCAAAACTGTACATGAGTTTTAATCTTAAAATGGAGATAATTTTTTTAAGAGGATCAAGGATTAAAGAGCCCAACCCTGCTGGTCTAGCCAAGCCATTAGGCCTAGTTGTATTTTTTCAGTAATGAGTTATATTTCATTATTTGATTCTATTTTATTCTTTGCAGGACCCGATTCAGAGGAAGCCCAATGGATATGCGTGGGTGCTTATGGCTGATCAGGAGTCAGTGAAAAAAGCCATGGATTTCTATTATTCAGGCCAGGTATGAAACATCTTGAGCTAAGAGCCAGAAGGGCATTAACTCCATATAAAAGTACATGTATATGAATTAAGGTTCTTCTGCCTCTGAGCTGACAATATCCTAATAATCGTACTAGGCCAAGTAAAAAAAACAAACATGTTTAGTGTCCGGCCTTTTTGAAAAAAAGGAATGAGGAGGCCCTTCTTTTTTTTCTTCTTTTTTTTCAAAATGGTCGCTGGACACATTTCCAAGATTACTTGCCAGGGTATTTTTTGACGTCACTTCACTGTCGTTTTTGTTTTTCTTTTGTTTGTTTCTACTTTGTTTAGTTTTTAGGTTACAAATTTGATTCAGTTGGTTCCATGTTTCAATTTCATCATTCATCATTCCATTTTACATTGTTTTTACTTCATATTAATACAGCCACAATCAATATGAAAGCGACTGGAAAAGGGTAATCATAGACTCTCATGCAGATGAATCAATTTTACGCCGCGTTGCACGTACTCAAGTTGATGCTAGAGTATATATGGTAAGGTTTTTTACACAAAAAAGATTTTTACAAAAATCGTTTTTTCTCTAAAATCATTTTTCCTCTTTAAATATTATTTTTTTAAAAGCAGGCGGGTTCAAAAAAGAAAGCGCGCGGGGACACTAAACATAAATTTATTTTTACTTCACCTTTATGTAAATCCTTTCAATCCATTGCCCCATGCCTTTGAAACATGCATCCTACATTTCTAAGATAAGGGATTGTGCTCGTTTCTTTTCTGATATCAAGTGCCTAATTATACAACATTTCCAATTGAAACATCGCCTCATTCCAGAGGGGGCATTTTCTATGCCATGCAGTGTCAAATTGTACTTGCAATCGGTCATGCATTATAGAGTGGGCTTTGGTCACAGGGGCAGTTTGGAGATATCAATAGCATGATGTAATGTCAAGAGAGAGAGAGAAGAGGGGGGAGAGTTAGACAGACAGATAGACAGACAGATGGAAACAGACAGTGAGACAGAGAGAGAGAGAGAGAGAGAGAGAGATAGAGACTGACAGGGACAGGCAGACCATAGCAGAGAGATAGAGAGAAAAAGAGTATACAACATAAAAAAGATAGGCAAAAGGAAAACAAGAAAAAGAAAGTGAAAATACAAGAAGGTGATGAGGAGTGCAGAGAGAGTTGAAGAATAGTGGCGGGGCAGATATAGATAAGAACAAGATAAAATAGAGGGCTAATTGAAAATGGATGGAAAGAGAACGAGAGAGTGACAAAGAGAGATGGGGCGTATGAAGACAGAATGGGGAGAGAGAAGGAAGAAAAGAGAAATGAAATATGACAGAACACGCAATAAATATTGCGATGGTAGTAGGTGGACATCTGGTAGACTAAACTTGGAGAATAATTAGGGGGGCGGGTCACCAAGGGTGATCACATGTGTATCTATTAAAGAAAGAAAGGGGAGCAAGAGAGAGAGAGAGAGAGAAAGATATAGAGAAAATAAGAGTTAAGTTACACCACCTCATTGATTGCCATGCCTGTTTATGTTTGTAGACCTACCTTGTCTAATTTCAACTTTAGCATTTGAAATGAATGTGAGAGCACTTGACATGTTTCATTTGGGGAAGAGATATGTGAATAATGCTAGTGTTTGTTGTTACTAGTATAAAATAATTTATTTTTTTTAAATAAAAGTTTCAGGATGTCTACAACTAAAAAGAAATAGAAAACATATTTCTCACATTAGGCTTCTTGTAATACTAAAAATCTAACAATAACATTTATGGAATTATACTAATGAAATGAAAATGATTTCCAGATTTTGGCCTTTATTATTTCATCACTTTATAATGATATTAATAGGTGTATTTTCAATTACTTGACTATAGTGTGCATATACCCCAAGATTTTCTGAAAGTAGTATTATATATGCAGTTGTTTGTCTTCTCTCACTCTCACTAAAGCATACTTTTCCGTGGAAGTTATTCTAAGCATAAATCTAATGAGAAGTTGATTAGTTTAAGGACAGCATGCTTGCAAGTATTGTACAGTGGTATGCGGTCATTAGCAGATTGTTTTAATATCCAACTGCTAATGTTAAACGCCTGCCCAACACTCTCTTGTCATAATGGGAGCAGTCGATAGCCAAGCTCAGGTTAATGAATGACTGTTTATCTCATCTTGACGTGGGATGTCCCGGACACAGCGGCATAGATAAATTATGAAGTCCCAACTGCTCTTTGGTTGTTCTGATTAGGCAAGACAATGATAACGGTTGACCTTTCATTTGGCTTTTGTTCGAAAGTTTCACAGAATTGACAGCCTAGCTGTTTCTTTGTGCATTGGGCAGAGGTGATAGTTGATGAGTTTCGGTTCAAAGCTAAACTATGGAGGCATCAATATCTTTTCATAAACACTTTTTATTGAGCATAATGTCATTATCTTGGAAATGAAGTTAGAAGTAGATCTATTAAAATTAAAACATTATGGTTATATACATGTACATACATACTTGTTTTTGAAGAGTATTCGTGTGTACTAAAACATAGTTTGATACTTTCTGAAAGTAGGATTTGATTAACACCAGTAATGGTTATCAATTGTCAGTGGTGTAGGCAGCCTGTGTTGGATCTATGAAGGCCTTGAAAACATATTGAGTGTGTCTGCATCATCCTACACAGCCAAGGTACATCCTGCATGGCTCCTCTCTCAACCTCTTTAGATCAGTTTTTTGATACGCCACTAGTAGTAAAGAAAATTGCAGATCACAAAAAGCAGCATATGAGAAATAATGACATGTAAATGAGCAGGTACTCTCAAAACTTACTTTGGTATTCCTACTGTTATTCAGTAAGAACATTTTAAATTATTAATACATTGCACAACTCTCTCCCTCTCCCTGTCTTTCACTCTCTTTCTCTCTCTTTCTCTCTCTATCTTTCTCTCTTTTCCCCTCTCTCTATCTCTCTTTATGTCAATTTCCTTTCTGTCTTTCTCTGTCTCTCTGTCTCTCTCTCCCTTATTCATTGACATAAAGTTAATATTGCTTTTACCTTCCTGAGGTTGCATCAGAGTTCAAAGTACTTTATCACTTTCACCTACATATGGCAAACATTCCCTTTTATTCCCCCCAGATTTTAATAAACAAGTCTGTATCAATACAAGTTGAAAGTTAGATGTTCTAAATTTCAGATGTTGGGAGTGCGATGGGTGTAGAATCCACCCACGATCACACACCCCACACTCCATGCTTGAAGTGAGGTGTTGGAATCTTTATTCTCCTCCTCCACCTCACACATTGGTAGAGAATGGTGATACCTTTTTGAAAGCAAGAAGAGATTGGTACAGTCACTGAACCCCTGTTGGTCAGGAAAGACTACACTTCCTAAAAATCTCTAGATCACAATTAGTACAATTTCAAGTCTGGATCAATAGGCCTGTTTACTATTTGTATTTCAATATATACATGTTTCTCTCCAGAATCCTTAGTTACCTACTATTTAGTGCACCTGCTATGCATAATGGCATCTCTATGGATGGAATCCAGTTTGCGTACATTAGTTGTTGCTATGTCGGACAAGCCTCTGGCAAGCTTTTGAGTCATCAAGATAAACTTTTGTTCAAGAAATATGCATAAAATTAGTAATAATGAAAATCTATTTGACAGCAGGGTTCCTTTATAGCATTGAAGAGAGGTACAGTATACTAAAGCTTTTCGTCTTGCACTCATCAGAGTAAATCGCAAGAATGAACAGAAAGCCGAATCGAGCAATATAATATTGGTCATACCAGTCATCTTTTCAGTTCCTTATTTATACATACATGTAACTGGCAAATCTGGGATGTCATTCAGAACAATGTACTGTGGTTCTCACATAGAATTGACAAAATATTGATTTTTTAAATATGAATCATGCATTCTGTAAACAATACTTTTGATTATAAGGGTACACAGCAGACTGTCATGGATACCTGTTGTCCTTTATCATGACCAGAAAATGGACAAAATCTTAAAATATACACAAAATGAGGCATCTGCTTCTTATTTGACATCAGTATACTGCCAATTTGATACATGTATGTGTGGATGAGTAGTAATTTGGCCTCTTTTGGAATTCATATTCTAACATATAGTATATTGTCTTAAAAGTCTCTTAAATCCATTTCATTGGTGTTCATTTGAATAGACAAACCTGCAGTGTGGTTTAAATAAACACACCATCTTCCTGACAAAGTGAACTTGAATGTTCAACAAATGAAGTCGAACAATAGTGTCTGGAAAGTTTTCTTCTTTTCTTCTTGAGTTACAATTTCTTAGTTCTGTCGACAAATGTTGCTCCCTAATAGTTCACACTTGGTTTTGTAAAACTTGTGAGACTAATACCTCGTGTTCTAATTACAATCCATTGAGAATACCGGAAGCATATCAGGTAAACACAATTGGCTTTGCTTGGATTATAAATCGTATTACTTGTTCTCATTTCCACTACACACAAAACAGACAAAGTGCAAAATCTGGGGATAACAGACAACATGAAATCGATACTTGGAATAGGGTTGACGTGTTTAAAGAAGAGGAGATTGCGGTATCAGCGTGAAATCCCCGTCTGGGAGACGCTGCAACACGTATTAGTTGACTCAAGCTGCCAGGTGTGGCGTTGGCTGCGTGTCGCCAACGACAGCCAAGAGAAGATGCCTTCCTGTGCAGGCTCCTAGAGAAAGTGCTCTGCAGAAATACCTGTATAGTTGGTCCATGTGAACAAATAACATTTCTTGGAATGCGTTTCTCCAAACTTCACAGGAAAGCAGAAACAGTTTATAGGCTACTGGATGTTGAAATTGAAATTGGTTGAATTAGTTGTGTTTTTATTGGCTTTAGGGTTAGGAAACATGAAGTATGAGAAGTAGAAAAGTCCTTTAATGGAGCAGTTTGTTTGATTACTGATTTTGATCAACATGCAGTTAGAAGTATAAATAGTTGGGTTCTCCTTGATTTGAAAATGTATCGTCTGTTTGGAGCTGTATACTATAACACAGTGTTAACGAACTTCTGGCTCCAAACAGACGATGTACAGAAGGTAACAAATTGAGGACGAGGGGGGGGGGGAGTTGGGAGACGTGGGGAAGACGGGGAAATATGTAGGCCTATGTGTATCGAGAGAAAAAGAGAGGGAGAGAGATGCAGAGAAAAGAAGATTAAGAGAGGGAGAGGGAGAGAGAGAGAGAGAGAGTGGGGATGGAGAAGAGAGATGGGGAAGATGGGAAGCTAAAGAGTTATAGAGATATGTACATGTAGGCCTACGTGTATCAAGAGAGAGAAATGGAGGGAGAGAGATGCAGAGAAAGATAGATTAAAAGAGGGGAGTGAGAGGAGAGAGAGAGGCCTTGAGAGAGATTCGGAAAGAGAAACTGAATAGAGAGAGATGGGTGGTAATATTGATGATTGGAATCATCAAACCCTATGAATGAATGGTATGACACCTCATTAGATGATCTAATCCCAGCCAATCTCAATAGAATTTCATCTTGTAATCTTATCCCCTCCACTTGTCAAGCCTACCAATTCTCACATACCTGTAGACTGCAAAGATCTCTCAATTATTAGTGATGTGTTTGTATGTTCACCTGTGATACATACAAAGCTGTGTTCATACATGTACTTGTACCTGTTTGTATTTGAACAGTGCAGTATGAAGTATGTGGCATGTTTGCAGTGAAAGACATTTAAACAATTTACAAGGTATCCTTCTTCTGGTAAGTTTATAGCGTTTTTTTGCACAATTATGCAATCACTATATATGTCTACCTTGTTTATATAAAGGGCTGTTAATTGTTTTGCAATATATTATTTCTTTTCCTTTTTTCATACTATTATAAAAAGAAATTGGTTTTATTGACACACAGTCATGCAATCTCATGGGAAATTTGATGCTTTCAGACTATTTTTCTGATAATGGGTGTTATCAAGTACCAAGAATGGACATCACTGCTACGGCTGATAGGCATGCCTATCGTCCATAAATTCTGAATCCAAAAGATGACTGAATGCTTCCCAAGTCTCTCGCAGAAAGTTCTAGGTGGGACACAAGTTTTGCTGCATGCAAGATTTGTTCATTAAGTCCACCAAGTCTGTTGTATATGGTATATGATATATACATGTATGATGCAATCTATTTGCAACATATATTAATAATCATATTCATAAGTAATATTTTTGTCAAAGCAAAATCACTGAAAAAAAAGGTACCGGTAAATGGATATATTTGTCTGTAACACTTCAAAGGAGAAACATAATCTCTACCCAGACATGCCCCCAATTTGCAGCAGGAGGTATATCTCATGCAGCCATGTTGCACTCAAATCTTGATGCCATCGTACCCTTTAGTGGCAAATATCCACACATTTGAACACACCCCTTGAAAATGCGATATTTATTGGGCCAAGCATCCGTGTCATATACATACACTTGTTAGAACACACCCTCTTGGAAATGCAGTATTTATTGGGCCATTCCAACCGTGTTAGACTTGTCATCAAGAGTAAATCCCCTAGCCTGATTCAATCGTATTAGACTTGATCCTCCAAATGTGTGTCAACCAGTCCACCCCAACAGTTTGCTTGCCCTGGTCTCTATGAGACAGTATTACCTGCCCAAGCTGTGAGGAGTCTCTAGGAACATTGTGACTTTGTGGACTCACGATGACCTCTTCAAAAAAAGGCAGGATTTCAGAAAGGGTTTTTAACACATGGAGACAGTTTTATTTTCAGTTAGGGTATATTACCAATGATTAAATGGTGAATTGTATCCACAAGTTACTAGTACAAAAATAAATGTTCATCTTCTGCTTTGTGCTAAACATAGTTTGGTATTTGTTGATCATAGAATGGTAAATGAACTTGATTGATTAGTTATTGTCATTAATTTATTTAGATTTTCTGTATTTGTTTGAGATTTTCTATAATTTATCAACATTTTCTCTCTTTTACATTTTTTCCCTTATCTATTATCTGCCTGTTTTCTCCATATTTGTCCCACTCTCCCTCTTCTCTAACCTCATTCTCTCCCTTTCTCTCTCTTTCTCTTTCTCTATCTCTCCCTCTCTCCATCTCTACCTCTCTCTATCTCCTTCTCTGCATTGTATTGTACAGGCTCTAATGTTCAACCAGCCTTACATCATCTCCCTGTTTCTCTAAAGCTACCAGACCTTACCACAGATGACACTACAGAGGACCAAGTCGGGTTAGTCCTAAACTTTGATTTTTTTTTTTTTTCAATGTGAAGGGGACTGGTTACCCTCCAAAGTAATTTGTATATATTGTCAGAAGACATAAAATTACATTGATATATTTTTGGTATGTTAAGGGGACCAATTACCATCCAAAGTAATTTGTATATCGTTAGAAGACATAAAAGTAGGCCCCCCCCCCAAAAAAAAAAAAAACACAAAAAACACAAAAAACAACAAAACAAAACAAACCCTACATGAGACCTTTAAATGTTTATTAGGGACTAACAAGCATAAGGATGAAAAGAGTCCAAGCCAACAATTAAGTGCGGATGTGTGCATACTAGTGCATCAACTATAAAATTGTTTTTACTTTTATGAATATCGTATTTCAACTTGCAATATTTCTTTATGAAAGTGGTATTTAAAGCTTATACTTTGATTAAAGTACTGTAAACGTGGAATATTTCGCGGTGTGGAAATTTTCACATATTTCGCGCGGCAAAATATTTGTGTGAATAGTTATATATATTGTTTTGCCCATGAGTCTAGCGTGAAATCAAAAACACATGAAATTCACCTTACTTGGCCAAGCGTGAAAGATTCCACTTCTACAGTATACTGCAATGGGCTTAAGCAAATTTCTCCTATATGTCTTCTAATCACCATGAATAATAATTGCGGAACAGTCACTATCTCTCTGAAAAAAAATGAAAAGCAAGGATTATTAGATCTGACTCTATTTGATTATCTCGACAAGTACTTAAGGTTATGAATCTCTGAGAAATGATACACTTTTTTTTAATGATAATCTGGATTTCTGGTAATTGGTAATGACAAAATCAAATGACAATTTCACTGATTGCTCAAGACGACAAATTAATGAAGTCTGCCAAACAATTGTGGCAGAAAATGTATATCAGCTGAGTAATGTGCAAAGGAAGAAAAGAAATCAAGCTTATACTTCAAATGTATGCACTTAACACTTGGTTTCTATGTGCAAATAGAGTTGTGATTTTCACTTTAACTTGATTTCCAGCCAGTTTACATCAGTTTGTTTATACTCTGCCAGCCCAAGTAGTCTACATGTATATCGACTGCATAATAAACAATTCTAGATCAATTTAAGAAGATTTTTTTTTTCTAAGTGCAAATTCATTACGAGAACTCCAAATTAGGTTACAAAGGATCATGCCCTGAATGGCATAAACAAAGCCATTAATGTAATGTTGGTGTGGAGTCATTTGGGTTTCGAGCCTTTCCCTGCAGATCTAGCATCACCAAGGAAAGTCAATTGACTCAAAGAACCAAAGTAGAAGTGCCATCTTTCTATTACAAATAAACTGTATGATGCAAATTAATTAACATCACTTAACTAAGAAAGCATATG